>VZRW01004593.1:16596-54106 GCA_013398125.1 Aegotheles bennettii | reverse complement strand
TTTTTTTTTTTTTAAGAGCGAGGAGAAAAAAGAGACACAGACGGCAAGGGTGGAACTTTGCTTTGCTTTGAAAAGGGAAAAAGAAAAAAAACAATATGCTTCTAACTGCTCTTAAGAAATGCTTTCAAATTTTGGAAGAAGTATTTTTATGTGACAGGGAAGGTGACACGGCAACGCAGGCTTCTGTTGTCGACAGTTTTTTCTCTTTTTTTTTTTTTCTTTGCCCTTTTGTCTTTTCCAGGAAGGTGTGTGAGCTGATGCATCCCAAGAAAGGGCACATTTCTGTACATTTTCCTCCCACCTGCATGAAATGCAACATGTATAGTGTTTAAATACATTTTGTTGTCTTCTTGGCATTTAAGGAAACATAAGTGAGCTGACTTCATCTACTGATGTATAAGAGAAGAAGGTAAGAAAGAGACAAAAAAAAAGTTTTTGAAGGATTTGGGGTTTTTATGCTAAAGTTCCCTCTTAAAAATAATATCCTACAGTCTTAAATGCTGTTAATCAACTGAGCTTCAAGGAATTTAGTATTCCCCTATGATAATTATTTACATCCGCTAGTCTAATAAGGATAATTAATTTTTGGTTAAACGCTTATAAAAAATAAAAATAACAGAAATAAAGAAGTTTCCTCTGGCAGAGCCATGTGTGCTTTAACAACCACAAGCATCCCTTTCAGCCCCATGCTGAAGGTTTGTTTTATTCATGTGCATTTCTCTTTGTTTCACCTTTTTATTCCAATATTTAGTCCTCTTTCCACATGATTTTCTTTTTTTTTTTTGGAACAGTAGACACATATTGGTTTGGTTTTTTTTATCATGGTTCTAACTTCCTTAGGTAAATATTTCATGTATTTCATGTTGCAGATACCCATAATTTTGTTTTTGAGTGGATGCCTTCCCTATGTAGGCTCTCCTCACCAGATACATTTCATTCCCAGACATGTTAGCATGATACCTAATCTCTGTCAACTCACATCGACCATGAGTAGTACAAGCTTTCCTCATTAGTATATCTTATTCTTCATCAGTCATCATGATCCTTTCACTGCTAGCAATTGCAGAAGGTAAACAACATCAGTCTTCCTTATTCTGGGGTCTTTCATTTTCAGATATTGCAATATCACTTGTGCTATCATTATACTAGGATGCATACCTCCAGAAAGGCCACCCCATCTCTTGTCTTGAGCTTACCAAAGAAAAGTTTGTTTAGGTAGCATAATCTGAGGTATTTGCAAAAGATATCACCCAGACAGGGTACCTTCCAGCAAATGTTTACTCAAAAAAATAACTTTAAAAGGTTACGTGCATTAAACCAGTGACCTTCTGCATCACTAGCGTAAACAAAAAAAAAAAAGGAACTGAGTTTCTTTTTTAAACTTCAACAATTTAACAAGTAAAAATGTTGGTGATGAGTGTTCTGTTGCCACAGAAAGGACTGCCACCTCACAGATCTGGCTTTATTATGAAAACTTGCAAAAACATGTTATAAACAGACATTTATCCCCATACATGGATGAGTCAGTATGGTCATGAAACGTGAGCTCAACAAGGAACAAGGGACCCCAGAGCTGCTGAACTACATTATTGTCTAACCTCAGGCAAGCATATGTAATCACTTGATTACAAGCACTCTTAAGCCTAGATTACTCTTTTGTAGATCCACCACTAAATCATACATTATTCTGGCTGGGATGGTCCCCTTTATTTTGGGAAGGTTTCTTAAAAGACAGACCTGGGGATTGTTGATGACGATGTCAGATGAATCATCAGCCATTGTTTCTGAGAATAGTTTGCAAACAACTCTGAGGACAGTCCAGCTCAGGCTCTTCCTGTTCCCTGGAGGTAAAGTCAGGCAAGAACCTACGCTGGGAACACAGTGTATTCTGGGTTCCTGTGAAACAACTACCCCTACCCACAGCGTGCTTCACGGGTGAAGAGGTTGTTTGGACGACAGCTGGACACCAGACGGCTACGGGCCTTTGAAGTGCATCACAAGCTGAGCAGGAAGTCCATGGAGCACTAGCGTGAGATGGTATTTCGTATTTACTATGTCACCTTCCTTGCCTATAAGGCAAACTGCATGTACCAAGCTAGACAGAACTGCCTCAAATTGTGTGTTTGAGAGTTTGAGTCAGGAGGTGCTGATAACTACCTAATCCAACCATAAAGACAAAAACCTCTTGACTAAATAAAAGGGTAAAAAGACAGTTTTTGTCATTGCTGTCTTCAGAAACAGTCTTTCCCTGCAGGGCACAAGCACTGCTTCTCAGCTTGACAGAGTACAGAAGCCCTCAACAGAGAAGGAAAGTGTAATCCCTGCTTCTTGTTGATACTGCTTCTCTCCTTCTTGGCTGAGATGATTAATCCCTGTGTTTATTTCTCTCAGACATCAAAAATACAAGGGAAACCACTATTTCCATCTTTTGTGAAAGACAGCTGTCTGCAGCATAACCCCGGTGCTGAAGCCAACAGTCTCTCATTACTTCCCTGTGCACCTTCATGAAGCAATAAAAAAAGGCTAGATCTTTCAGATCTTGAGGCATTAAGAGAGCCTTTAGTTTCTTGAAGGAAAAGGATAAATTTGATACGTGAGAAAGAATTAGGCAGGGTTGAAGATATGCATGAAAGAACTGAGATAGGGTTCAGCTAAAGCTCATTTCAGTTACCTGCTCTGCCATAACTTCCTATATAATTTGGGCACAGCCCTACAATGTACCTCAGTTTTCCATCAGCAAACAAAAATAAAAGTCCTCCTGTAATCTAAGAAGCAGTCAGGTTCAGTAATGGGAAATTAAACATATCATCCATAATTTGTCAAGGTGGAATGAGCAAAGCCAACAACATTAAAGCATTCACTGTTACTGGACCTTGTATGTGGCTAAAGTCAACAGTATCAGTATAGATGTTCATATTCTGTAATGTTTATAGAAATCGGTGCCACCAAAACTATCCATGCATAGCTTCATGTTTCTTCTCAGTTTCAACCACAGCAGCATGGAGATTAGGACACAGGCAGCTAGTAAATTTGTTTACTGCAACTCTCTTGATAACTGTGCTTACACACAAGAAATTTGAGGTAGAATTACTGCTGCTCAGGTCACTTTCTCTGATCCCATTTAATACTAGATCCATACTAGATTTATGCATGTCAGGTAGTGTATTTTACAGCCTTCACTTGATTGTGTAGGTCTTTACTTGTTTGTGGCTGAACTACCCATGAAAACTGCCACAGTTCTCAGTCCCACTGTATGTAAGTACCTAGATGCAAGACCCTAGAGCCCAAAACAAGCAGACTGATTGGTATTTTGATTACTCAGCTTTATTTTTTCAAACTAAGCAAAACCATTTTGAATGCAGTTAATCTGTGCAACACAGCTGGGAAAGGGTACCTTAATGACAGGCAAGCAAGACTGCTGCTCCGGTCCTGCCCCCAGGAGGTTCATGGGAGAGATCATCCCAAAGGATTCAGCACAACCTGCGTGCCTGCCTCTCTGCTTCTCACTGCTTTCACTGCCAAAAACAAATAATGAAGCTTTTTGTTTGAGAACTAGTTAGTGTGTCCATGGGCTTATCCCTGGAGAATTGAGCAGCTGTGGATTGATATGGCTAGAGATGGAGAGGAGAAAGTGTAACTTAGGTTTGCCTCCCTGGCCCTGGGCAAAATTTGTTTATTACAGCCAAACAAGAATTTGTGTCTCTCATAAAACTGCATTTCTTCTTTTTGCCAAAAGAGAAAAATCTCCCTCTTCTCTCAGCAACAATTGCCTCACTTAAAATGCCGTGGAACATTGACTGAATGTCTATTTCTACTTTTTGATTAGGATCAGCAACATATTTTCTTTAAGAAATGATATCTTCAATTTAAAATATTTTTTTTTTCAGGCAAGTCTCAGTGATATCTGAATGGATTACCCATGCCATGGATTCACCAGGCCCTGCCTTCCTCCATCACACCTGGCCGCAGCACCATATCTGAATGAGGCAACGTTCAACCTGCTGGCACCCAGCCCCATTCTGCCTGCTTAAAGCTGCCTGTGTTCTCTACAGGAATCCGCTTACCAGCCTTTCAAAGGTGAGCTCACTAAATATATCATTACTGCCTAATTTATTTACCTTTTGTGTCATCCTTGGTTTTATTTTATTTGGGTTATTCTACCACTGCCATTATGCTGCATAACTGAGAGTTGATTTTTCTGTGAAACTGGCAGCTGTAAGAGGTGCTGATTTAATAGCTCAGAAGACCTGATTCCTCAAGTTTATATGCAGTGGGGCTGAGTGCAGGCTGAGTGAGAATCCAAACTGCCCACAGGAATAGCTCTCCATGGCAATTTGGAGGGGAGCCCCTGGAGCAGGAAAAGGAAGCCATCCTCACTGCCCACTCAGTCCACAAGGCAGAACTACAATTAGAGGTCATTTCATCCAACAGATGCCAGACTGAGAAAGTATTCAAATGAAGGAAGAAAAGGGCCATTTAAATGGGACATTTCTGGGCAGGGAAAGAACAGAATATCCTAAGATATGGCAAGTTGTACCTAGACTCTGGGTATAGCTGAGGCTGTATTATAGTCAACCACAGTGGTTCAGAAAGATTGACGTGCATGAAGAGAATTGTGACTGCTGATTTCTCTGCAAAACCTGTTCTGTAGACTTCAAAGCTGTCAGTCTGGCACCTTCTAAGAGCCTGCATTCATTGTATGACAGCAAAGTAAAATAATTGACTCATGGATGTGGGTGTGTAATAGTGACAAGTTTGAGGCTAGAGGAATTCCCCACATCCCTTGGCTAATGATCCCCCAATTTATATGCAAAAAAAAATAATGTCCCTTTTTCAGTAAAATACAGTGAACAAACCTGATGCTAAAACACACCTGGCTGAGTCAGACTTAATTTTGGAACAAAACAAAACACCCTACCCACCCTAAGAGATAAGGCAGTCTCTCTTAAGAAAAACAGGAAAGCTGCTCTGTGAATAAAGACAATCAGAAGACTTCGTCAGAATAAATATCAGTCAGCCCAAATACTCTGAATATTGCACAACAAGAGGGAAAAAGGCCTTAAATGTATTGAACATGAGAAGAGAACAACTTCATCTGCTTGTAGATTCTGCTGATTATCTCCCAAACTCCCAAGAGAAGCTGGGACTAGAATTTTAAGTCTTCCATTCATATGACTACCCAGGTGAATTATATATATACGGGAGTCTCATACAGCTGTCAGTAAGTTAGGATGTTAATGTATTCCTACCCCTCTAAAACACCAGAGACACTGGGGGGTCAAATTTTAATAATAGCTCTGTAGGGTTTTCTAAGTAAGTTGGCTCAAAGTTCTAGAAAACCCCTCCAGCCCCAGCTGAGAAGGGGACATTTCCTTTTTCCTGTCAAACTACTGAAGTTCTCCTTCAGTGTATCCCTCTGGAGAGCACCTGAGCCAGTGTGTTTCAGTGGAATGAAATGAGGGGTGTGTGTCCTTGTCATTCTTGTTGCATGTTTGTACACGAATTTCAGTTGCTGATGATAGCTATACATGACCCAAGCTTTCAGTATCCCTCCTTCACATCCTGATGCATTTTAAAGTTCCATGCTCTGTGGATAATTTTCTGTGCAGGAGTGGAGGTAGAAATGCTGAAACACCATAATAAAGGTTCTTCTCATTGTATTTCTAGTTGTCAGAAACTGAAATTGCCAAGAATCCTATCTCCTTGAACTTGAATCCTATTCTCTGACCTTTTCTTCCAAAACCAAGACAATGGCATAGTTAAGGTCTTACATGGATCAAGAACAGAGGTTTCTGGTCTTTATCAAAAGAAATCCAGCTAGAAAAAAGAAAACAAACAAACAAACAGTAACAGTCATAGTATCTCCTTACGGGCCATCTAAAATAAAAATTGGTGTGCTTTGGAAGGGAATGGAATATTTGGGACAATCTGGAACACTGGAACACAAAAAAATTTAAATGTCTTACAGTGACAGTAGCTAAGCAGCAGTTTGTCTTACTGAGTGGAGGGCTTTGTCTCAACAGGAGCCTCTTAGATGTGTGAGATTAGAAACTGTATGCTCTAAGTACTAATCAAAATCTAGAAAGTGGTTGGTGCTGAAGTAGAGGCTATAAGAACTCTATTATTTTATCATCATCCTGCTCACATTTGATATTAAAGCTGTACTGTAGTCCCCATATTTTTTTTCAGTTTAATGTACCAGTAACAATTAACAAAAAATGGTATTCTAAAAACATATAAACTAGATGTCTTATTCTCAGATTGACCTGATTTATACTCTTAAGTGTAACCAATAAACTTTTGTATGCTCCTTACTGCCATCCCGAATCTGAAGTCAATACCAACAGTTTGTCTCCTAGGTTTCTTAATATATAAATCAGATCCTTAAATCTTGTTACACATTTAATGTCTTACAGACTGCCATCTTAGTGCCCTTACACAGCACTCTGTTCAGCTCAACCCCTCTCCATCTTGCCAGGCAAGAATGTGGTGGAATGAACACTGAATGAACACTGGAACTGGTTGCCCAAAGAGAATGTGGGTGCCCTGTCCCTGGAAATGTTCAAGGCCAATTTGAACAGGACCCTGAGCAATCTGGTCTAGTGGAGAAAACCCCTGCCCATGGCAGGGGACTTGGACTAGAAGACCTTTAAGGTCCCTTCCAATTCAAGCTATTCTGTGAGTCTGAGAGTCTGTGATCATCCCAGCTGACAGCTATGAGCAGTTTTGCCAGGGCATCATTCTCAGTGGTACTTCATCTAAATATCATTCACATTCAGTCTCAGATCAGACAATTTTGTGTTCTTTTCAGTTGAATTCAAATATCCCTGGAGGTGCTTAAAAGACATGTAGATAGGGTGCTTAGGGACATGGCTTACTTGGCAGTGCTAGGTTGGACTTGATTATTTTAAAGGTCTTTTCCAACCAAACTATTTATGATTCTATGATTCCTACTGAACACTGCTTCTAACAGTTTTGTCAGATACTCTAATATCATCATTTGTATGCCATTTATAAATCATGAGCTTGCAGCCAAAATATTAATCTTTTCATCCTTGGGAACAAGGAAAATACCTAGGTCATCTTGGCTGAGGCAGTAAGGAGTTCATAGGCAGTTTACTTTCATAAGTAAGGACAGGGAACTTCTTATATCAAAAACTGAAAGCCAAGTGTTCTTTTTTCATTATAATATTTTCAGTATTCATAACAGCAACTACAGATCTTTGGATGAAACCACATTGTAATGGTCCAAAACTCCTTGTAAACAACTGGGTTTTATACATTTGCTTTCAGGCCATTTAAAGACTGGTATCTCATTAATTAACTTCAGTTTTCCAGATTCTTTATTAAAAAATATTCAGCTTACATGGGACATAGTTGCACAATATTGCTCAAAGTCTGCCTTAGCCCCAGGGCTTTAGCTTTTTCCTAAACTGCTCAGAACATCTGCTCATATTCTTTTCATTTTGTTTTGTTTTGTTGGGTTTTTTAACTATATTTTCTTCAGTTTGAAAAATTGTCCATATAGAACATTTTCTTCGCTACATTAAAAGAAGTTAATTCTATCATGCTAAAAAAATCTAAATTATTATGTAAGAAGTATCCACTCCTCTTTGTATAATGGGATGTTAAATATGCACAAATTCATGTGTTTTTTTTCTCCCCATGAGGGTATTTTCCAGACACATGAAATGGAAGGAAATATTTGAAGTCAGCCATCTCCAAAAAAATATCCCCCTCTTTTCAATAATGTTTAATTTTTACATGGAAAACAGAACTTCTCAGATTTCTGAGCTGCATTTCCACAGATAATAGGGATAGTAGACAGAATGCTAACTCAAGAATATGAGCAGTAGAAAGTACTCAAGAACTATGTACTGTAAGAAATAATCTTCTATTCTCCTGGCACTGACTTCAGGCTTATTCAGACTACAGTTTTATTGAAACCTCTCTTTTGATTCTAGTGAAATTTAACTTCTCCATTGCCACTTTGGTGTGTTATTTAATTCATTTTAATCCCATTACTCTATTTTGTTCAGAAATTATTTAGTCATAGAAAGCTTCGTGAAAGCGTGTTCTTTGAGTCTTCACTGAAACACTGGCACAGGTTGCCCAGAGAGGTGGTAGATGCCCCATCCCTGGAATCATTCAAGGTCAGGTTGGATGGGGCTCTGAGCAACTTGATCCAGTTGAAAATGTTCATGCTCATTGTATGGAGTTGGACTAGATACCTCTAAAGGTCCCTTCCAACCCAAACTATTCTATGATTCAGTTTCTAGGTGGCTAGAACTGTGTAACACTTGTACAAACCTATGGCTTTGTCCATCTGTCTCCTACCACAGTTCTCCACATTAGGGTCATGATTCATGCTCATTTCTTTATGGTCTGAGCATTACAGTACCAAATACGATGTTTAGGTTAAATAATCAATTATGCTAAACCTTGTATTAGTATATATTATAGACAATCCCTGCCTTGAAGGGTTTCAATTTACACAGAAAACATTGAAGGAAAGAAGAGGAGAAAGGGGTGGAGTCCCAGAGAAATTCAGCAGTTTACACACAGTCACAAGCTAGGACTTGAATTCCATGGTCCTGTAATTCTTTTATTTCAGTAAATCTCTCTACCTCTTTTATCAAGGCAAAGAATCATTCCAGCCAGAAATAAACAGAGAATAGCAGGTTTGATTCTCAGGTCTTTATTCACTTGATGCTGCCATGACCAATGGCAGAGGATAAAATATCTTGATTATTTAATATTAGAATACCCCAGAAAAAACAAGTTTGTAAAATGGGGCAATTTGAGGAACATAAATAAAATAAAATATTTCTTTTAAAAAATTGCAAAACTTCATCTTGGGAAATTTGGCACAGGTAGAGAGTCTAGGTTTTTTGCTTTTTATCCCCTCACTATGTCCTTTGCTTTTAGTATGTTTTGCTGTTTATAGTTGCCTAAATATCTGGTGTGGGGTCTGTTACGCCACCTTCCTAACCTAAAGAAGAAAAAAATTTCCAAGCAAGTATCCTTCTCTTGAGAAAGGTAAATTCATTACAGATGATGTAAGGTGCTTGTTCCAAGGTTCAACATGACAGACCATTTCAATAACTACAGTGAGCATGTAGTCAAGAACATTAGTCTTCATTTTCTCCTAACAATATTTGAACAGGCATTCGAAAGGAACTGTAGTGATTCTAAAAGTTAAATATAATTCCCTTTATATCAGAAGAATCCTGGTGGTAGTGGAAATAAGTGTTTTAGACAGAACAGTAGATTAAGAGTCAAAAACTGTCACCTCCCCAGTCAGCAAGCAAATCACTGTTTGCATTTAAATAAGATACTGAAAACCTCTACCATACTTTCCCTATATATATATATATTTACATAAGGAGTTATATCACACACAGGTTTTTATGAAACTTAAGTGAACTTTTTAAAGTCATAGAATCATAGAATGGCTTGGGTTGAAAGGGACCTTAAAGATCATCTAGTTCCAACCCCTTTTCCATAGACAGGGACACCTTCCACTAGACCAGGTTGCTCAAAGCCCCACCCAATGTGGCCTTGAACACTGCCAGGGAGCAGTGAGCAACCTGTGCCAGTGTTTCACCACAGAGAAAAGAATTTCTTCCTAATAGCTAATCTAAATCTACCCTCTTTCAGTTTGAAACAGTTCCCCTTGTCCTATCACTACATGCCCTTGTAAAAACATCCCCAAGTCCTTCTCCTCAGGGTTGCTTTCAGTCCATTCTCTGCCCATCCTGTATTTGTGCTTGGGATTTGTGCCTAGTGGACCTTCTCTGAAACCAGGCCAATCCTCAGCAGAGCAGCAGATCTCAGCAAATGAGCAGGGAGGTTCCTGAGTTTTTCCTGAGGTAGGGAAATGCCAGGGGACCAGAGTTAGCAGCTCTCACAGGAGCTGCTGACTAGACCTGGGCATTGTCAGAGCAATGGTGCCCACCCCCATGCCTATAAAATTGTGCCTGGGGAGCATGAGCAACCAGGAGGACTGTGAACAGAGCATATAAACAAAATGTGGGGCCTCAGCCAGAGCGTGGTGTGGCAGTTTGCAGTGAAGGGTGCTCAGGAAGGGCATAGTGACCACACCAGCTCAAGAGGTGAGTTCAACCAGTGGTCATCACTACCAATTCTAGTATCTACCCACAAGAAACGTCTGTCCTCTGCACTCACCAAAGTGGAGGTGGCAATTCAGACAAAACTCCCATGAAAAAATGCATCTCTCCAGGTCTCCTGCTGTGAGGAGTGCCACAGCCTTCCACTGATAACGGATGGCAACAACCGGAACAACTGTGTGAGGTGTGAACAGGTGGACTATCTACTCAGTCTGATGGCAGAGGTCCAAGAGGAAATAGAAAGGTTAAGGAGCATCAGGGAGTCTGAGAAAGAGATAGGCTGGTGGAGCCATGTTCTGCCCTCTCTGAGACAGAAACAGCAACAGCCACCAGAAAAAAAAACACAAAAAACAAAACAAAGACCAGATCAAGGAGTTCCTGTATGCTACTCCCACCTAGGAAGATGGCAGTAACTTAAATAAAAGGAATTAATGGAGGCAAGTCCACACTCGGGGCCATAGGCAAATGCCCTCCTTGCCCACCTCACCTTACCAGTTGCCTCGCTACAAAAGCTATGAGGCTCTCAATTTGGAACACCAGCCAATGAATGATGGGTATGATGGTCCATCCACACCAGACATGCCACCAAGGTCAGAAAGCCCTAACTCCCTCATCATGAACACCTTGACTAGGAAGAAAAGACTAGTTGTAGATGACTCCCTTCTGAGGGGAGCAGATGGTCCAATATGGCAGACGGACCCTCCTCTTAGGGAATTCTGCTACCTCCATGGTGTCCAGAGTAAGGACATCACTAGCAAGCTTCCTAGCCTGGTGTGACCCTAGAACTACTACCCATTACTTCTCTTCCATGGGCAATTGAATGGGTGAGGATGAAGCTGCAATGCATAGCCAAAGGGCGATCAAAAGAGATTTCAGGGCCTTGGGACAGTTGGTGAGGGAAGCTGGGGAACAGATTATTTTTTCTTCTCTCCTTCCAATTGCCAGCAGTGATATTGAAAGAAACAGATGCATCCAGTCTATTAATATATGGCTCTGTGTCTGGTACCACCACAATTTTGTTTTTTTTGATAATGGGATGGCCCATACGACACCAGGCTTGCTGGCATCAGATGGGATCCACCTTTCTCAAATGGGGAAGAAGGTCTTTGCTCAGGAGCTTGCAGGGTTCATTGACAGAGCTTTAAACTAGATTTGAAGGGGAAAGGGGATAATACCAGGCTTCCCTGTAACAAGCAGTTGGATGACACACCAAGATTAGAAGGACCGGCTGCTAGCATTGGCCTTCAGCCTGTTAATCAGAGGTATGCTGGACACACTGCAGCACACTCCAAGTCTTATGGAGATGAGCCAGGGGTTCCTGAGGTAATAAGAACCAACAGTGAAGCACTGGAGAAATACCTCAAAGGAATTCCATTCACTCCAGCCAGTAAGTCAACTTCATCAGAGGCCCATCATAAATGCCTCTATGCAAACACACACAGCATGGGGAATAAACAGGAGGAGTTAGAGATGTGCACATGCCTGCGGGGCTATAATGTTATTGGCATCATGGAGACGTGGTGAGATGGCTGCTATGACTGCAGCATTGGAATGGGAGGATACAGGCTCTTTAGCAAGGACAGGCAGGGGAGACGAGGAGGGAGCATCGCCCTTTACCTCAGTGACCAGCTGGACTGCATGGAGCTCCACCTCAGGATGGATGAGGAGCCAACTGAGAGCTTATAGGTCAGGGTTAAAGGGAAGACAGGGGCAGGGGACATTATAGTGGGTGTCTACCTCAGGCCACTTTATAAACGGATAGGATTACCCTCATGTTCTCAAGCCCTGGTTTTCATGGTGGTCTTCAACCACCCCAATATCTGTTGGAGGGACAACACAGCAAGGCACAGGCAATCCAGGAGGTTCCTGGAATGTGTTGATGAAACTTCCTTCTCCAAGCTACAGAGGAGCCATTGAGTAAAGGTGTTATGCTGGACCTTGTTTTCATTAACAAGGAGAGTCTGGTGGAGAACATGAAGCTCAAGGGAAGCCTTGGCTCCAGCAACCATGAGATGATGGAGTTCAGGCTCCTTAGGACAGCAAGGAGGACACACAGCAAGCTCGCTACTCTGGACTTCAGGAGAGCTGACTTTGGCCTCTTCAGGGACCACCTTGGTAGAGTACTATGAGTAAAGCCCTCAAGGGAAAAGGGGCCCAGGAGAGCTGGTTAGTATTCAAGGATCAACTTCTCCAAGGTCAGGAGCATCACATCCCAATGAAGAAGAAGTCAGGCAAAAATGCCAGGAGGCCTGAATGGATGAGCAAGGAGATCCTGGACAAATTCAAACACAAAAAGGAAGCTTACAGTGGAGGAGCAAGGACAGGTATCCTGGGAGGAGCCTTGCATTTGACCTTGTTCAACTTCATGCAGTTTGCATGGGCCCACCTCTCAAACCTGTCAAGGTCGCTCTGGGTGGCATTCCTTCCCTCCAGTATGTCGACTGTACCACACAGCTTGGTGTCATCAGCAAACTTGCTGAGGGTGCACCCAATCCTACCGTCCATGTCACTGACAAAGATGTTAAACAACACCGGTCCTAATACCAATGACCACTGAGGAACACCACGCCATGTCAGCAAGTATAGGAGGCCATCAAATTTGTCAGGGACGATTTGCCCTTCGTGAAGCCATGTTATTTGTCACCAATTACCTCCTTATTTTTCTTGTGCCTTATCATAGTTTCCAGGAGGATCTGCTCCATGATCTTACCGGGCACAGAGGTGAGACTGACTGGCCTGTAGTTCCCCAGATTTTCTTTTTTAACTTTTTTAAATATGGGGTTATGTTTCCCCTCTTCCAGCCAGTGGGAACTTCACCAGACTGCCACGACTTCTCAAATATAGTGGATAGTGGCTTAGCAACTTCATCTGCCAGTTCCCTCAGGACCCACAAATGCATTTTATCAGGTCCCACAAACCTGGGCACCATCAGGTTTCTTAAATGATCAAGCCCTTTTTGCATCTTCAGAGGAAAGATGTTGTATAAGTATCAGATACTACTAACAGCAGTAATAAGAATAATACAGCAGAGACACAAATGAATGTCATTCATCTGTAGGGTTTAATTATGAAAATATCTTGGGATGTTTTGTGTGATTTATCTAGGCAGTAATGTATTATTCCCTTATACTCAAAGTACCAAGAAGCTTATCAAGATTCTGTGCGATTGTCCTTATGAAGTCTCATTGAAAGTGAATAAAGAGGCCTTATATTCACTTCGTACAGGTAGGAATAACACTATTGATTTATGAAATTAAAAATGTAGACTATATCCAATCTATTGTCATATATTTATTTTAAAAACTACAAGAAATATAATATTCTAGTCCTTCTGTTACAACCAAACCAAAAAATAACTAAGAGCTAGACAAGTATTTTTGTAGCCTACATGATATTATGCAGCATTTATCTTAGAGGTATCCACAATATCACCCAATCCCATTCTATTAATTAAAAATATTTGCTTGAGTTTTTACACCAAAACATTGAGAGGCTTTGTGGGTAGGAAATACATACACTCACAAAAAAAATTAGCTTTACATATTTAGAGGTATACTTTTATAGTTTTTACTACACTTATTCAAGAGAAAACTTGGCAGAGCATGTTTTAGGATCCTAGCAAGGTTCTAATTTCAGAAGGAAGAAGTTAAAATCGTACCTCTTCCCAACAAAGTCAGATCATTTTCCTTAAACCCCTCTCAAAATGTCTTCCAAAATACTGAAGTATGCACACACCTAACTTTAAGCAAGAATTATTCAGTCACATAAAGAAGTTTCAAAAGCATGGATTTTTAAATGCAACTGGCATCTTGCACTTGTACAGAAACAAGTTTCTTGTGGCAGCATAAGATGAGGTGTCCCATCCTTGAAACACATATGCAAAGGCATAATGCAAGTGCCTTGTAGGAAGGACCTTCCATGTTTGACTTTCCACTGCCCTGTACCTTTTGTGATCACTGAAACCAGTACAAGTTAAGTGTATAGTTATCATTTTCCATGCATGTATAAGTTGACATGCATGACATGCTTCAATTTTGGTGACACTAAAAAGAACAAAGCAATGATAAATCATCCTTATGTGTCCGTGCTTGCAAATAGGAGCATCATGATCAAGTTCAGCATGGCAACTGATAAGCGTACAGTTTTTTAAAGAAGTGTAGCTACAATTGGTCTCTTCATTGGTTCAGTTAGTGCTCATAAAATATCATCACTGCTGTAATCAGCAGCGGTAGTAATTTGCCATGGTTTTGAAAAAAAAGTCAAAGCATTTTCCAATGTTAGTTTTCATTGAGAACTAAGGAGCTTAACAGCAGCTAAGTCATAACTAGTTTTATGGGAAAAGTAAGAGAAAATGAGTTGAATAATAATAAAAACACTTAGCACTTACGTAGCTCTGCGTACTTTCAAAGTGCTGCACAAATACTAAATAATTACTTTTAATTAAAAAGGCCTTGAAAAGATTAAAGGACCCTTGAAATAAGTGAGAAATGTTGTTCGTTACCTCAACAAGAGAAAGATCTGGCCCCCAAATAACTTTATGTTTGAAAATGATTAAGAAACTAACACTGCAACCTAAGCTTAGGGAAAAATAATGCTTAATCACATGGAATAAGCCTTTGAAAATCAGTGAAGCTACTTGCAGAAGCAAAAGTTGTAAGATCAAACCCTAAATTATACATCACAGCTCTTTCCTTTTTTTACTTTTCCTTTATTTCAGAGATTTCAGCTTTTCAACATACCAGGCAAAAAGTCCCTCTGACTTCACCAGAAGCAGTCCCTCAGCAATTTTTATGTGCTTTCTAAGAAGCTGTTTGTCTTTTCTGAATTGTCCCTTTTCACGTCAGCTGTTGTGCTCATACCTATAAAATGAAGATGACTTTTTTTGTGTGTTTGCAAAACCACACCTTTCTGTTTCTAAGAACAGAGCTTGTTCTTGGCACTCCTGACACCTGACATCAACAGAAATGCTGCACTTCCTATTGAAGGCTTTGTTTTTGTTCCTTGTAAGAAGCAGTTTGCTAGTAAAAGGGCGGTACACACTGTACACTGCACGAACGAACTTTCACAGCCTCATTTTCAGATTGCTGTGTCCAGTTCTGGGGTCCCCAACATAAGAAGGACATGGAGCTGTTGGAGTGAGTCCAGAGGAGGGCCACAAAGATGATCAGGGGACTGGAGCACCTCTACTATGAAGCCAGGCTGAGAGAGTTGGGGTTGTTCAGCATGGAGAAGAGACGGCTCTGGGGAGACCTTAGAACAGCCTTCCAGTACCTGAAGGAGGATTACAGGAAAGCTGGAGAGAGTCTTTTTACAAGGACATGTAATGATAGGACAAAGGGAAACAGTTTTAAACTGAAAGAGATTATATTTAGTTTAGATATCAGGAAGAAATTCTTTCCTGGGAGGGTGGCAAGACACTGTCAGAGGTTGCCCAGAGAGGTTGTGGCTGCCCCATTTCTGGAACTGTTCAAGATCAGGTTGGATGGGGCTTTGCGCAACATGGTCTCGTGGGAGGTGTCCCTGCCCATGACAGGTGGGTTGGAACTAGAAGATCTTCCAACCTAAACCATTCCAACCTAAACCATTCTGTGACTCTGTGATTTTGTTTGGGTTGTTTTACACTTTGCTAGGAGCTGATCCTCTATAGTGACAGTTGCATACCAGCTGCCATTCTCCCTGTCATACTGACCAAAATATAAGGACTGCATGCAGCACGCCAGCAAGGGTATGCTTCAGCTTTTTCTCACAATTAAAGGCCATACCACCTGATTGACAAATTTTCAGTATTTTTCCCCATAGAACTTTCAATCCTTTCCTCTACTGACTCACTTTTTCCTTTCATAAGAGATCTATATGGACTTGGGATACATCTCTCAATCTTACTTTTTATTTTCAAGTATACTAAATTTTAATCCATACAGCATTAAACTCTCGAAGGCAATTTTTCTAGTGCAAAAACAATTTTGTACCTATCTGATCCATGTAATGCTACAATAAGCTCAGCCAGTCATTGCTGTCTCTACTGAGAAGCAGGAAAAGATCCCTCTAGCTATTGAACTCCATCGATCTTCAGAACCATTTTCAACAATCTGTTACAAAGATATTTTAACTAAATTTATATAAAACATCATTTCTATTTTTCAGAAGTATATTAGGTTTTTTTGAGTGGGATTGTCAATCTACCCAAGGGTAGGGAGGCTCTGCAGCGGGATTTGGACAGGCTGGAGCCATGGGCTGAGGCCAATTGCATGAGGTTTAACAAGGGTAAGTGCTGGGTCATGCACTTTGGCCACAACAACCCCACGCAGCGCTACAGGCTTGGGGAAGAGTGGCTGGAAAGCAGCCTGGCGGAAAAGGACCTGGGGGTGTTGGTTGACAGCCGGCTGAACATGAGCCAGCAGTGTGCCCAGGTGGCCAAGAAGGCCAACGGCATCCTGGCCTGTGTCAGAAATGGTGTGACCAGCAGGAGTAGGGAGGTGATCGTGCCCCTGTACTCGGCACTCGTGAGACCACACCTTGAGTGCTGCATCCAGTTCTGGGCACCGCAGGATGGGAAGGACATTGAGGTGCTGGAGTGAGTCCAGAGAAGGGCAACGAGGCTGGTGAGAGGTCTGGAAAACAAGCCTTATGAAGACCGGCTGAGGGAACTGGGGTTATTTAGCCTGGAGAAGAGGAGGCTGAGAGGAGACCTTATCCCCCTCTACAACTACCTAAAAGGAGGTTGTAGTGAGGCTGGTGTTGGTCTCTTCTCCCGAATTGCTAATGACAGGACGAGAGGAAATGGCCTCAAGTTACGTCAGGGGAAGTTTAGGTTGAATATTAGGAAGAAGTTCTTTACTGAGAGGGTGGTTGGGCACTGGAACAGGCTGCCCAGGGAGGTGGTGGAGTCACTGTCCCTGGGGGTGTTCAAAAAATGGGTTGATGAGGCACTTGAGGCCATGGTCTAATGGTTAGGAATATGATGGGATAAAGGTTGGACTTGATGACCCTGGGGGTTCCTTCCAACCATAATGATTCTATGATTCTAATTTTCTCTCAGAGGTTACTGGTGATACATGGGTCTCTGAGAGCATACCATATCTACTTCAGGCATTCTGTAAGTGTGCAAGAACACTGAAATCCTGGTTTCTGGTCAACCTCAGCAAATTCTATGAGAATGAACAAGGAATCACTGTTTGCGTCTATGACCTTTTAAACTTGTCCCTGAAAAAGGTAGGGAAGTGTACCACTTATACATGTTATATTCTCCTCTGGAGGAGGTTGTACATCAGAGTATAAGTTAGAGGTGGCAGCATATACAGTACTAGAGGAATAGTATGCAAAAAATAATCCACAATTCTGGAGTACTTTTGGAAGCCAAGATATGCTGTTTGTAAGGTTGGGCAAAATTGAATGAAAGTGTTTGGTGGAATAGTTTGTCTACATACATTTAATAGTAGCTTTCATATGACCACAGTCTGAATAAGAAACGGTTATTCAGGATTTCAGTTCTGCCTATTCCAGCACATGCAAAATACCAGGGCTCTGGGCTTGAGCATTAACCCAGTATTTTTAAAGGACCAAAGCTTAAGCTCTGAAATACACATTCTAAACAAGTCAGAGATTTTTACAGGAGAATAGGAGTGAGAAGGGGGCAAGACAGCAGATGTGTTCATACTTTATGCTCCCAATGGGAAACATGAATCCCTTTTCTCCAGTCCATGATCTGCAGTGGGCTCACTGACTTCTAAGAAGCCTGTATGTCTGACTGTCCCCAGCTTACAGTGACTATCTCGCATCAGAGCTAAATAAAAATACAAGTAAAGCAATTAATTTTTTTATTATGAAGTGGAGAAAAAGAATCAACTCTGAATAACAGTTTTAAGAAGAGATGGCATATATTAGGCAGCTATGTTTAACATTTTTCACTAGAAAAAAATTACATTATATGCATATTCCTCCTCTGTCACAGCCTCTGATGAAAGTCAAGTGTGTTGAAATTTTAGCAGCTCTCCTGCAGGCATAGAATCACCAAATGGTTTGGGTTGGAAGGGACCTTAAAGATCATCTATTTCCAACTCCCCTGTCATGGGCAGGGACACCTCCCACTAGACCAGGTTGCTCCAAGCCCCATCCAACCTCCCCTCACTGTAAGGGAGGGGGCAGCCACAACCTCTCTGGGCAACCTGTGCCAGTGTCTCACCACCCTCACAGAAAAGAATTTCTTCCTAATAGCTAATCTAAATCTACCCTCTTTCAGTTTGTTTGTTAAAAACAGCTGGCACCTGGCTATGGATCCCCTCTGTTTTTCATGGCCTGTATGATCTTGAGTGAGCCAGAGCAGACCTCAGGGGAATTATTCTGTACAGAGGACCAACTCACAGCCATCAGGCTCAAGTTCACTTCTGCTTTGTCTTTTGTGATTTTTCTCTTTGGACCTTAGTGATATTTAATACACTGATATTTCTGAGACACTTCTATATTATAACACCTCAGACCATAAATTCAGACAGATCTGGTGGGGTCTCAAGCAAATTAGAGCTGTCTCTTCAAGATGTATGAAGTTCAATCATAGTTCACAGTCGCAGCAACTGTATTTTCCAAAGCATCCTGTGCAATGTGATAACATGAGCTTCTATCAGCCAGCAACAAGGAAAAACCAGATGTCATTGTGGATGTTATTTCTGAGAGGCAATGATAATTCACTAGTATTTACGCAGATTACTGAGAACAGGTGTGCAGCAAAGTTGATTTCACTCATTTGTATTAATAGGTGTATAAGCAAGGACTATTAGGGTATTGTATAGTATCACGTTAATTAATTAGAGTGAATTGAGTTAAGGAGTTGGCTAGCAACTAATCAAAAATTAATGAGGGGCCATGTAAAAAGTAATTCTTTATACTGCAGCAGGTAAGCAGAAATATTCCTTTGCTGCTAAAATCAGAGGCCTTTCGCCTTCCCCTCTGCAGTAGCTGAGTGACCTTGCACAGTATGCTGGGAAAACATTGCTGCTCCAGCTTTCTCCAAAAGTCTTAGGCATATTTGAAGGTACGAACCACAACAAAACCAACAAAATCTCCAGTTTCAGGTCCTGCAAGTAGGCAAAAGATGTAAGGAATGGATAATCATTCCAGGCACCTGGAAGAACTCAGCTAGACCAGCAAACCTGACTTCACACATTTTGCTTTCTTGTGGCCCACTTACATTACCCAGATAAATCCCTCAAATTATCTAGAACATAAGAGAGCCAGCTCAAACAGTTCTGGGTAGCAACAGTACAAAGTGAAGTGAGTCACCCCCCCCTCGAAGATGATGACTATTTTTTTTTTGTTAGTAAATTTAAACTGCAGTTTTGAGACACTGTCATGTACATCCACATAACACAAATAATACACTGCTTTAGTAACGTGTCCCTTTATGTTGCAATATCTGAATCACAGAAATTTTCCTACACAGGCAGAGACCTGTGTAGTCTACCTCTATGCCAAAATAGGCTTGTTCTCTACAATTACTCTGAAAGGATTGTCTCAACTGGTAGAAGTTTCAAGGCGTGTGACTTCTGTCACTTCTCTCAGGCAGAAGATTTGACAAACCAACAATTTCTAGAGCTCAAAAGACTTCTAACATCTATATTTTCTTCTCAAAAGGTCACTTTACTGACCTTAGATTTTCTAAGGAATGCAAAATATGGCAGATAGTTTTCCCCACTGTTTATACAGTTCTGTTACCTGTAGAAAGCTACTCAGAATCACAGGGTGGTGGAGGTTAAAAGGGACCCTCAGAGATCATTTAGTCCAACCCTGCTGACAAAGCAGGGTCAGCTAGAACAAGTTGCTCAAGGCCTTAGACAGTCAGCTTTTGAATATCTCAAAGATCGAGACTCCACAACCTCTCCTGGCAACCTGTTCCAATATTTGACCACCTTCACAATAAAAAGTTTTTTCCTCTGCTAAAGCGGACTTTCCTGTATTTCAGTTTGTGTCCTTTGCCTCTTCTCTTGTCACTGGGCAAAACTGAGAAGAGTCTGGCTTCATCTTCTTTACTCTCCCCACATCAGGTATTTAACACATGGATGTGGGTGACAAAATGACACACACTCTCCTGCCCCCTCGAGCCTTCTCTTCTCCAGGCTGAACAGTTCCAGCTCTTTCAGACTCTTCTTGGATGAGAGGTGCTTCTGTCCCTTAATGAGCTCCATGGTCCTTGCTGAACTTGCTCCAGTATGTCTATGCCACTTTTGTACTGGTGAGTCCAGTGCTGGACACAGTACTCCAGATAGGGCTTCACCAGTGCTGATTAAAGGGGAAGATTCCCTCCTTCGGCCTACTGGCAATGCTCTCCCTCATGCCGACCAGGAAGCTGTTAGCCTTCTGTGCTGCAAGAGTAGATTATGCTATGAGTAGGCTCATGTTCCACTTGGAGTCCACCAGGAACCCCAGGTCGCTTTCTGTCATGCTGCTTCCCAGACAGTCAGCCCTAGCATGTACTGGTGCATGGGGCTGTTCGTTCTCAGGTGCAGTGCTTGGCATTTCCCATTGTCAAAATTCACGAGATTCCTGCAGGCCTATTTCTCCAGCCTGTTGATGTCCCTCTGAATGGTCACACAACCATCTGCTCTATCATCCCCTCTGAAACTTCCTTTGGACAGAGTATACATTGGGTCATGCAAGTCTGTAATCCAAATTCAGTTGAATTACACCTGAGATCTGTCTTAGCTCGGCCCAATTTGTATTGCTCCACCTGCACAAAAAGTTCATAGTAAGGTTTTTAACAGCTGTGCTAGGCCTTGTAAAGCCTGTGATGAGAGGGGCCTTGCTGATGTAGATGCATCTTACAATGGGGTAAGTACCCATTTATTTATTTTTTAATTCAGAATAACAAACTTCTCCTAAAATTGCACAGAAAAGGGAAGAAAACCAAACTGTTTTTCAGAAGTACAGCAAAATCAGGAAACTAGGAAAATAATGTGCACTGATCATTTGCTCACTTTGTCATTCATCCTCACATCTCCCACTTTTAGCAAATATGAAAGACAATGAGAAACAGTCTTACTAGAAAACAGACCATGCAGACTTGATTCTAATTTAGATTTTAAAATCTCATTCCCTGAGCATTTCACCCATCATGAACCATATCCTCCACTTCTTCTATAGGTGGCGAAGTAATTTCCTCAATTGTCAATGTCCTTATTTTTTTTTTTGGCAGCAATGTTTTCTTCAACACAGGTGATTCATACAAAAGAGACCACCTACCTTTACTCAACTCACTTAAGTAACGCGTTAGTTATATACATAATAGTCTTCTGCACCCACTGTGTCCTGGAGGAAGTGTAATGTGTTGGCAGCAAGAGTGGTAGTGGTAGGCAAATGGGTTTGTGACCAAATACATCCTACCTAACAAATCACTGAGTGAGGCTCGGGTAGATTAAGGCCACTGCAGACTAGTTCTAAGGCTACTAAGGGACAGCAGTAAAGCAGCACAGTACGATTCATATAAGACCTCTGTCTCTCTAGACAGAAGTCTCTCTAGACTTCCCACACAAAAAAAATAAGACCAACCTTAAAATCGAAACCTTAAGTGTTCATGCTGAAGAAAATGACTAGGCTTTTTTACCTCTTCAAAATACAAAAGATTATATTTATTGTTTCTGAAGTACTTCAAATCAAAGAGTCATAATTTGTCATGAATCACTAGTGCTATTTCCTGTGCTATACTGAAGTTTTCTTGGAAGGCATTCATCCAGATACCACCCAGACTCAACTTTGTTTAATTTTTGAGATCAAACATACTATCTAGGAAAGTATAATGAAAAAATACATTATAATGGTACAATTAAACGGCTCAGAGACAATACATACCAGATCCTGTACAGGATTAATTCCATGGAGAACTAAGGAGAAGGTTTCTATGGTATGGAACAAACAAGTAACAAAAGGCTACAGAGAGCCTTATAGTCTGAGGTCGTCATTTACAATGCATATTATACAAACATACTCTTTGTTTATGGAGATTGTAACCACAGAATATGGCAGAGCACTTAATGGGCCTTCTGTATTCTGGGATAATCCCATAACCCAGCCAGATACCCAATATACAAAAGCCTTCTCTCAGCCTGTTTGAAATCAGACTACAAATCCCAAATGCACCTATGGCAACAAGATCAGAATTGTGGTAGTAGAGACTTGGATGCTTTCATTTTGTACCAAAGCTATCAAAAGAGATAAAAAAGGGAAGCTGGAGACTGCCTGGGTAAATAGGTATGACCCTAGGGCTGCTCTAAATATGATATATCCACAGTTCACCGGGAATACCAAGTAAGGAATTTACAGCCAGTCTCAGCGGCATTCTTGCAGGACCATAACACTGAAGGGCAGTTATTTTAGTCTCATTCTACCATAGAGACCACTGAGTGCAGTTTTGATACCCCTTTTACTCCTTCAGGTTGCAGCTAAAACATTCTGTGGCAAGATCACACAAGGACCTCATATGTGCTACCTACTCTCCAGTTGTTCAGCCCATTGTCATTATTTAGGTAATAATAACAGCAACAAACAGCCATGGTTTCATTTCTTAACAGACTAGGATAGCAGCTTGCAAGCTTTTTTGCTGGAAACATCTCTGGGCTCATGATATGTCTGTAGTTTTAAATTCCACTTTTGCAACTGAATTTCCAGTTGACTTCTGTCTTCTTGAATTTTTGCCATATTGGAGGGTTTGGAACTGGCAAGTTCAGGAGTTCATCTCCAAATGTTTAAGGTCATAAAATAAGAGAGATCTGATAAACATTAGACAGAAGTCTGAAACCACGCTGGAAATATTAGGAAAGTAAAGATCCTGGAATATGTTGATGAAAAGGTGAAGTCATAACAGTTCAGGAAGCTTCCAGATCTTCAGCTGGCTAATACCAATATGCCCTCTTACCAGCACCTTGCAGTGTCAGGATGGGGCAATTAGTAGAAGCTTCTCTATGTATTTGCTTTATTTGTAGAGAAGTGCACGATGTCCAGAGCTCAAAATTCTGCCATGGCCCTTAAAAAGAAAAAATTAATAAATCTGGCCATGTTGGAAAACAGCACTTTGAAACCAACCAGGTGTCTTCTTGGCACAGAAGTGTTTTCATGATAAAAATCAAGCTGGAATATTTGGGTGGGTTGAGTTTTTTCCATTTTGTTTTGTTTCTAATATATCAGTATGACTGGTAGACAAGATTAAACAGTGAGAAAGAGGTGAAGTATTTTACCCAGCTTCACAGTGCCTGCAGGCTATACCAGTTACAATACCTTTCAACACCATTCCATGTCCCATTGTGAGGAATAAAAAACTGAAAAGCATTTTTGGCAGAAGTGGCTGAGAAACTAAGGATAAAATGAATGGTTTTTAAAGAAAAAAAAAAAAAAAAGAAAGAAAAGAGAAACCGTGATGAAACAACCTGCAGCTGACACCATCTGCTCTAGAAGAGCAAGGCCACAGAACTTCATAAAAATATTTGGGGTAATTGCCATGCATAGGCAATGTATATTTTCTTGTATTGTGCAGAAGCACTGGCTTTTTGTTGAATACTTAGGCTTCTACAAAGGTCAGGAAAGTCAGACATTGATCATACAGCCTAAGGGATTTCATTCTACTATGTAAATATGGAAAAGCATATAATGATCATGTTTACAGGAGGACTTCCAGTTTATCTGGGAATTAGGAACAGCAGACTTTTAAGGGAGAGGGAACCCTGTAGACTGAGTATATTGTTTCTACTGACTCAAGATGATCTATGTTGATGATTCATTTTGGGGAAATGAAGCAGTCAGAATGAATGACTAAAACACAATGACTGGTGGTGATGGATGCAGTGTGGTCTAGTTACTGCAAGGAACTTGGAGTCAAGAGATATGGTTAATCCTAGCCTTGATAGGCTTTAGTTTATGTGTCTTACTGATTTCTTTTTGTGGCCATTCTATCCCATCTATCTAAGCTTTCCCATGTTTAAAAATGAAAGATTCTCTTTCATGAGCTACTGGATTTTTTTAATTTTTTTTTTTTTGCTAAGACTTTTGCCATAACTCTGTCCCCTATTCTCTCACCTCTAGAGCTCCAGGAAGGAATTCCCATTGCTTTTCATCACTTACATGAAGATTCTTCTGCCTTTGTTTCACAGTGGAGACCTTAAAGCCTAATTTCTCTTCACTACTGAACCCAGTGTTCGTGCAGCACTTAACACAAAAGGAGCCCTCATCTAGTAAAACAGTCAGTACGACCACAGCAGCTACCACCACAACAGCAACCACAGTGTATCCCCATGTAACTTAGCAGTC
The DNA here is from genome assembly GCA_013398125.1 of Aegotheles bennettii. NCBI lineage: Eukaryota > Metazoa > Chordata > Aves > Caprimulgiformes > Aegothelidae > Aegotheles > Aegotheles bennettii. The sequence continues at coordinate 29,690 of VZRW01004593.1, read as the reverse complement.
ATTTGTATAGTTTGGATTTTCATAATTTTAACTGAATTTCTGTCTTCAAATTCAATAGAAAAAGTGATTAAGCAATGACTTGACTGACATTCAGAATAATTACATTGTGAATTTAAAGACATTTAGACTTTTTTTAATTGTCAGTGAACATACACTACGTTCTGCTGCCTATGTGGTTCTCATCTACATACCCTGTCTACTGCTAATATCTTTTTGATGTGAACAATAATAATTGTTTTAATGGATGTTATTAATTTCTTGTTTTCAGCATAATTTTTTTAATTAAATCACTTGCATATGCATTCGTTAATGGCAGGAAGATTAAGAGAATTTTTGCCATGGTAGAAATAATAGCAGAAAAATGGGGGGGGGTGGGTGGCAGGGGAAACAAAACACCCCAACACATGTGGGAAACAAGCTCCAGGGCATTGTCCCTTCCCTGCCTAGGCACTTCATGGTTTAGTGAGATTGCACAATGAGATAACACCCCTCAGCTTGCCAAGTCCGAAATTATTACACTTTATCAGTATTTATTTTTTTTTCCATGTACCCAAATATGACACAAGTGTGAGTGAGAGAGATTCAGTGTGTGTACAGGTACACATACACATTATTTTTAGGATTATTTATAGTAGTATTGGATAAAGTATTTTCACCCACATTCACCAGGCAAACAGTCCTAAATCCATAACTCACTGAAACCAGAAAGCCTAAAGTATTGGCTGAAGGAGGCCTATGACAAGACCAGGAACTAAGCCCAGAATTCTGGAGGCCCACTCAAGTGCTCTGATGGTGACACTATTCAAGAGAAAGAAGAAAGGTAAAGAGAAGAAAAAGGTTAAGGTATGATGCTGTGTGAACTCAAAAAGCTGAAGTGAAGGCCACAAGGCTCAGTATTTGAAGAAATTTAAGAGACCAAGGATTCAGCCTTCAGAAAGAATAAGTTTTTTCTAAGAGCTGGTTCATCATTCATAGTGCTAAAGAGAATAATTTCTTACAATGAATATGAGCAGATGCAATGTGGCAGATCCACAGCTGTTGTTAATTGTCATAGTTTTGTATGACTCTAGTGGAGTCAGGCCAACATGTATCAGCTGAGGATCTGTCCTGCACTGTGCTCATGCATTTGTTGCTCATATATTAAAGGCTAATCAGCACTTCAACGCTAAAGAAGAAATTTAATTCTGGATCAGGAAACGTACAATTTCTCCGTTTCCAATGCAGTGGAAGATCATGCCAGAGCTGAACTTGAATCCAACACTTGTAGCCTTAATTTTGATCCTGACACGGAGAGACTTATCATGTTGGAAAGTTGCACAAGTTCAGTCCTAAAATGGAGAAAATATTATTTCTCTGTGTCATTGATGTACTGGAAATCTATGCATTTTTTTAAGATACATAATTGCTAAGAAAATAGGGACAATACTAGCCCCTGGAGAAGCCTTCCAGTGGCAGTATTTTTCCAAATTTGAAGTTCTACACATAGAAAATAGAACAGTAGTTCAGACACTGAAGCACAAAAAACAAATGAACTTGAAAATGTGATTAAAAACAGCCAGCACATACGTGCACCTTTCTTGTCCTCCTCACACTCCCCAAGATCTTTGTAACATACTATGCAAACACACTCTTCAGCTGTTAGCCCTTCCTAGATTGCAAGCCTCCTGTGGTATTTAAAGTTGGAACAATACTGTGTGGTTGAGTAAAATTTCAAGGCTCATAAGAACTCATTCAGAACTTATTTCTGTACCATTATGTGAAAGAACTGAGAGAAATAGCAAGATCCCCTATATCCAGTATCATTTAAAAACATCACGCTTACCTGAACTCTTCAGAGTACTGGGCATATCTGGTATTGCAGTTTTCTGCCTATTAAGGGAGTCCACTGATGAAGTTTCTGAAACAAAGATGAGATACACTCCCTATTTGCTGAACATCCATGTTTTCTGTATATATAACTTTACTCTGGTATCTTAACTCAGGGGAAGGAAAACAGCAAAAACAACAACAAAAAAGCTTGCAATGTAATTCTGCTTTTCATTTAATTAAGATATGAATTTAAATAAAATAAAACTGCTTCTTTTTGAGAAAAGGTTTAAATAACAAACTTGATGCAAGAAAGAAATGAACATATCTCTCTTTCTTCTGTCCTTCCTTCTAAACAGCACGGGTCAAATAGAGTTTATCTGCTGCCTAAGGCAAGGTCACCTCTATTAAAAGTGATTGTGACCTCTGCTTTCACTGACCAGACCAGTTTTTATTCTGGAATTTGAAACATCTGACTAGTTTTTGTACCAGTCTCTTCCATGGATTTGCCCTACTCTGAATTTTCAATAAATTCTTTTGCACACCTACTTCCCTTTCACCAAGTTGCCAGGACAAAATAAAAAATTATACACTTATTGAAATGGCAACAAAACATGGAGTAAAACTTATCCAAATTTGAGAAAATGGTATTGTTCATTAGCAATTAGAAACTAATTCCACAATGACCAATTAATTAATTTCTGTACTACTGCTGTGAAGCAGTACTGTCTTGTTACAGAAGGTGAAGATTGGCACAGAGGAATTGAAGCTCAAAGCCTTGATGACAGGGCAGGAATCTATTAAGACACTCCTAGTTTCACCTCACTTCCACATCCTGCCCCTAAATTAACAACCAAAACAGATGTTCTGTTTTCCTCATCCACACCAATTACTTGTTTTTGTCTTTGCTGTTAAGAAGATTCTACTCATAATTTTCAGAGGCAAGGGACCAAATCTGCGTGAACTCACACTTCTGCCTCTTTTTTTTTCAATTTGCATTGTATTATCTAAAGAATCCACATACAAAGGAAAGCACAAGCCTGCTCGGAGAGCTAACCACACAACAGACAAAAACTAAGCAATGAGTTGCCAGCATACACTTAGACTGTGTTCACAAATCCTTACATATACATTAGCTTTTACCTTATCCATTGACTCAAACCTTGTATGGAAAAGTCAGTACTGTGGTCTTTTGTCTCATTCAGAAAGCACATCCCATATTTTAGTGTAGAAGCGGGTGAAAGAATGGTGAGAGAAATGCACAGACAGGTCAGGCAGAGGTGACAGCATTACAATAAGGTGCAAAGAGCAGATAGTTAGCAGTGCTAGTCTTTGAGGTCTGTGGCCATCTTCCTAATATTAGCTACAGCTGTCCTCTAGGAGAGTTAAACCAAGAAATGCCTTGAGGGAGAAGAGAAGAATCTTGGTTTTCAAGAAGCTGTGAGAAAAGAATAAAACAAGTGGTGGCATGGTTCAAAATCCATAAATAGCAATATTCTGACCCTTATGCAAGAATTGTTTTGTGAGTACAGTGCCAGGGAGAAGAAAGATAGCTGGTTACATGACTGACCTGATCAACAAGTTTTAATGGTGTAGCCAAATCTTTAAAAACATCTGAGATCAAAACAAATAAGGACATGCTGGATTCTGGGTGCTCAGAAATTTCTTTCACAGTAAAGTTGTCAGTGGTTTGCCAAAGAAGTCATTAATTGTAATGATTGCCATCTTTTCTCAGATAAAATGACTTCAGCAATGTTACTGTAGCTATACATACAGCAGAGAAGAATGGTTTGCAATGAAATGCAGGCAGGATAAATTGGCCGCCCTCAAGGGGCTGATTATAATCCACAGTGTGTAGTTTTGCAGTGTAAGCAGTACAGGACAGACCCTTTCAGTCTGTTCTTGCTGTCGTGCCCTCTCAAAACTCCTGGGGTTCCCTGGCAACACTGTCTACATTTGTTCTTGATATAGGTAGCCCTTATACACGTAGCTCCACGGAATATTCCCAGCAGTAATAACTGCTTTCTCAAGAAGGGTTTGTGGAATCACATGTGAGCTTGACTTCAGCTGAATTATTCATGTGTCAGAAGTTAAACACATTCAGAATCGGTTTTGCAAGAACTGAGCCCAAGTGAGTATCTCTGTGTAGAGAAAAAGGCTCTGTTTGCAGCTCTCCTATTTCTGTATTATAGGATACACACTTCATGGCAAGTACCAGTGTTTCCTTTTTATTTGGCCAAAATCAAAGGTCTTCTATACACTTCATGAGGAAAGGAAACACAGTTATTTTGCAGAAGGAAGATTTTATTTCAAGTTATACCTGTAGGAAACTGGAAAATATTCAAGATTATTTTCTCAAAGACACAATTTTCACAGAAGGTACAAGTGTCTTATCTCTAAAAAAGTTCTAGATTTTCTTGTTGCCACAATTCTCCAGCCCACTCCAAAACTGCTTCTTAAACACATACTTTTTCAGGCCTGTCTTTTACCAGATAATAAACAAGTGTTGAAATATTTGTTCTAAAATTAAAATTTCCAAATGTTAATGGGTCCTTGCTTATAGGAAAAGAGGAATGTTAAAATAGTGAATGGAAGAAACAAAACAAAGATTTGTACGTTTTAAAGTAACTTAGTACACCTGCAAAAACTGCATATACATGGAAAAAAAACATTTGCAGAGCCACAGCTGATCTCACTTGAGTGCCCATCCTTTCATTAATTTATGAGGGAATTATACTAGCTGGCAATCCAGAGGCTGCTTATATTCTTCCCTATTGGTCTGGTTCCTTTAGGGTACAAAGGATGAGCAACCTTGAAGCTAGAAACTGAACCAAGAACATAAGAAATATTTCTCCCTGACTGCATCAGCCCTTCCAGCCTGTCACCACAGGTGGACCTGGAAAAGGTGGCAGGAACAATGAAAAGATGCCCCTTACTTGGCAAGATATAATATTGCCAAATTTAAGGACAACATGAAATAAACTCAGCTTTCTAGCTTGAAAAGTAAACAAGTCCCAGTCTCACAGTATATGCCTTTGTGCCTTGCATGTTCATTTATCACAGGAGAGTGAGAGTAACGTATTCAATGTGTTAGCAATGCTGTTGCCCATTTTGCTGTTACCATCCTGGCTCCCCACCATGTCCCTATTTTCCACACTCAAATAGACTTCCAAAATGAACTGTGGTCTTGCCTGAAGCATGGCCTGTTTCAGCTGTATCCTTCACTCCCCTGAAGAGCCACTGTTCACCGTCCTTCATCTAATGAGAGATAATTTCGTGGACACATCAGGGAGTTTTCTCTCTCTAGCTGATTTATTCATAGGCCTCTTCAGAACACTAAAAATTAGCTGACGAAGTCCAACGATTTCTTATTCTTGCACTTGCTCAGTCATTTCCCTTTGTGCCAAAATCAACGTTATGGATAGTCACAAATTTTGCTTATAGTTATGTTGGCACTCTCCAAGTCTGTCTGTAGTCACTTCAGACTCTCTGCAGAGTTAATCACTTCCTTCACAAAGTCATTGAACAATACTGGATTTGATTCTCACCACAGTAGAATCCTATTAAAATCTTGATTATTCTATTTTCAGTCTCAATGTTAGCACAAATAGGAGCATTTGCATTTAAGATAGATGACCATGAAGAAAAATAAGAAAACTGCTTTCCATTAAATTTGTCATGCTTGGCACAATGCACAGCTGTGACTCTCCAGATTTATGGGTTAAGTTCTATTGTCTTAAAAAACACTTGAAAAATCATATCTCATTTTTGCACACATTTTAGTGTCTAATATATTTAAATATTACTAGATTCTATAGAAAATTCTCAAAGAAACCCCTGTTGCTTGATCATAAAAAAGAGAGAAAGAAGAAAAGAGAGCACTAATAGTTTCTAGGATGTTTGAGATATAAGTTTAAGTTACTCATTGGAATTAGGCAGATGGATCTTGCACACTGGGCTATCATGAGCTCTGCAACTGCATTTCGTCTTCACTAGAAACTCCATTCTGGATCTACACTACCTTCCTAACAAAATTGTAATTGAAAGTAACAAAAGTCTGCAGAAGGCTTTAACTACAATGAATTATTTTCTCAATTTATTTTCTCATCAGAGAGCAAAATGTCTCCATTTGTTAACTTTTCAAAAATGTATGTGATTTCTAGGTAGTGCATCAGAATGAAATACGGTGAATATTTCTCTTTGAGTACTCCAGGTTCCAAAAATTACAACACACAGGAGATACATCATAACCCACATCTTCATCATTTTTGTATGCCAAAGTGCTGTGTTGACAGACTTGACTTTAATCAGACTCATTTAAGTCTGCCATGCCTGTTAATTCTTATCTGGGTTACTATTGACCATGAGACAAAGTTCAGCATTCAGCATTTTTAGAAACAACCTTTTAAAAGTACAAGATATTTTGAGAAGCAAACAGAGGAAATGAATCAAGTGCCATTAAAGGTAGATGGTGCACAAGTGTTTCAGAGGGTGCTCCAGATGGAGGGGTAGAATCTACAGTTCTGGCTTACAAGGACCATGGTGACCACAAGCTACTGGAGTGCTCCAGGCCCTTCTGAAGATCCAGATATCTGCAAGGTAGATCTGCTCTGGATTAACTTTATGCAAATTTTTCTTACTGGATAGGAAAAGCTTAGTCAGCATGACATAGAGCTTTGCATATCTACCTCAGCAGCAGCAGCTGTGGCTTGGTGCAGGCACAGAGCCAGCCAAATATCAGAAAAAACTATGATATCTTCGGCACTATCACTGAACACATGACACTGCTCAATAAGTTTATCTGATGGTCTGGAAGACAAGCACAGGTTCATGCCAAAACCAGAATCGCTGAACTAACACCAGACCTCTCCTCCCACTCTGATTTTGTAAGTACACAGGTGAGCAAGGATTCAGGAGACCCATGATATCTCCTCAGCAATTGTTGTCACCTGTTCTTATTGAATAACAATGTTTCATTTGGCAAATGTAATTTCAGTAAGTAAAAAGTCTTTTGTTCCTCTGCCATTATTTCTTAACATCTCTTACCTCACATTTTCTGCAAAGTCAGCAATGGCAACTTGCTCTTCAGATATTTCCCTCAACCCATTCTTGGTTCTTCCTAAAGGCTATCCCTACCTGAGGGCTGTCAAAGTTTTCTGACATCCCAAAAGCACTCCATACTGTCTTCTCCTAGAAGGTCTTGAAAAAATTCTGTTTTCTACCCAACTCACAAATACAAATTCCCATCAGTAATGTCATACTTTTTGTATGCATACTTTTTGTATGCTTTTTTTGTATGCTTTTTTTGTAGCACATATTGCTATCCCTGATCTCCAACTTGTGGGCTTTGCCTACTCCAAACTTTTAGCTTTTAGGTTAGGGAAAGTGTGTTGATTTGGATCTTGGACAGTTTCAAACTCACAGTTGATATTTAGCGAGATAGAAATAGCAGTCTGAATTTTTATTGTATTATTATGGGAAGAATGCACACAAAAGGTCAAAGTCTATTGCCCTGCATCTTAGCTCAAGTCTTCAGCTGCCATAGTTTTGCAGACACCAGAATCAGTCTCACCCAAGGACAGTCTCACTTCCATGGTAGAGTGGTTCACACAGAGTTTCAGCCAGGGCTCCATCCTTGGGCAGAGAAGTGCTTTTCTCTGAGTATTTCAGCATTTCCTCTTCTGTCTGGAACTTCTAAAGCATCATAAAGAAGGAATGTAGTAGTGGCTGTGAAAGCTAACTGAAGCTTTTTACCTAAAAAATGATGTGGTGTGTCAATGCTAGCTATATTTGGTACTTTCCTTACAGCCTGAGTTATTTGAAGATGTGGCTACATGACACCTCTAGAAGTGGAAATTAATTTTTATTTTAAATCTTCTGGGAAAAAAGGTCAAATTGTTCTCTAAATGAACATTTGAGGTTCAGAAGACAATGAAATATCTGTACTTTGGCCCTATTCTGAAATTCTTTTTATAGCCATAATTGGCCATTGTTAGAGGCATGACACTAAGCTAGTTGAACCTTTGATTTTATCAAATATTTTCATTGTTATGTCCTTACATAAAATTAAAAGCTCTCAGGAATGAATCAGGTTGCAAAAATTAAGTTGTGTGGTAAGCACCAAAATTAATACAGTCCTTAAAGAAGGTGTTCTTAGGATGCTTAGTGCAAAGGTATCACTGATTGTACATGGATTCACTAATAGAGGTTATACATGAGGAGGACTATCAGTTATTTCCAGTTCCTTGGGGCATTCACAATTTATTTCAGAAGACAGAGATAGTTTTCTGTTTTGTACCCTAGAAAAATATTAATTCAGCTAAGGATTCCAGCTGTCCAGCTGGACCTAATTTGAGTCACTAGTTATTGTGGTCATTTCTCTCTGTATAAATGAAGATTATTGGACCTTCTCATGTGTTGGATTCTGCTCTGCCAGCACTTCCTAGCCTATTAAGTTTAACTCTATAGCTCCCTGACCTTTCTTTGAATAATATTTGCAGGATGAATAAATAGCACAAAAAAGGCTTGTAATAATGGTGCTTGTGGCAAATACTACAGGTTAAAGCAGCAGGAAATACTCTTGTTTCATCCTCCTGTTGCATATCCCTCTAACAGCCAACTCAAGTGAGGTCATGCAAGCTGCTGACCAGCTGGCATTCCCATATCAAGTTTCTTTTAAAAAGTATCATTTAGATTCATGCCAGCTGCTGCTGTCATTACTTTTTTACAGTCATTTCAATTCTGTTTCCAAAGCAAGACTGTTAATTAAAAAATACTTGATTTTGATTATAGAATTGGTCAACAAAAAATGCATAGATTTAGAGGTAGAATTGCAGAATTATAAACATCAAGCAATAGGTAAGAACTTTTATATACTATTATCAACACTGTTGTTCCATACTTGTTAAATTACTGGAAGACATTTTAAAGAATGTAATATCTGCTGTTGGGATTATGTGAAAATTTATTTCGTGTCTAAATGTAAGCAAATATATTCATCTACACTGTTTCTTCAGTTTTAAAAATTCTGTTAAAGAATAGCCTGCCTCTTGCAAATTGAACTCTTCTATTTTACATGAACTTTTATATTGTTCACTCACAGAATTATGCTAGTTGTATAAAACTGGAAATACATTCCAATATACACAGGGGAGAGTTTACACTCTGTTCATCTCATCAGTGCTATTTTATAATGACCAGATAAGTATAAAAATACATTTTTGTTTCTTTAGGCATCAAGACTTGTGGGCATTTCCCAGTATAAAAGAGGCATCCTTTTAATAACTATGAAATGTCAAAGAGAAAAAGTGTAGCTGATAGCTCTCATGAGGATGACAAATCTACTTCCATAGGTCACTGAATGAGACTAATCTGATATTTGTAAGGAGTCTACCACTTTTATTATGTATCACTTTCTGTGGAAAGCACAAAGCTACAACACTTACTAGTCATATTTATGGTTGCACAGTGCAGACTTAAAAATTAGCTTCATGACTATTTTCATTAGCCAGCTGCCAATAATTTCACTTTGATGTAATTACGCTGTATTCTGGTTTGGTATTTACTTTTGCAGACATTTCTATCAAGTCAGTGATTAATCAGTAACAGATTAGTGAGACAATATTTGTATGTTGTATTCACATAGTAGGGGCAGAATGAAAGACAGAGAAATACATTAAAGAGGTAGAATTCAGACCTGGATTAACATTAAGGTTCAAACTGGAACTGAAGTTCAGATTTGTGCTGGAAGCTAAGATTTGAGTAGAGTGTAATATCTTACCCAAGAGTACCAAAAATATCACAGGTTGCCTCAGTAAAATTTCAGCTCACAACTACAAATAACAGACAAACTCCTAATATTTTCTTGATCTATCACACCTCTAATTGATATAAATCAGCATCACACTGTAAAATTAGGGAGTTACATCAATATACACTAGTCTGGAAAATTGTATCACTTTAAGTTTTGGATTCAATCAGAAAAAAAAAACAGAATCATAGAATAATTTTGATTGGAAAAGACCTTTAAAATCACCAAGTTCAACTGTTAACCTAGCACTGCCAAGTCCACCACTAAACCATGTCCCTGAACACCACATCTAAACATCTTTTAAGTACCTCCAGAGACGGTGACTCAACCACTTCCCCGGGAAGCCTGTTCCAGTGCCTGACAACTCTTTTGGTGAACAAATTTTTCCTAATATCAAAACTAAACCTACCCTGCTAAACCTACCCTGACACAACATAAGTCCATTTCCTCTTGCCAAAGAAGCATAGAATGGTTTGGGTTAGAAGGGACCTTAAAAGTCATAGAGTTCCACTAGACCAGGTTGCTCAAAGCCCCATCCAACCTGGTCTTGAACACTTCCAGAAATGGGGTAGCCACAAATCCTCTGGGAAATTTCTGCCAGTGTCTTACCACCCTCACAGAAAAGAATTTCTTCCTGATATCTAATCTAAATCTACCCTCATTCAGCTTAAAACAGTTCCCGCTTATCCTATCACTCCATGTCCTTCTAAAAAGTCCCTCTCCAGCTTTCCTGTAGGCCCTCTTCAAGTACTGGAAGGCTGCTCTAAGGTCTCCCTGGAGCCTTCTCTTCCCCAGGCTGAACAACCCCAACTCTCTCAGTCTGTCTTCATAGGAGACGTGCTCCAGCCCTCTGGTCATCTTTGTGGCCCTCCTCTGGACTCACTCCAACAGCTCTACAGTTTTCTTACATTAGGGATTCCAGAACTGGACAGAGAATTCCAGGTGGGGTCTCACAAGAGTGGAGCAGAGGGGCAGATTCACCTCCCTCAACCTGCTGGTCATGCTTCTTTTAATGCAGCCAAGGATACTGTTGACTTTCTGGGTTGCAAATGTACATTGAGAGCTCACGTTGAGCTTCTTGTCAACCACCATCCTTTGTCCTATCGCTTGTATGCAGAAGAGACCAACACCCACCTCACTACAACCTTCTTTTAGGGAATTGTAGAAAGCAATAAGGTCTCCCCTCAGCCTCCTTTTCTCCAGACTAAACAACCCCAGTTCCCTCAGCTGTTCCTCATAAGACTTGTGCTCTAGAACCTTCACCAGCTTTATTGCTCTTCCTTGGATGCATTCCAGCAGGTTTGATCTGAACTGATTAAATAGAACTGAAGTGCTGCCCTTAACAAAGTCCCTGAAATACAGAAATTGAGGTTACTCTTTTGCATCCTAAATCAGCCCTCAGAAGCTGCCATCATTTTTTCACTTTCAACTGAAAACACTGCCTTTTTCCTTGCTTCTCCCTCTCTCTGGAATATTTTAATTCTGTAGCTAAGTTATTTAACTTGGTAAATTGTTTTTCTGGGGCAGTACATGGAATGAAAGACTTTATAGAACTTAACATTCTATACTGTTGCCTCATACTTCTCTGAGCAGATAATATCATTGACACAAATGGCTGAACAGAAAAGAAGTCATGAGAACTGAAGATGTGTGGGCACTGAAATATTTCAAGAATTGAATAATGCTTTCATTTCTCTGTTTAGTCTGACAGATGACAATGTTTCTTGAAAACTTCAGGACTGAATGACAAAGAAGATGAAAAATCCATTTAATAAACGCTTTTCTTATTCCAAATACTTCACTTTACATGTCAAGAGTGTGCCCAAGTTGGCCATAATGTTTCTTTCACTTATAATCCACAGAAATGGTACTAGTCACAATTCAGTCCTATCTTCCCTCCCCTACAAATAATGACTGCAAGTTTAAACTGGTCTTTGGGAACAGTGATCTTCAGGAAATGTTATTTTATTGTAACTTCTAATTGTAAATTTCAATTTTATTTGTAATTGGAGAAGCCTGTGTTTTTTCTTAGGATGGGTAAATCTCTAGTGGTTTTAGTAGCCAAAATTCTTCAAAATTCTATGAAATACACAAACTTCTTTAACTGTGCAAACCTGGGCCAGAATATGAAACTCCTTCTTGAGTGAAGCCAGAAAGACTCTGTTCACAACAGAGAACAGTTTACCAGAGTAAGTTGCACAGAGCTGGTCTCTTAATTTTGTAGAAGTTCAGGAGATAAGTAGATAAACTTTTTACTTGTATTTGTTTATTGCAGCCCTCTCCGGCACAGACCATGGTCTCCTTACAACAGGCAGTAGGATGTGTGTGGTCCCCTCTGCACATACAGCCTGGGAACTCAGTGGCTGTCTGCAGGACCCTATACACCATCTGTCCTGCATGGAGAACCTGCAAGGTGAGTGAAGAGCAGTAGGTGTGGATCTTGTTCTCACTCACTGAAGATACACAGAGCAGCAGCCAAAATGAAACACAAAATGGCAGTTTACCTTCTGAAAGTGCAACAACAATGTCTGGAGAACAATCATTGGTGAATGTACTAGATGAACATCTCCATCCTCTCTACCCAAATAGAAACCTGTTTTATGGTTTGTTCAGCATTGCCAGTCTATTTACAGATAACACATTAGAACCACAGAATCATTAAAGTTGGAAGAGACCTTCAAGATCATCCAGTCCAACCACCTACTTACATCACTACTAAACCATATCACCCAGCAATGACATGTGCTATGATGTATGCAAACTCACAAAGTTTTCCCCATAATGAAGGACTTTAGATTAGTGAAAATCTCATGTTTTTCAAATATAATATTTGCCTGAGATACACTGAAACCAACATCTTCTTAGTTTCTCACAAGCTCAAGAGTCCAAGCAAATATGTTTGGATAGCACATTTTTCCATGCAGCCTCTAAAATCATCTTCCCTGAGCTTGCGGCTATTGAATGAAATTGGTATTCCAAGCAGTGCCATCAGCTGACATAGGTTGATCCAGATGGATGGGTTGCTCTGAAGTCTAATAGTCCAGAAAACTCTTTCGTGGGTGTCTCATGAGAGGGAATCTGGAAGTTGTGGGGATCCTACTAGAGACAGTAGTCTGAAGGTCATCTGGCTGTCTGAAATCAAGGACTTTCAGACCTATTTTAATGAAAATTCCCTGCAATACAGGCAAATTTTAAGATTAAGGAAAGGAAAATGCCTAAAAATTATGTGGATTTCAATTTCAGACCAAATATTTTGTATTTGATAAGTCATTTACTATACTCTTAGCAAATGTTTCACATCAAAAATGTTACAGAAGCCATAAGTGCTGCAAGTTATTTTAAGCATCCACTTTCAGTTTGGCTAGGACTTTAATTTCCTAACACCCTATGATATATCTCAAGGATGTATCTATTTCAAAATATTTTTTTTTATAAAAATGGCAGCACTGCATTTGCAAGAGTTACGTGGACAGGTAGA
>VZRW01004593.1:0-10509 GCA_013398125.1 Aegotheles bennettii | reverse complement strand
TGCTGGGTGATATGGTTTAGTAGTGATGTAAGTAGGTGGTTGGACTGGATGATCTTGAAGGTCTCTTCCAACTTTAATGATTCTGTGGTTCTAATGTGTTATCTGTAAATAGACTGGCAATGCTGAACAAACCATAAAACAGGTTTCTATTTGGGTAGAGAGGATGGAGATGTTCATCTAGTACATTCACCAATGATTGTTCTCCAGACATTGTTGTTGCACTTTCAGAAGGTAAACTGCCATTTTGTGTTTCATTTTGGCTGCTGCTCTGTGTATCTTCAGTGAGTGAGAACAAGATCCACACCTACTGCTCTTCACTCACCTTGCAGGTTCTCCATGCAGGACAGATGGTGTATAGGGTCCTGCAGACAGCCACTGAGTTCCCAGGCTGTATGTGCAGAGGGGACCACACACATCCTACTGCCTGTTGTAAGGAGACCATGGTCTCCTTACAACAGGCAGTAGGATGTGTGTGGTCCCCTCTGCACATACAGCCTGGGAACTCAGTGGCTGTCTGCAGGACCCTATACACCATCTGTCCTGCATGGAGAACCTGCAAGGTGAGTGAAGAGCAGTAGGTGTGGATCTTGTTCTCACTCACTGAAGATACACAGAGCAGCAGCCAAAATGAAACACAAAATGGCAGTTTACCTTCTGAAAGTGCAACAACAATGTCTGGAGAACAATCATTGGTGAATGTACTAGATGAACATCTCCATCCTCTCTACCCAAATAGAAACCTGTTTTATGGTTTGTTCAGCATTGCCAGTCTATTTACAGATAACACATTAGAACCACAGAATCATTAAAGTTGGAAGAGACCTTCAAGATCATCCAGTCCAACCACCTACTTACATCACTACTAAACCATATCACCCAGCAATGACATGTGCTATGATGTATGCAAACTCACAAAGTTTTCCCCATAATGAAGGACTTTAGATTAGTGAAAATCTCATGTTTTTCAAATATAATATTTGCCTGAGATACACTGAAACCAACATCTTCTTAGTTTCTCACAAGCTCAAGAGTCCAAGCAAATATGTTTGGATAGCACATTTTTCCATGCAGCCTCTAAAATCATCTTCCCTGAGCTTGCGGCTATTGAATGAAATTGGTATTCCAAGCAGTGCCATCAGCTGACATAGGTTGATCCAGATGGATGGGTTGCTCTGAAGTCTAATAGTCCAGAAAACTCTTTCGTGGGTGTCTCATGAGAGGGAATCTGGAAGTTGTGGGGATCCTACTAGAGACAGTAGTCTGAAGGTCATCTGGCTGTCTGAAATCAAGGACTTTCAGACCTATTTTAATGAAAATTCCCTGCAATACAGGCAAATTTTAAGATTAAGGAAAGGAAAATGCCTAAAAATTATGTGGATTTCAATTTCAGACCAAATATTTTGTATTTGATAAGTCATTTACTATACTCTTAGCAAATGTTTCACATCAAAAATGTTACAGAAGCCATAAGTGCTGCAAGTTATTTTAAGCATCCACTTTCAGTTTGGCTAGGACTTTAATTTCCTAACACCCTATGATATATCTCAAGGATGTATCTATTTCAAAATATTTTTTTTTATAAAAATGGCAGCACTGCATTTGCAAGAGTTACGTGGACAGGTAGACCACCTTGCTTGAGATGTTTTGTAAAACCAGCTGCTTTTCCTTTGCAGTGTAGTGTGCAACAGGGACTGGGTGAGTCAAGTTACAGAAATTTTCCTTTCTAATAAAATTGAAGCTTGACATGGAAAGTTATCACATGAACAAATGAGAGCTTAGAGCTTAATAGAAAGAGTTCAAAGAACTCACGGAAATTGCCTATCTTGTTCCTGAAGATGATATAATACAGATATTTTTTCTTATGACCCAATTTGTAGTGATTTTAAATTGTTTAAAAATGCATGGATAATTCCTATTTTTAAACGAAGACATCTCTAAAAATTTTAGATACTTAAAGTATTTTAGACACTGTTGTACTTGCTTGCCACATGTGCTCAGTTTTAAGTAGGCTATACTTTGTTTTAATATGACCATGCACATTGCTGATGCCCTAAAGGCACTGATTGCAGGCATTATCTCTGACATTTCAGCAGCACTGACAGAATTTGTAAGAAATATAACATTTTTATTTAAGAGACAATTCATCCCCAGGAAGGAAATTTTTTGCATTAAGTCAGGGACTTATAAAATAGCAAATCTAACAACATTTATTTTCTGTCCCCACCCCTGGCTCACAAGAAGCCATAAAGGGGCTCTGCCATGGGACAGGGGAGTCCATCCCTACAGCTTGTGCTTGAGTGATGGCACAGGCCTGCACTGGAGATTCAAAAAACCTGTTCTAAAATATTCAGTGCTCTAAAGTCTCAGCTCCACGGTGCGAGCCTGAGACTCCTTCCAGCAGGGTGGTGAAGTCCAGTCAGGCTGCAGACTCGGAGTGCACAGCCCTACCTTGGAAAGACTCCTGTGGCTACCTAACCCAGAGCTGCAGACACTGCCTGGCAGTGTTACATCTGGCCAGGTTCAGAATCCAGGTCAGATTCAAGTTTTCTGAAAGTTTCTTAGATCTGAGACATTTTGGACAAGTCATCCAAGACTCAACAAAAAGGCATTTTTAAATTAAATTCTTTCACTGTGCAATTCACAACAAATACTAACTGTGAGTTAGCTCATTATGTAAACAGCAAAGGGTTGAATTTTGGCTGCTTTCAGGACCTCTAGTCTATTGCTCTTTCTAACCAGAATATCATTCTCTAGTGTGGCCCTAATTAAATCTCTTCTTTCTCTTGATACTTATGAGTATTGTCACGCTACCTGAATTTTTTTTTACAGTCACGAATAGATATTATTCCCCACAAAAGGCTCTGGCACAGGAAAATAATAACAAAGGATAAAACTCTAGCCAAAACTTATATGGTTACATATCTGTGGGTGCACCAGAATATTAACCTGACTTCTAGAGTCCCCATTCCTGTCAGTCACACTGACCTTAGAAGATCTTTTTTTCCATCTTCTTTCCCCTTACTGTAGCAGTACAGTCTCAACTCTACATTTTTGTCTCTCAGCTGCATGTATTTAGTTATGAGTCACTATCCCAAAAGAAGAACAAAGTGATTATACTTCCATGTGAATTTGCAGAATGTTTATCTGGTTACAGATACATGAATGAAAATAATGTATGAGCATATAAATAGAAAATAAAAGCTTTATTGTGGCTTCTTTGAAAGTCTGGAATGCATCTCTCAAGACAAAAAGGAAACCAAAAAAAGTCTTTTTTCCTGCTGATAAATGTTTGTTCTCTCAAGTTTTTAATCCATGGCAAAGAAGGGTAATGAAACAAGCCCACCACAGGTGGCTAAGTCTGTTAGCTCCATTTTTATTTTATGCATAAGAATATTCAAAAAAAATAATCAAAAAATGAGCATATAAATGAACATTGCTAAGATTTATGAGTGTTTAATGCTGAATTGTACTGAGAATTCACATGACCCTTAATACTATTATTTTGCCAGAAATACAAGTTTTTTTCATTTCTGTTAACCGAACGTGGATTTTGAAATGTGGTGACTTCCTACGGAGCTGCCTTTGAGGGTCAGAAAAATACAAACTACATTCTCAGACCATCTTCTCTTTCCTTGCCTTACACAATGTTTCCCCAGTGGCTGAAGGTCCCCTCAAGGGACTTACCAGACCTGCTTTCTGTGATTGTGGCTTCAATTATCCCATACACCAGATAAACATTATCTACAAAACCTGGAAAAACTTATTCTCATTCTTAGTTTGAGAGTAGAGGTAAAGAAAACTTCCAGAAAAGAAAAAAAGCCAAAGTGCTGAACCAGTGTTAGACTATTTCCTAGTAAGATGCAGAGATGGGCGGCCTAACTTTGTAGGCACTTGCACTTTAGTAGTTCCAACAAAAATATGAATCCTTACTCTATTCACCCAGGGCCCTCTAGGGAGATAAGCACATCGATGCCACATGTGTAGGGTGAGGGATCCTATGGAGCTCCAGTACCGTCCCTCCTCAGTCACCCTCCCTGCTTTTCTTGCCTGTACTGCAGATAAGACATTCAGAAGCAGAACCTTTTGTTCTAAGAGAGAAAGGGCTATAGCAAGACCTACTCACTCTGTTTGTGGCATCACAACAGTATCCACAGCAACTAAATATGATGTGATACAGAAAGGAATGTGACTTCAAGTGCCTGCAGCTGATGAATGACAAAAGGAGCAAAAATCCAGTTGTCATGCAGACACCCCACAGCAATGGCATGTGTATGAAGCAAATGAAATACATCTGAAATACAGAAAAATGTTGTTTTCTGGCAAGTGTCATTTCTGCCTCAGGATGCACTTTAGTCACCACAACAAAACACTCCAAGGGATGGAGCAAGCCAAAGATGGCAACAGATTCCCCAAGGCACCTCTGTCAATCATTGGCCGGCTATTTATTTAAAAGGGCAGTGAGAACTATGAGTAACTACACCAATTTTCTACATTTTTCATTGTGTTTTCAGAGTCCATTTATTATCTGTGTTGGAATAAACAATACCGATGAGAAAACCAAGGACAAATCTAAAGTCTGGAGTGCAGTAAACTGCTTAGAAGTTGGCCCTGGGACTTCTGATTTGGGAAAGTTCTTTTCTCAGACCCACCTCAGATTTGCCTTAAGTGTATGACAAGGATCTTTTTGTTGTGTCTCTACAATACCTAGCACAATGGGACCCTGGTCCATTACTGGAGCCTCTAGGCATTGCCACAGTACAAACAAATAACAATAGCTAGCAGCCAAAGACATTGCTGGGAATTGCTTAGTAAGAAAGCAAGCTTCTTATGGAAGTGTGTGCTCTGAGCACTTATTCAGTTCACACAGCCTGGCGTTTCAGAACACTGTCTGTTGAAAAAAGTAACCGTCAGAAATATCCCCTTGACCCTGAATCAGAGCCAAGAAGGTGGAAGATATGAGAGCCACTTCTTGTATATTACAACACTGAAGCCATCTTCAAGGAAGTGACTCTGGTGTGTATTTGAATGTCACAGCAATTACATAAAACACTCATGCTTTGAGCACACACATAGTATGAAATCTTTAGATGACATGTCTACCTATTTGTGTGGTGCATAAATAGATATGACTGAAAAAAAATCTGCTGTTTCAGACACTGGGCTGATGCACTGAAAACTTGCACCTGATTCCTGGCTCTGGCACAGTTATTTGCATGCCCTTTGGCAATTTTTTTCACATATCCTTCTTCTCCTCCTTAAAACAAAAGGAAAACAAGAATACTTTTCCTACTTCACAGGCAGCATGAAGATTACCAAGCAGTTAAACATTCATATGCTGCTGAGATGAGGTCAAAAAGATATGCAAAAACCTAGACAAGTCCATCCCTGAACTTTGGGATGAGAAGTTGAGATTATACAGAAAATAATTATCATTACTTTTACTGCATTTTTTCTCCTAAATATGGATAAGTCTGGCTTTAAAAATAATATGTTATTTCAGTAACTCCCCAGATCCAAAAATGGTTTTTGCCATTCTTCAATAGTTAGAAAACAGCATCAGTTCTAATGGGCACAGGTTGTGTGAAAGTTGAGCAATAATCTTGACTTTTGAAAAATACAATTATCTTTCTGTGGTCAGGTCCATGACCATAGGGAGAATATCCAACGTACGTTTTTCAGATTGTTAGATATATTGCACACCAAGTCTAGCACAAGTTTTTTTGTTAAATCACATCAGTAGAACCCTTTTCTGGAGTGCCTTTGGTGTTGGATGTAAACCAGCACAGACAGGGTAGGGCTACATTATGGTTCCCACACTTCAATTTTTCCAGTGTTTTACATATGAAGAAAACTCTGTCTTTACATTAGATTTTACACTATAACTCTTGCTCATTTCTATCTAGAAAATGTCTGTAGACAAAGTCAGTATGTTTTATCAGACTAACTAATAGGCAAGCTTTCAGGCACACAAGTCATTCTTCAAGGCTCTTTTTTCACTCTCACGTAGCAGACTTCATCTAACTCAGTCATTTCTTACAGGCACACAAGGCATAGCAAGAAAATAATTCCCTGTTGTTGCAGCTGCCATCAACTGGGCCAGAGCTGAAAATGTGGCAAATAACACTTCCCTGTGTTAGAACTGGAGAAACACAGAGATGCAAGTGAGCCAATCTGCCTAACGCTGCACAAACTCAGTGTAGAACAGGGTAACAGCATCCTTTTCTAAGCACTGTTTTTCACTGTCTTGAGCAAGAAATTCCTCACATGAAAAACTATGAAACTTGCTCATCCTGTTTTCTCATATACCAAGAATTTCTTTAAGGCATATGAATATACATAAAACATTTTTTGCCTGTCTTACCAAAAAAGACACCAAAGCTGCAATTCTTTTCCCAAAAGTTAGCTGTTTTCCCACTCATCCAGCTGTTCTTTCTGTCTACCACTTATTTCTTTCACAACAGTTATTGGACATGACTGATTTCCTTTGGATAGCTTGCCTCTCTGCAGCTATCTCCATTCTTTAAGCTCTGCAGAGAGCAATTCACGTACTTGCAGAATGTTCAGGCAGCAAATGGGGAGCCCGCTCATCAGCAGAGTTTCGTACAACTACAATGGTGACGGAGTGAGGAGTTGCAATGGTTTTCCTGTTACATACAGGGTCTGCCCCACATTGTAGTAGAAATATTTAACACTTCTACGTTCTGCCAGTATTTGTCTTAGATACTAGAGGGAGAAGATAAAAAAGTATGGTAAGAAAATTAGGTTCCAACCTGTCTCTTCAACATGGATTTGAAGGGAACTATGTCTTTCATATAGATATAGGGGTAACAACAGGCATACAATGCAGATGTTTAAAAAGTGGGTTAGGGTGTCAGAGTACCATTAGCAGTTTAAAAGTCACAGTGCCATTAATGATTTTTTTCAAAGTCAGACCCAATTACAACTCTTTACAGACCCCTTTCTCTTTCCCTCAGAGATTTTGGCTGAATTCCCATCATTTCCGGGATGGGACTCAATTATGCCACTGACCACAGCATTCTGACTGCTTAATGCAATTCCATGGCAAGGACAGGAAACTCCCAGAAACAAGAAAGGGCTTGATTTGGTCCACACTGTAACTGGAACCAGCTCCCAAAACAACAGGCTATGCCAAATAACTGTCTCAGAGTAACCAGTTAATTTGTGCAATTCTAGATTAAAATAAAGACTATTCTTGATCTTTTCTTTTTTAAAGGCATTTTTTTCCAGGTAAAAATTGTTGGCAGAGTTTCCCCTTGGTTGAAATATCAGAGCTCTGTAAACTTTGTTCTAGTATTTCCATGAACACAGTGCTAGGTGGCAATTAAAAGGTGGTGAGGTGGGGAAAATGAGTGGAGAAGGATACAGCAGGTTAAACTTACAAAGTACCTGTACGTAACAGGGAAACCATCAGTTCTTAGAAAAATCCCATGTTATTCCAGGTCTGACTTGTCTCAGCAAGTGTGCTTGCTCACTGTGGCAAACGAAAGTGTCTGAAATGCACTGCAAGATGATTTACTGACTTATTTCATACCATCATTCCAGTTTCTATCAACACTCAGAGAAGTGCTATATTATTCAGCTTTTTCCTTGGCTGATCTCCTCCTATACTCAAGATTCTTAAGAGCTTTTATGTCATTTATAGAGTATTAACAACCAAGGAAAAAAATACAGGATAGAACGGAAACTCTCCCTTGAAAAAACAGTTGAGAGGCATCTGCGAGTACAACGCAGTTCAGTAAGTACAGAGCAAACACAGTAGCATGTGATGGCTGCAGAAGGAATGCTCTGTGGAACAGATAGCATTTCAGGAGGGCTTAGTCATAACAAAGTGAGGTGAGATTTTTAAGAAATAGCATTTCTAGTAAACCCTTTGGCAAACTCTGAAAATAAGACACTTCGAGGGACTAGGTTATGAGAAATCCAATCATGGGCTAAAATTATCCAAAGTATGTGCAAGCCAGCAGGAAAGTAATTTTAGCTTTTATGCAATGTATAAGAAGAGCAAAAAGGTCTTCAAGGACATAGGGTAACTATGGGAACATTTCAGAGTTTTCAAGTCTTCTAATCAGATTGCGGGAATGTCATCATATTAAACATGGATGTTTTTCAGATGGGCATTTGCCAATTAACCATACCATTTACTCTTCCTGTAAACATTCCTTTTCTGAAGTTATCTTTGTGGTTTACCTTGTATGGCACAGCACTTCTGGATAACTGTATCACCATCACTAATGTGCTTAAGGCTTCATGGTCAACTGCAGCATCTCAAAATCTAGTGTCATCACATAGCTTTGATTTTTCTCATCTTGTCTCGGTTCAGATGGCCAGGGCAAGCCACAACTCAGAGACAGAGACTGCTTTTTGCTACTTCCCTCCACCCCCCTCAGGAAAAATGGAAGGGGAATAAGGAATAAAGGCTTAAATGGTTGGAGATTAAAACTGTAACAGATTTAATAAAACAGGGAGGAGGAGTAACAGGGGAGAAAAGAAGAAATATATATACTAATATATACAACCCGACTCCGATGACTGCCAATACAAGCTCCCGAAAAGTCCTCCACTGCAAAAGCCGATGGGGAAAAAGGAGTCCAGAGCCCCCCCCAGCACCCGATGCAGTCAGATCCTGAAGAGCACGTGGTGACCTGGTAACAAAGGCAGGGCCTTTCCCCCCTCCAGGCCATCTCCACCTGGCGATGAGAAGCGAGCAGAAAGGAAAGAGGGCAGGAACTTCCTGTCCTCCTGGCTTTATAGAGCTTGGCAGGAAATGGGAGGGAATACTGATACCCCAGACCCCTTTTCACAAAGGGTCCTAAACTCCACCCCTCCCCCTTTGGGTCCTTGCAGCAAAGCCGTAAGGTTTGCCTGTCCCTTCAAACCATAACACATCTTGAAAGTTGGTCTGACAAAATTGAATAAGAAGACAGAAGCAGACACTATCTTCTCTTCCTTGACTATGTCGCAAGAAAGTTTTAAACTGTAACTGTCATATTCTCTTCTGCTGTTTCTCTTGGTTTCTAAATTTCATTTTACTCACTTGGAACTCACATCCTCCTGTTTTCACCCATTACTTTGGCACTCGGAAGCCAATACCCTGCGCAGTCCTAGGTCTGGCCATCATGAAAGGATTCAGTCACCCAGTCCAGGATTCAGAGCTGAATTTCTTGGAAGACTAGGCCTGGAAGGCCTAATGCTTAAACAATTAATTTTATTTTTTTTTCCAAAAATTAGGAAATGCTCTGAAGGACCCTGATACAAATAAACACTTAAGTAGGTGTCCTACTTTAAACATGAGTCTACTTTTTTGACTGGAACAAAGAAATACATTGGACAGTATACTTTAAGGCCACATAGGAAAACTGGAAGATGAGGCAGGAATAATGTACAAGATTATGATTCCTAATTGCATGTTAGGAATATTCACTCACTACCAGTTTCTCAAGTTACTTCTCTAATAAGCAGCACTGAAAAGATAATATATACATAATAACTTTCTATTGGCTCTTGGATGTAGATGGACTAGACCTCACAGAAATCTGAGAAGAACAAAGCCTGTCATTTTTTAATGAATTCTCAGCTTCTTCCAAAAAGAAGATGTAGTATAGAAAATAGGGACAATAAAAAATTTTCTATAAATACATTAGTAGCAAAAGGAGGGTCAAGGAGAGTCTCCAAGCCTTGTTGAATACAGAGAATAGCATAGTGTTAAGGGTTGAGGAAAAGGCTAAGGTGCTTAATGCCTTCTTTGCCTCAGCCTTCGATACCAGTGGCAGTTGTGTTCAGGACACCCAGCTCCCAGACGTAGAAGTTAGGGATGGAGAGCTGAGAGAGACCCCTCTAATTCAGGAGGAAATGGTTAGTGACCTCCTATGCCAACTGGACACCCACAAGTCCACAGGCCCAGGTGGAATCCACCCCAGAGTAATGAGGGATCTGGCAAAAGAACTTGCCAAGCTTTCAATCATTTACCAGCAGTCCTGGTTAACTGGAGAAGTTCCAACTGACTGTAAATTAACAAATAGAACACTCATCTACAAGTAGGGTAGGAAGAACGATCCAGGGAACTGCAGGCCTGTCAGCCTGACCTTGATACCGGGCAAGATCATGGAACAGATCATCCTGAGTGCCATCATACGGCACATGCAAGACAATCTGGGAATCAGACCCAGCCAACAGGGGTTTATGAAAGGAAGGTCTTATTTGACCAACCTGATCTCGTTCTGTGACTAAGTGACACACTTATTAGATGAGAGAAAGGCTGTGGATGTGGTCTATCTAGACTTCAGTAAAGCATCTGACACTGTCACCCACAGCATTCTCCTAAGAAAACTGGCTGTCCAGGGCTTGGATGGGTGTACTCTTCACTGGGTGAAAAACTGGCTGGAAGGACGGGCCCAGAGAGTTGTGGTTAATGGAACTAAATCCAGTTGGCAGCTGGTCACTAGTTGTGTTCCTGGGGCTTGATGTGGGGGCCAGTTCTGTTTAGTATCT
>VZRW01004592.1:539307-569287 GCA_013398125.1 Aegotheles bennettii | reverse complement strand
GCCCCCGCCGCCCAGCCCGGCACACCGGGACACCCTCACACGCACCCAGCTCCCTCGCCCCGGCTGCCTGCCCCCTGCCCGCGGTGACACCGGCACCTGTCCCCCTCCCCGGGCCGGGGAAGCTGCGGGGGCAGCGGGAGGCGGGTGAGGGGGCTCGGCGCCCCGCTGCAGCCCCTCTGCGGGGCAGGGGCACCTGCCTGCCCCCTCCTCCCCGCACCGCGGGAACGGGCGGAGCTGCGGGTGTAGTCCCTCGGGATAGGGGTTTCTGCTGCATACGAGCCGCGAGGAAGAAACACACCTAGGAGGCTGAAGGGCCCTTCCGTCCAAACCAACACGCGCTCTTGGGGAGCAAAGATTGTAGCACCAGCACAGCTCTAAGTCAGAACACGACCTGATTTTTGAGGTTTCAGAAACACCGAAGGAATTCCACAGGGGACCCACGAACAGTTGCAGTAGGGATAGATCTACTAATCACCAGCACCATGTAAAATTTTTTGTTAATTTTTTTCATAGTCTACATCTTGGAGCACTTCGGCAAGCACCAGCCAGGCTAGACACAGAATGCCTAAGGAGCCTCTGCTCCCAGGAGTTCCCAGTAGGTTGCAGATAATAAATGCCATGCAAAATACGACATCTCATTTCTTTCCTTTAATCTTTTTCTGATGGGTTTTCTCCCTTTCCAAATAAGGCCTCGATGTTTTTCGGATTTACTTTCTGCCAGCCTAATGGTGAAACTTCCTGAAGTTGTAACTAACCAGAGGAAAGTAGAAAAAGGAAACCAGCAGCTACACAGAAAAAACCCCACAGTTATCCTATAAGGAAGGGCAGATGCTTGCACAGGGAAATACCATGTAATAAATATCTAATTTTTATACTGTTTTCAAAATACTCTCATTTCTTATTAGATGGTTCTTTACAAAAACAGGCCTTGAAGTGTAAATATTCATCCAGAACAATTCACTGCTTGGCAATACAGAACCTCATAGGTAAGAGTAGGTTCTTGTTTCAGCAGAGGCTTCAGCATCTCTGATAATGACCTTTATTTCCCTAAATCCTTTAATCTACAAAGGGCTATTTTTATACAGGGGGCAAAAGTATATGATGGGAACTCCCTTATACAGGGATTTTGTGTTAATACTAGACCAACTAGGAGCAGAATATGCACAATCCGATCTGTATAATACATTTTAATTCTATTTAAAAGTGTCTCTAAAGAGATTCAGCTAAAACACTCACATTGGATTTTCTGTCTGGCAATTTTTACTGAGCAGCAATTTCCTTACGGCGTTTACTATTACCTTAACTAATGCAATTAGACGGGGAAGGTTTGGGTTTTTTAAAGTTAAAATTTCACTGTAGTAGTTTTGCATATTGCTTCTCTTTTCCATACTTCCCAGCAGCGAACAAGACACGTTGTTGCCTTCCTAAAGTATCCTCAAGACAGAAGCGCTCCCCCAGATGCCTCCCCAGTGGCCCCCCCGGTCCCGGTCCCGGTCTCGGTCCCCGTCGCCCGGTCCCAGCGCCAGCCGCCCTCGCCCAGGGCGGTCTCTGCCTTCAGCACCACGGACAGCGGCGCGGGGCATCCGCAGCCGCCCGCCGGGCCGCGGCCCAGAGCCTCCTGCTCCACCTGGCTCCAGACAAAGGGATGGATGGGAGGGAGCAGGGCGACACAAAGCCCAGCCCTCCACTATCTTTAATTGTCACAGGAATTCAGGAGTGGCATACATACAGCCCTAACTTTTGCATGAGAAACTCTCTCCAAAAAGATGCAGGTTCCACATTTCCTTTTGCTGGAACAACCTCTCTATATATACTGTCTACTACTATTGTTCCTTTTCCATAGTTTCCTTCAAATGCTGGGCCATTGCCAAAACACACTGGCATTTCTCCATAATATGATGCTTGGGGCGATGGCAAAGAAAGGAAAGAATGAAGGTGAAAATGGACAGTATGCATACAGACCAGAGAAAATGTGCTTCCTAGTCCAGAGATCAGGAACAATAGCTTTCTACTTGCATCCCAGAAATGCAGAGCAGTTGTTTACAGCTTGAGGTTTTGCAAAGGAAACTCAAGAGAGCCACCTGCTGTCTCAACGTGTGATAAAACGTGTGCGATTCTAGTCAAAGTGAAGGTTTTGCTAACAGATGGATTGTAGATGTATTAACAGAGCAGCTACCTTAAAGACTAGTCACTGCATAAGATTATGCATTTAGAACAAATGGAAATATATCAGTTATAACATTTGCTACATTAAAATATAATTTTATTTCTGATAAACAGAATTCTGAATATGAAAACAAATTATTAAAAGCAAAAGAGGGGGAGAAGGGATTTTCAGTTCTCTGTTTTCCCATCTGTTCAGCTCTATCTGCTAATTTATCATAGATATCAGAAGTTTTCTAAACCAAAAACGTTTTAGAATCTTTAAAATTATTTGCCTGAGTGAGTTCTAGAGGAAAATATTAGACAGATATAAAATGTGCATAAAATACTTGGTTTATTACATGCTAGGTTATGAAACACTATTATTCCTTAAATTTATTTTTTTCTGTATTACTGGGGACAAATCATCTTCTGTTTAATCTAATTTAAAATGCAAATTTCAATGTACTATTTTCAGGCATCAAAGTTCAATATCAAAATATACACCATCAATATTTGTGTATATACATGTACTAATGATACAGAAAATGCTTTTATAGGGGTTTTCATTAGGAAAAATGAGATTCTGTGCTGTAGGTTTTATCCTAGCCTATTTCCATAGGCCACAAAATTTACATAAATAAAAATGTCCTTACAGATTAAGGGCTGTGGTTGTTTTATTCTTCCTTTTTCCTTCTTCTTTTTTTTTCCACTTCCATGTTTTGCATTAAGCTGTACAGAGTTACAAGATACAGAGTCATTTTTGGTCAATGCTGACATGGGAAATCTACAGAATTCTTCTTTTCATAAACCATTTCAATATAAACAAAATGTTTATATTGATATAAACAGATATGTTCCCACATACACACACTCCACTCACATTTTCTCCTGCCAGATATCCTGAAACCATTCCTCATACCAAAAGCAAAACAAATCAAATCAAATCAAACTCTAAGAAAAATACCCCAAAGTCCTTTCAAGCTTATATTACCTAGAAGTGCAAAATGCCAGATTATTACATTGCTACTAAATATATTTTAGTTTCATGAGCTCCAGTAAAGTTTCTTTGCACTTGCTTACCAACAGCAGGCACACACAGCTCACTTGTCCAGTTAAATTCTCTAGGATGTGATGCTGTCAAACTACCTTATAGTTTAGAAATCATTAGTAAAGCACTGTGAATCTAGACATTTTTCTAGACTCTAAAGAGTTGAAGATTGTTTTGTGTCCCTGAAAAGCCCTTTTTCTTTTGAAGATTATGTGTTACATAGTTGCAAGCAAGACGAATACCTTATTCCTAAGCTTCCATTCAAACTGGAAAGGCTACTCTAGGGTTAAAAATACCAATTTAGGTGTAACAATTGCAAGGTATGCTTAAGAGTACATCTGGGCCATTGGGAAAATTTAATGTCATTCCTAGAAGATGAAAATATACTTGTTTATTAATTCTGATGGATTAATTGAATCAACATTCCAGTGTTTTTGATAAGACAGCAGCCTGATTACCAGAGTGCTTTTTCCAGCTAAGGTTGTGAGTTTGAACATTTGTTGGTACTGAACAAATATTTACTGAAGGTTGCTGATAATTTTGGTGGACCATAATTTCAGTGTCTAAATTCAATTTGCATATTAAGAACGCTCCATTCTGAAAAAATGATACCATAGAAAAATGTGGTACAGGTCAAAAATAGTATTAGTTATATAACTACAAAGTGCCCAAGGCACACAATGTGCACATATAGTGGGGGAGGGTAGGTGTGGGTAAGCAACAGTAAATTCCAATTCTTGTTTTAATTTTATTGGGGAACAAAGCTAGAGCAAGAGATATAACCTAATGACTTAAACAAGATGAAAAAAATATGGTCTAAGGTTTACTCTGTAGGTTGGTAGGTGTTTAAATTTTAAAAAAATATAACAACCTAAGAAATGTTTGTCAGCATAAAAGGTCATATTTGTCATGACCATACCAGTATGAACATAGTAATTCATAGGTAAGGAATCCCTTTTCAGACAGTTTAGGTGCATCCCATGCTTATAATAAGACTAATATAGTTTTGCAGTGAGCTTTGAACAGTTTAAATTAGGTCAGTTTTACATGTTCTTGTATGTTAATCTGAGTATAATTCTCAGAAATTGCTGCTAACGTCTCAGAAGACAATGCATTGTGAAGCACTTCAATTGAAAATCCTTAGAACCTTGGACACTTGATGCTGATTGTTCAGATTTTGAAGACCATTAAGAAGAAAGTTTATTAAACATGCTAATATACTTAACAGAATTTGGATATCTATGCTTTTATGCTCTTCTATATCAAAAGCACTCAGCTTTCAGTCTCAGTGTTCACAATGGCACTCAAGGAGCCAAAGGCAGGACTATTAAAATTTACTGAATAAATAGGAGGTCCTATGTAGTCAATTGTTTAAACAGGTCAAGTGAATCCCCTTAACTAAGACAAAAGTAAACTTCCAGCATGTTGTTTAAATAACTGCACATATTTTAGCCAGCTTCTTCACAGGCTTTGGACTTACTCAACTTTATGTATCCAAGTCATAAGAACTATTAAAACATAATTAGTGTATATGCAAGAATAAATTAATTCACCATGCAAGGAAGTCTTACATTAGATGACTGGTTATGCAGAGAACTATCAAAATGTAACCACTATTATACATAGCATCTTAGGAAGTAGGATATACCTATACCAGCTCAGAGCCAGTGGCTTAGCTAGCGCAATATTTGTTCTGCATTGACCAGTGACATTTCTTTCACACAGTACCTGGGATATGTCTGCAACTGAAAGGACTGAGTACCTCTATGCTAGTAAGATTCCAAGTTCATTTGGAATTGAATAAAATTTACTTGTAGACCAATAGGACAGCACTGAATAGATATTGGCTTATTCTTTAGAAACTATATAATTCTCAAATTGTTTGATTTTGATTTTGCTTTTTTGACTTTGCTTTCCTCTTTCCATTCCTAATGTTAGATTACATTGATTATACTGTAGTAATGAGCCTCATACATAGTGCTGTGTCAAGGAAAATACTGCTTTAATTACTCAGAATTTCAGTTTCATTGGCTAACTTTTCATTCTTCAACAGGGAAGAGAAAAGTGCATGGAGATTCTTAAGCTATTTTTGACAATTGATGTGTCAGCAAGATAGAATGCGTGATTACAACTCCTAAGTTTTAGCACACCTCATGCTATCTGTCCTCTACTTCTGATACCAATTCTTTTGAGACCAGGTGAACACAAGAAATCAGCTGGGTTGGCTGGAAAATCTGAACAGCACACAGATCATATGAGACTCTCCAGGACAGCTCTCCCAGGCCCAAAACTTATGTCCAATAAATCTCTTTTCAACAACATTTAACGACAACAACAAAAGAATCAAAATCACTTTCAGGAACAAATCCATAAAAGTAATTAAAAATTAAATACATTGTGGTTTCTGCATCAACTTATGTATGTATATGAGTTTAACTTTAAATATTCAATAAGCCCCTTAAAGAGAGATTCTTAATTACTTACATTCTTAATTACAGAAATGAATTGCCATTTATTTTGCACTCACTGAAGCTAATAGCAGATCTGCCACCGGAGTGCTTCAGACGAGGCACTGTGACACAAGCCAGAGCAAAGATCTTCATTAAAGAAAAACAAACACCACCCCTCCACCACCTCCATCTCTAGTTCACACAGATGCACAGAGCAGTTCAAGATTTAGAAACCTAAACCCAGTGTGGAGAGCTTCTGCATTATTTTTTCACATGCACAGCTTAAAACATCTGTTGTATTTGCTTATCTAGCCACTTCTAAAACATGCAACAGACTTTGCTATTAGTCTCCCAGGTAACTGAAAGTCCCTGTAGGGTGAGTCTGCTTTATTTTGTTCTACAGAAACAAAAGGAACACCACTCGTGAAAAATTTGGTCAGTAAACTTCCTATGGAGCCAGTACAGCTGGCAGAGCATGACAATATGTAAACTGCTATACCTGCCTGACAATACTCTCCTGTGAGGGTTTCCTCTCCTAAACCAGCAAAAAAGTTAAGATGACTGCAACGAACTTACTTGCAGTCACTTGATTGGAATAATCACAAATGTTATCCTAAACACACATTAATTTTTGCTGCACGCATTCAAGAAGAAAAACTTGGCCTATAGAAAAGTAACCATCAATATGAAAATTTCAAAATATAAGGAAAAAAGGAATCAAATCCTTTACTCTTTTTGTTAATCAAATAAATAATACCAATGCATACACACAACACACAGCATATACAAGCATAAAATGCATGAATATATAACATTTTACAAAAAGTTTTTACACATATGTACATGAGAGCATTTTATATTTATGAGAATTTCGGGTGATGGGTAAGGAGATATTTTTATCCAGATGCCTTGTCTGAATACCATTGAAAAGTGAATAACTTGTCTGCACATGCTACGACATGCAAATCCCAACCTGGACACAGAATCTTGCTCTTCTGTCTTAAAAACAGGAAAGTCAAAATGCCACCCAATCAATAAATATATATATGTATAAAAAGTATATAGCCCAAACTTATTAAGTCTTTTTCTAAAGTCCTCCAAAATACTGATTTTGAATCTTTACATAAAGGTTTCTTGCTATCCTCAGAACAAATATGAAAACATAATGTGTGAAAACATGTTATATTTCTGGACTTTAACAAGGGAGGTGTTGCATTTTGTTCATCTCGCAGAGACTCAGGAGGAAAAGCACACTATTCCCATTAAAATGCTGAACAGAAAAGACAGAATGCACAGACACACCTAAATTACTAGCTCAAGAAGCAGAAGGATGAATCTCCTCAAAATATATACAATAATCCTATAAGTATAGAAAGTGATTGTCACCAGTGACAGGAACAGGGCTGCCTGTGCACTTGCATGCATACATACACACGCACACATCCACAATACCACTTTCTTCTGGAAGAAAGCGTGAAAGACACACACAGGCAAATAGGGTAAGCCTTGATCTCCTCTAAGATCTTTTTGTACAGGAACGTCAGCTACAAATCTCTGAAAACAAGTGTGCCTTAGTTTCTTTTTAGTTAATCTAGATATTCAGAAGTATCTGACATGATAATGCAGTTTATATTATCATAGGAAGAGGCTTTTACTTTCTTCTCCTTAACATTTCTTTCATTCTGTATTATTTTCTTTGCAGTGACATACTATTGTTAAGCAAGAAATGCAAACAAATATTATCTACTACAAAAAATAACAGAAGAATATTGATTAAAATAACTTTTAGATACCAGCCTCTTTTCCTCCTCTCTTTGATAACCAGACTACTTCATCTCTAGCTTCATCATTACCAGTGCTAATAGCTGCATCAGGCTTCACGTTTCCATTTTACTAGTTTCCAAATAGAAACATTAATTTATTCTATATTTCATTTATATTTTAAAAAAATCTAGCAAAATCAGCATGAATGCTTTGACATAAAAAAAAAATTAAGAACAACTGCTTGCCTGTTTTGTTACTTACATAAATTAGAACATCAAGACAAAGTTCACAGACTTTTACTATCTTTTTCTTTATTTTGAAGACATGACAGATAGAATATAACAAATGCTATGATTATTTTTAAGTCCTGAAAAAAATATTGCAATACCTTCTCATATTACCATGCTGATATTCCTGGCTATTAGTTCAAATACCGTAGCATATATTATTAACAATAATAGCATGAATAGTCCTAATATAGTGACCTGATTTTACAACACAGTCCTACATACCTACATTATGAAATATCTCACAGTTAAAACTTAAGTTATAGAAACCTTTCAACAGTTTGTCACTGTAACAGTGGAGTGCAATTATCTGATTTGCCAGCAGTGGACACTGTTACTCTAGTTATCTTCAGATATATTGACTGGGGAATAACTTGCAACACATAATGGTATTTTTTTCTTTTATTAATTACACTGCTGTAAGAACTTGGAGTTACTTGTGCTAGACAAAACCTAAGCAAAAATTGTATGGTTGGAATGTTTTTCAACATCTGTGAGACCGTGGGTAGACTGTCCCTTTCTTTAAAAAAAACTGTTGTGTTGAAGCAACTTTAAGAAAAATAAACACAGAGTTATTCATATGGGATTGCTTTTTTATCATAATTTGAAGTCATAGAAGGTGTTCTAATAGAAAAAAAGAAAAAAAGAAAGTTTCTTTGTCTCTTTCACGGAATGATGGTTACAGCAATGAAATTGTAAATCTTTTGCATTGACTCTATAAAACTGTTACAAGTATTGGAATATCCTGAACAGGATATTTACTTCAGTAGCCCATACCACTTGCTAAATAATGTAATTGTTCAAAATCTTCAAAAGACATGTTTTATCCATTGATACTTTACAGGCACTTTGAAGTTAAGCTGAAGTGTAGATTTTTGGTTAGGAAGAAAAAATAGCTACTGGACCAACACAGAGAGTGGCAGAAGGATTAGCTAGGAATCAGCCTAGCCAGTTAGAAGAGTTTCCAATCATCTTAGAAACAGAAAGAAAATCTAAACATTTACAAAAAGCAATGCACAGGTTTAATCACAGATAATAAATATTATCTTTTTAGAGACAGTTACGAGAGTTACAGCAATCACCTTCTAATCTCAATATTCAAATGTCTCATTAAGCTCCCCCTAAAATTTCCGTTGATATAAATGCAGTTTTCATGTAAGAATATGTAGTATTTTAATAGCACAATGTTCATGGTCTGGCTAACGCAGCTGAAATCTTACAAATAGGGCCTAAGAATATGTCACCAGTACATGTACACAAGCACTCAGAAAGTATCAGAACTATGTTTATTGTCATATGAAAAGCCAGTTGCAGATCCAGCCTAGTTTGTGGGGTTTTTTTATTATTTTTACTGTTGACTTACCATGCAGTCTGGGCATGCAGAGCTAGCAAAGTTGCACATGAAATAAGAAGAGGGGCATGCCTTTATCAGTGGTAGGATAATCTCAGATCAGCCTAAAACTACTGTGAAATTGCCTGCCAGAAAGTTGGGAACTTCAGAAAGGTTGGTGTCAGATCCAGCTTCTAGCTGTCTGTATTTCAATATTTGAGAACCTTGAGCATCTACTCAGTCAACAACTCTTGTTTACAGCCTCTTATTATCAGGATAAAAGTGACTAAGAAGCCACCAGTCAGTGCCTGAATCTAGGCAAAACAGAATAGTTGAACTAGACTGAGAGACTGATGAAACTGTCCTCCAGTCACATCAGCTCTTAAGCCTGATCAGCCTTGAACACAGGTAGGCAGAACACTGTCCCATCCCAAAGCCCACTTTCCTCAAGCCATCCACCTTGAAACTGAACCTGCTACTGGTATACAAAATTGCTTTTGAGACTCAATCCCGTGGGACTCATTTGTTAACAGAAGTCTCCAAGTATCCCTTGCATGGCCCTTTAGTATTCAGGTAAGCCTTGTGTTTAAAAAAATAAAACAATTTTAAAAAATTCTCACTGAGTCTCAAAGTTTTTTGACTTATTTCCAGCCTTAGTTTAAGCACTACAGAAACTTGCCTTAGCTACAGATGCAGGGAGGAAGAGACAAATTAGTAGCAGGAAACAGCTTGATGAGTGGA
This sequence comes from Aegotheles bennettii, assembly GCA_013398125.1. Lineage (NCBI taxonomy): Eukaryota > Metazoa > Chordata > Aves > Caprimulgiformes > Aegothelidae > Aegotheles > Aegotheles bennettii. Next base: position 559,522 of record VZRW01004592.1, on the reverse strand, counting down.
AGCTCTCTTTGATGCAAACCAAACTGTGCTCGGTAAATAATAAGGGAACTGTTCTGGCTATGCTAGACTGATAAGGAAGAACAGAAGTCATTAGAAATGGAACATACTGGCTGCCAAATTGCTGTGAACCATATCTCCTTGACTAATATTCCCACTCTAGAGACAAAGCAATCCTTTCTGGGCCTTAAAGACGCAAATATAAACAATCTACACATCATCATTTATTGCAAAAAAAAAAAGAATTTGCTTTGTATTGCAGTTTTACACTTACAGAATAGGGTACTATACCTTGCTGTAAGCATCAGTCATATAAGTGAGTTTTTAATATTTTTGTTTACATTTATATTATACATAATAATAATGATTTGATGCCACTCATATTTTTTAAATTTACTGCTAAAACCTTGGATATAGGCAGGTCAACTTCCGATAGAAATCAATTTTCATTATTTTAAAGCTACTAACTTAAAAACGAAAACAAAACAACAAACAGCTGTCTCTCAGTACGTTGTACAAGTACGATCAATATCTCAAACATCTTTTCCCTTGAAAAATATCAGCACCTTGCAGATCAAATTCCTCATTATTTCAAGATTTGGCTCACACTTAAAGAAATTTGCCAACTCAACATTGCTGAAGGCTTAGAGGAAAACAAAAAAAGAGCACAGTGACCTGAAATAATGAAGTTTTGTGATATCCATTATCTGTTATCATCATCCGCAAATCCCTTTACAGTTTTATGCAAGGTTTTGCAAACGTATAAGAACCACAGGCTTAGAAAGTGATGCCAAGTGATGAAACTTCTATTTATTAAAAATACGATTTTTCTTAAATAAAAGCATGTAAATGACCAATAAATTTACTGAAACTGGGCTTTTGTCTATTGTAGAATAGTTTAGGTTGAAAGGTACCTCTGGAAGTCCTTTCACAAAAGATACTGTAAATCAAAAATCTGTGCATGCAGACCTAAATCTAACCAGCATGTAGATATTTCCAAATCTGACATTTTTGCTTCCAAAAGACAGAACACTTCTGTTTTATAACAGGGTCTTTTAATTGAAGATGTATGCAAAAACCATTTTTTTTATAAACTCTCAGAGCATAATTTATTTCTCAAATTGTTTATGATCAGAAGACAGCATATTTAAACACGTGGAGCCGTTTACAGTTTAAATCTTGACCATTTCTTACATGCTTCACATGACATAGGATTTTCTGAAGTGCAGACAATCTTTACAACTTCCAGTCAACTTTAAAAAATAATTTTCTGGTGTCCTTGATTTATGAACCATGAGATTCAAACATTCACTCTATATGAAATGAATCTATCAATGGTCTACATAGGTTTAAATATGAGTGTCAGTTACCTGACAACGGTTAAGCAATTTAGTTCTCAAACCCAAAAAACTTCTCCAAAGATTGTCATGGGACATAATGTCTTACACTTTCACTTAAAAAAATATTTCTTTAATAATTACACTTCAAAAAGGCATAGATTTATACATACAACACATAGCTACATACAATTTTCCCGCTGCTAAAAATGAAATGCAAGACGGGACTCTAGAAAACAAAAGTTCATATAGCCTATCAAAAGCAGATGTAACTGAAAAGATAGCTAAAACATGGATAAGCATAAGATAAAATGTGTCTTTAAAAGTCCTCAGAAATTTCTAATAGAAGGATAAAGAAATGAAAAGTATGTTATATCTGTATACTCAAATATGTGAAAACACACAAACATGAGAGAGGCTAGACAATAACATAAATTGTTATTCAAAGAAATCAGTGACCAATTTAATGATCTAAGCAAATTTCAAACCTAGTCAATACTGAATGAGGTTTGCTTTCTTCATTCCAAGCATTCAAGAAAACAAATGAGGCTACAAAAAAACCCTTTTCAACTGGAAGAGTAAATCTCTTTTTCAGACTGAAAAATAAATGGCTTTTTTGACTATAGAAATAAAAGTATATGAGGAAGACTGCCAGCAAAATCATATTTAATAGTTTTTAGAAGCAAAAAAATATTCTAGGTAAGGTTATCATACGGTTACCAATCAGCAAATCTTATCTTACTGGAATGGGAATCTATGTCATAACTTTTATATAGCAGAGTTAGATCACGTTTTAGCAATTTCAGTCATCACTAACAACTTTAAGACTAAAAGAGAAGGAATATTATAATTTCTAATGAAAGATGCAGAGATTGTTCAAGGAGAAGCCTTGCTGTGCCTTTTTTTATCTGCTCCAAACAAAACCTAGGAAAGATCAGTGGGTTTGATGGGCAATTCCCATTCATGAAAAAGTCGACTTAATGTGAATTGTCACAGAGTTTCAGTTTACAGGGACCTTCACCATGGTATTCAATTCCCCATATGTAGAAGCATTTGTCCAACACAGGTTCTGAGTTGCTGCATGCAAGGCCTCACTTTTCTTCCACTGGCATTAAAGGCAATCTTTAGATTTAGATTCAGAATTCTGTTTTTCTGAAATGCATCTCTAACACTTAAAACAGTCTAAATTATTTAAGTTCCTATAGGGGTTTATATCAACAAAAAAAGTTTGACATAAACTTTTTAAAAAGGAAATTTTCAAAGGTATTTTATGAAGTTATTAATTTTCAGTATTTAATAGATCATTGTTTCAGCTAGGCTTTCTGTCTTCCAACATCAGCTGAAATATCCTGGATTTTCTTTTTTTCATGTCTGCAATGCTCACGCTCATCAGAAATCTTTAGGCCATTTAAATCTTCTTACAAAAGCCAACAAGGGTGCTAATTAAAAGATTATGTAAAACAGTTCCAGTGCGAGGCATTGAAACATTATAAATTATCAAGGATTACTGACTTTCAAGCATTCAGTTATATCTGCTGAAACTTCAGTAATTTTGTATTGTAGCTCTGATCATTTCTCCTGGTTATTCAGTGATGCCTGAACACATCCCAAGACAGAATTCCTCTCTCTTCTCCTTACATCTAATTAATATTCTGACATATCACCAAAACCTATTCTACATGTACTTCGTTACATACAGGACCTCCCATTGTGGCTTCTCCCTTGAAATGAAAAAATAACAGCTTTAATATCAAGCTAACAGAAATGAATAGTAGTGGTGGCATCTATTCTCTTTATGTTCAGAGCTGGCTGCTCTTTCCACTATTTCTCTGCAGATAAGTGACAAGATATGTATTAATGATGGGGATTTTGAGTGGGAGTGGGGAAGGGGTGTGAGAGCTTTAGATAAAAATCCGAGATGCTCTATGTTGTAAATCCCTCTTAGCTTACAAGACATTTTCTTAGAAGAAAGTATCAGTTTCTTTCACTCACCCTGAATCTAAAAGAATATTTCCATTTTAAAGCCTATTGTATTAAAATGCTACATAATTCTTTGGCCTTTTATATGTGCATAATGTTAATTTTGTTCACTGACCTAAGTCAACTATTAATTAAAAAAACTTACTTGATGTAGTTCTGACATAAATTTAAACATTATACCTTATTTTGTTGAGACAGAATACACAAGTTCATTCCTTCTAATAATCAGCACATATTGATATTTCCTTGGAAAATAATTTTAATTCCATTTGAATTTAAAGGCAAGCTAAAGCTACTGCCCTGCTCTGGATCACTCTGCTTCAGATGAACACAGAAATGCAAGCAAAAAGTCCTTTCTGTTTTCCAAGATCTCCTTGTGGATACTGAGCTTTCAAATGGATATTAATGACAACAAATTTGCTCTTCCTGAAACATATTTTCTGTGTCCCTTTTTGTCTCTATTTGGTGGACAGCACCATTAATCTCTCTGTTAGGCTGTTCCATCTCTTTGGGTTCATTAATTTTACCACGCTACCAAAAACCCTATTCTTGCACATCGTCAAGATCCAGCCTGCATTATTTTTTAATTATTAATTGTTTTGGTTTGGATCCATTATAATGGAATCCTATGCTCTGTTTTGTGCTGGAGCTTTCCTCTGTAAACCACTGAAGTATCAACTGAGCTCTTTAGAGGAGGATCTCACACATCTCTGCCTGTCTGATATCTAGGGCAAGGACTGAACCTCTGTGACAGCTATGCCAAGACAAAGTCTTCAGCCCACTGGTGATCCCCACATGTTAAACTTTCTGATTTCAACACCTATCCATGCCAGCATTTGCAAAGCTCTGATGTACAGCACAAAGCTGTGCTCCTTTTAATATAAATTAGACTGCATAGACCAGTTAACTTTAGTACGAATAGAGCCATATTCTCACTGGTGTCTCTGTGCTCTTTTAGTATAGTGGTAATTACGATTCCTAATACAGGAAAGAAAGAGAAATCTGAAGAACAGTAGGTAGATTTTAAGAGACAAAGTTGAGTTTTCTCTCTGACACGTTCACTATTGTCAATTGCAGGTAATTTCCTTGCTTACACTCTCTCCCTACCTCATGCCAAATAAAAGAACAAAACCCCTAAAATAGACATAAAAAAAATAAAATTTTATTAATATAAAATAAATCAGGATGTGTTCTTTAAAAGCCAAGATCACAGAGACTCAGAACAGCCTAATTCACTTGTAACACTGCCTTAACTGATTACTTTCCAATTGAAACTACTTGCTATTTTATGACAAACATTAAAAACAAAAGTCAAGATAACACAATCTCATTCAGAAGTTGAACACACTAACCAGCTGGTGGCACAAAGAGCAACAATAATGCTTAAACTCACCCAAAACATATTATTATGTACTACAGTTTCCTCACAACGGGATCAAAGATAATTCCTTTATGTGCTGTGCACCACTGATTCATCACAAGGTTTAAACAATGTTAATATTACTCAAATTTCAGAAAATAAAACAATTATTATTATAGCCCCTTAAGAAATCTTCGGCTACTCAAAGAAACATTACTAACAAAACACTGTGTGAACCTGGAGTGGGAGATTGTGCAGGGTTGTGTATATAATATATACAAGCAATAAGAGCTCTTTAAAGACTCAGATTCACTGTTGATAAGGATTTCTAAAGGCAAAAGATGCAAAGAACTAGATTAAGCTCACCTATATTTCATCACTAGGAGTTCAGAATTTTTGCTCCCTTTGCCATGGACCAACCTGTTCCAAGAAGATGAACACCCATGCAGCCTTTGGAAAACGCTCAGCACCCTCCAGTGATCATAAAAAAAATCTACGCTCCTAAGAATTAGGTGAAACATGAGGGAAGCATTTAACAGCTCTGTTACAACAAAACTTTTGCATCCAGCTATATACATGGAGTCCTTCCATATCTGTCCAGTTTAGGGGCTGTGTCTTCTTCCTAATTCAGGTCAAGATTTTACAAGCTTATTTTGGAGAGCCTTTAGATAAGTTACCTTCATTCTTTCTATCCTGTGTTTTGCTAAATATTCCTTCTCGTTTTTTCTGGATCTCTGTCTCTCTCCCTCTGGGAGCAAGAGACGTACCTCAAAAGCTGCTCTTGCTCTCCTGAAGGGCAGGTTCAGACCAGAAACAGAGAAATCACAAGGAAGTATTGTGCCAAACTCCAGTTGGCATAGTTCCATTTTTGTGTTGGGATGAAATAGGAGAGAGAACATTGGTTTATTTAGCACAGTCAACTTGTCTTTGTATTTAAATAGTCATAAATGTCATAACTTTCCATAGATATGTTAGATAGTTATTCAAATGAAAAGTGAAGAGGGCAATTAAAATTCATTAGCTACATCTACTTTAGCTAAATAATTCCTTGTGGAAACAACTGCATTCAAATCTTGCAAGTCATTTTCAGTAGAACATCTAGACGTGCTAGATTCATTATAAGAAGATCTTGGGGATTAAGGGACAATATTAATGATTTGGTTTTATTTTTTTTTGCTATCTTAAGCAGTAAGAATGTTATACAACCTTTGAGGATTATTATGCACTTTTTTATTAGGTAATACTTTATTAATCTCCTGAGCTATTAATCTTTGTGAATCACATGCTATCAGACACGTTTTCAGTACTTAACAGTGGCAGAAATTATCTAATGCACTTTCTGTCTCACTACCTTCTGCTTCCAACTTTTTGCTCTCTCTTACTTCCCTTCTACTCACAGTCTTTGCCCTTCCCTTCAACATTCTAAATCCTTTAAATTATTTACTCATCCTCTAAGGGATTTTACACTAAACAGTCAATGGGCAGAGTAAAGAACTGCCCTAGAAATAGAAACTGAAAGCCAGGAAACTTCTCTTTCAAAGGAATTTTTTTGCTACTGACATGCCCGCTACTCCCCTGCCTCAGTATTTGCTGCAGAGGCCATAGCCTGAACAGAAGGAACAGTGTCCCTTCTCATTGCCTGGTCTGTAAATGGCCAAACCCTCCTGTCTGCAAAAGATGTGTAGCTAAGATCTCTCATTGTATCTATAGTCCCAAGCAAGCAAGTGAGTAACTGCAGAGGCTATATTAAAAAATGAGCATAATTTTGTTCTGTTCCAGCTGTGCATTATGGCAGGAGAAATTAACTAAGTTCTACGATTTAAAGCATCAAAGAGTGTTTTGGGTTAAACCTTAAAAAAGGGCTTTGGCTGTAAATGGCAGGTGGACAAATACAATTGACTCCTGGGTAATTTATAGCACAATTGCAGAAAAGAACTAAAATTCCTTTTGTTAGTAAGAAATTACAGATGAAACTTTTATTCACAAAATGAATGATTTTGCTTGACAAGAAAACTGCTTTTGCAGCCCAATAACAGTGAATTTTCATGTTTAGAAGTCTCATGTGAGAAACATTTTTAATCTAGTGAACAAATAAATAAGCATTAAGAGAAAAAGTACTTGAAAGGAACTAATGATCATGGGTGGCAACATTGGAACATTTTAGAGGTTGAGTTGACACTGCTTAAAACTCATTTTAAAGTAGTTATACAAAAATCAAGGCAGCACTTTTGCCGGTCATTTCTGAAAAGCTCAACTCTCCATGCTGCCTATAAAAAGTTAGCAATACTAGCCACTGTTCTGCATATCACAAAACAACTATCAAGAAGATTTTTGGCCAGAGAAGAAACTGACTTTCAGCATTATTCTGTTGTTGCAGAAATATGATGTTTCTTAGGTTTAAATGCAATTTTATATGAATGCAGAGCTTAATATATTAGCATACAAAAGGCTGGTATTCTGGTTAGCAGAAAACAAGCAAATATTTCTTCTGAGATAGCCTTGAAATGAAAGGTGAAAATTCAAGTAATACTGTCAGCTGCCTGTGTCACAAGCCATTTTAATGAGAAAACTTCACAGCAGTTTGCTTAGCTGTTAAGAAAACCAACAGCTACAAATTAAAAGGTTGACAAGCAATTTGGAAATGTCTAGCCATTCCCCACTTCTATATAATGGTGTGGTAGAAGCAGAAAGAATTGCCATGTCAATCAATGTCAGTACGATGCACAAAAGAAATGTCAATGATTAGTCAATGAATGCTCCCACCAAGACATTCAATATGTGCAGACAGTTTCTCTCCTCTTGTGTACCTTTTCCTCAACTCTGAGTGTCTGTACGGGGCAATAAATGTGCCCCAGTAATGAAGAGCAAGGAATAGGAATCCATCTCTTGTTTTGAAGGTCATTACAGGTATAGTAAAGCAGAAGACTTCTCCACTTTCTGTGAAGATGAAATGTCTTAGCCAAGAGCACATTTCTATTTGCATTTGCTCTGTATCTGTCTAGATAAATGTTCAGATCCTGACCAAAATGCAGCATAATTTTATACTGATCTAACCATGAGTTTCCAGTGCCCTCAGTTGAGCAATGCTTCCCTCTCACAGTGACCAGCAGCTCTAGGGGGAGTCAGAGCAGCTCACTGATCTCATAGAAAAAAATCATAGAATTAAAGAATGAGCTGAGTTGGAAGGGACCCATCAGGATTATCGAGTCCAACTCCTGTCTCTGTGTAGGACACCCCAAGAATCACATCATGTGCCTGAGAGTGTTGTCCAAATACTTCTTGAACTCAGGCAGGCTTGGTGCTGTGACCACTTCCCCAGAGAGCCTGGCATTAGTTTTAGTAGATTAATCTCCTGGATCATCATACTGATCCTGCTGGCCCTGTAGTCACAGTGATGGAAAACAGAGAAGAAGAGTGTGAGGCAAAAAAACCCCACAAGACCTCCCAAGTAAATGGCTTTATAAAAGCTAGATATATTAATTTATCTAGTGCTCTGTAAGAGATGGTTGCCTTGCATTTCTGAACTTCTGAAGGATCTATGACTATAATATTCTATCACAAAGACTTCATAAATATTTAAAGAATTAAATTACATTTATTTTTTTTAATCAATGAAGCCCTACTTTAATGAATGTTCCAGAGGCTCTTTGTAAAGATTTTAATCAAGTATTACATGCAAATAGTGAGGCTATTTCAAAGGCAATCTCATGGACATACAATAATTTAAGAACTTTTGTATTGAGAGGAAGACGGATTCAAGGAATACTCAAACTATTGTAACCTGTTACAGACTAGTCTGACTCAAGTCTCATCTATGACTTCTGAAGTACAGGATTTGCAAATGGCATGACCTCTGCTCTGGAGTTCATTGATGCTTGGAACAAGAAGTATCATCATTCCACAGGACAAGTCCTGTGAAGCTCTGTGGTACTGTGGTCTTATTTTGACTCTCCTGTGTAGCAACAGACTGATTTTAGTAAGCTAATAATGCATTCAGACCATTTATAGTTTCCTCTATAATGCTTCTTTTCAGATTATTTTATGACTGCTAGCAGCAGACACCTGTGAAGACCTATCTCAGTCCTAGAAAGGGAAAAAGGCTACTAGCAGTGAATTAAAGCTATCAAGAACTACAGGGGCCTGTGACTTCTAGTTTTGATTAGCATGTAAAAAGTAAAGTAATATCTAGAAGAAGATATGATGTGCACAATAGCTAATTAATCTTGGAAGCAGAAGCAATAATCAAATCAAATTATCTTTCTACTCTTTCTTCAAAGAAGATGTTATTGGACAAGTAAGTATGAATGACAGACTCAGTGAATCCATCTAAGGAACCTGTGGAAGAAAACCTTGATTATAAAGTAGAAAGGATGCTTGCACATGAACATTGTTTTGAGTTGTTCACTGACCTGTTTTCCCTATTACTTCAAACATACAGATTCAATGATTACGTTGTGTGAGACAGCAGAGAAACTGCATATTTATATTTGTTATGATGTTGAAAACCTCTTTCATGCCAGCCCACTTCATAACAAGTACTTATTTTTATTACAGCGGTAACACTGATGAAGTGACTTCTCATGGAAATCAATGGCAAACTGTCAATGACTGATAGATCAGACCCAAAATAGCTGCCAATTACAGTATTCCAAATTTGTTTTGAATGCATTTAAAAATGTTTATCTCTGTTGGAGCAGTGGAGGGAGAGCTGCTTATTATTTCAGCTTGCAAATTTATTTGAGCAACAAGAAATAAGAAAAGCATAATAGAATACATTATTATACATAGTCTCTGCTTCTCTGTTGTCATGGGTCAGAGCGCATTATGTAGTAAGTTTAATGAAAACCATAAGAAATTTCTGTGCAAAAATCTCCTATGCTGAAATAACTGTCTTATACAAGAAATTGTTTAAATTATGAAAAATTTGCAGCATCTTTCTCCAAAACAAGGCATGTGTTTAAGCTCCTGGACCCCCAGCCTGTCATTAAGTAATAACACTGAATTTGTCTTAAATAGTATGGATAAAAGTAGGGGGAAAAGGGAAAGGGGGGGCGTAACCTAAGGAAGAACAAAGAGATAAGTCATAGTTACTCAAAAACATGAATAAAATAGTTTTCCCAGTGATGAACAACAACTGTATTGAATAATTCAGAAAGGAAGTTTGCAAATATGAGTTAATATAATTGTTTCTAAAGTGTTACTCTCAAGGAGAAGGTTGTTTATTGTATTACTTCTTTCAAATAATACCAAGGTTTCTTAATTTGCTTATAGTGCTACATATTTAAAGCCATCTTTTTCTTTGTAAGATATTTGGTAGGTCCTTTTCATAGTTTGAGTCTGACTATTGCTTAAAGAAATGTCTAGTTAGGCTGAAGCATAGCTGAAAATGTTTGAACTTTCCAATGTCAGCTTGTGTTTGATTTACATAAAATGAGAGGAGGCAGGACATGTGGATCACAGAATCACAGAATTGGTAAGGTTGGAAGGGACTTCACTGGGTGATCTGGTCTGACCTTCCTGCCCCAGCAGGGTCATCCTAGAGCACATGGCATAGGATTGCTTCCAGACGGTTCTTGAATATCTCCAGTGAGGGAGACTCCACAGCCTCTCTGGGCAACCTGTGCCAGTATGCTGTAACTTGCACAGTAAAGAGGTTCTTCCTCATGTTGAGGTGAAACTTTCTGTGCATCTGTTTCTGTCCATTGCCTCTTGCTCTACTGGTTGACACCACTGAAAAGAGACTGGTTCCATCCTCCTGACACCCACCCTTTAGGTATAAGGCGCCCTCTTAGTCACCTGTTCCTGAGGCTCAAGAGGCCCAGCTCCTTCAGCCTTTCTTTGTAGGAGAGATTCTCCAGAACCCTGACCAACCTAGCGGCTCTCCGTTGGACCTGCTTCAGGAGCTCCATGTCTCTCTTGCACTGTGGAGCCCAGAACTGCACACAGTATTCCAAATGTGGCCTCAACAGGACTGAGTAGAGATGCAGGACCACCTCCCTTGACCTTCTGGCAATGTTCTTCCCAATACACCCCAGGATCCCACTGACCTTCTTGGCCACAAGAGCGCACTGCTGGCTCATGGACAGTTTGTTGTCCACCAGGACTCTCAGGTCCCTCTCTGTAGTGCTACTTTTCAGCAGGTTGGCCCCCAGCCTATACTGGTGCATGGGGTTGTTCCTTCCCGGGTGCAGGACCCTGCATTTGCCCCTGTTGAACTTCAGAAGTTTTTTTTTTCTGCCCACCTCTCCATCCTATCCAGGTCCCTCTGAAGGGCCACACAACCCTCTGAGGTATCAGCCACTCCTCCCAGTTTTATATCATCAGCAAACTTGCTGAGGAGTCACTCTACCCACTCATCCAAGTCATTGATGAACAAATTGAACAACCCTGGGCCCAGTACAGAACCATGGGGGACACCATTTTTGACAGGCTTCCAACTAGACTCTGTACCATTGATCACAACCTTCTGGGATCTGCCATCCAGCCAATTCTCCATCCATTCCACTGTCCACTCATCCAACCTACACTTCCTGAGTTTGCCTAAGAGGATTTCATGAGAGACAGTGTCAAAAGCCTTGCTGAAGTCAAGCTTTGCTGCTCTCCCTCCATCCATCCAGGTAGTTGTCTCCTCATAGAAGGCAATCAGGTTTATCAAACATGATTAAAAACAGTGTTAAAAAAAGCTCTGTTTGCATCTAATTTTAACAGTCTGAGAACCAAACTAAATTTTCATTTGAGGGATATTTCCTAAAAATAATTAAAGATAAACTGAAAATAGCTACTCGAAGTGTTTCATCCCATTAGAGATTCAGAAACACACTGTTGAGCTCTGTCTTCTGCTTAATTAAGATAATTTGCACTTAACTGATGACTTCACACACACTAGTGACTGTTACCTTTGAGCTCACTCAATATCTTATACTATAAACTGAAAGACATGCCAGAGACTTTAATTAAACTGATACATCAAGATTTTACATTGCACAAGATATAGGTATACACACAGAATAAGAACGTGATTTATTACTTATGATGGATAATATGAAATAAAGTGTATCAGAAAAGTTTTCTTTAAATCTGTCTGCAGAGCACTTGAGAACAAATGATAGACTCAAATACTCAGACGATAGTGAGGTTAACCACTAAGTGAGCACTTTTTTTTTCCACAGTGAAGCAGAGAGAAATACAGGTGTATTTATATATGTAGAAGTTGAACTAGTGAGGAACATGTTGGTCTTCTGAACATTTGGCTCAAAAGTTCGGCATTAGTGGAAAAGCAATTAGCTAGTACTAACTGTATCCTATTTTACATGTTGGTGTTTTTTTAATCATTGGAAGTTTAATATGTGGGTTTAAAATTTTATAATACATCTTTTCAGAATGTTTTTGAATATCTAATAGTTTGGGATTATTATTAATGGATGGTTCCTACTAAGGGTTGCTTACAAAATAACTGTGTTTACAAAAGTCAGATATATTTATAAGACTTTATTGCCTAAAGTGCACAACACAGAAATAAGTTAGAAGTTATACCCAGAAAAATGATTTATTTCTGTAAGAAATGATAGCTGAGAATGGTTTATGGTAAGTTTAACATCAAAACATAGATTGAACACACAATATCCTGCACTGAATAAGAAATTGCTCATTGAACATTTTTAAGGGTGAGGAAAAAGAAAGAATATGTTGTTTTCAGGAGGCCTGCTTCATTTAATGTACTGCAAACAAGTATGCTGGAAAATTTAAATTTCCTGGAACTTCAAAGCAAATATAATTCAAGTCCTAAAAAGTGGGAGAAAAAAACCCCTGCATGTCCTTGGGAAAAGTTAGTCTGTCAGTGTATTAAGTTATCGCAAAATACCACTTCACTATTTTGTGGAACCTTGCAGTAGATATTAACATGCAAAACAATTATACTAGCCCAAGGAAGGACAGTCAAGGAAATCAGAAACAGAAGCAAGTGAATTAAAATGAATTTGTTCAGAAAGGGAGGTAAAAACCAGAATGCATCATTTCCTAAGGAATGGTATTAACTAGCCCAGTGTTTTGCCTAAATGCATTATTTTGGTACACCATGAAAACAGTTACTATGTCTGATGTGTTTTCCATGTCAGAGTCCTTCGCTAGACCTTATTTAAATGCATGAACTAATTTGCTTATGCCATTAAACAATGTTTTAGTTAAGTATTAAATAAATTGTAAGTTTGATACTTAAAACCAGATTCATTTTGATTTATCAAAAAGAAATAGTGTCCTTCTAAAAAAATAAAAGAAAAATTCGAAGTTTCTATCATGCTCCCAGGATCAGACTTATACCTTTTTTTCAGTCTTTAAAAATAAAGCTATTATTTGTTTCAGACTCATCACAGGAGCAGTCATGTCCTGAAAAGAATATTCTACAAGAAGTGATCATTAGGCTAGTTGTAACAATGCTCATTAACAGAAGAAACAAAATGTTGCTGTAGCTCAATTACTATCAGAATTGGTGGCTCCAGTCACTGATGCATCATAGAAGCTGTAGCTACAATGGCAGACACATACAAGCACACCAAAAGCACTGTTATTTTACATTTAAATCCAAGGGAATGGGACTATTTTTTTTCCTGCTGAGCTATAAGAATGTCTTGTTCTTAAACTGGATGCTTGCAGTTGAATTTTCTTTTAAAAATAATCTGTTGGACAGAAATCATATGCAGCTTTCTCTGGTCAATAGTTTCTAAAGGAAATTTCTAAAGAAACCCTTTCACTTCACAATCACATCAACAAGCAACTTACTTCGCTAGCAAATGCTCATGTGTTTATTACCCCAACTTTCAACCTTTCAACCCAGGCCAGGGCTTTCAAGGGCAGGCTCCTAACCCCACAGGCGATGCTTTTAGGATTACAATCTACCCACCTCAAAGACTTGCAAATGCTGATAATCTCCATTTTTGGAAGGTCAAACCAAAATCCTTGCCCAAGGTTATAACGTCAGGCACATTACAAGACAGCAAAAATCACTGAGTCCTTTCCCATCTGTTGTACCCATACAAAGTCCCAGCGTTTATTACAGTAAAACATACATATATTATTAGTCAGGAGCTTATATATCATTTCTAAAATAACTGCATGTTTTGGGGGGAAAAAAAAGAGACAGAATGGTAAAACAAGTATATTGGAAGAAGCTTTGAAGAAGATAGCTGTAATACCCGATATTGAAAGGAACAGTTGCCTATGTAAATTGGCTCAAAAGGGAGATGTAAAGATACCTTTTGAAAAACCTAAGCTCAGTAAAAATGTCATGAAATAAGTATTTATTGAAAACTTCTGTCTTTAAAGAAATATCTCCTCACTCTTCATTGTCTAGCTGTTGTACCATAATGCTTGAGAACTGGGAAGTGAACAAAACTAAACACAGCAGCCAAAAAAAAAAAAGGGGGAAATTAAATTATTTTTGTGACAGTGCAATACATATGGTAAAAACTAAATTTAGATTGGCTGTGATCCCATACATCCCATTAATTTTGGCTTTCTAACCCAGAAAGGCTGTTTGGAACAGCCTCAGCACAGTGGGGTCCTGGCCCAAGACACTCAGGCATTAGAGGAGAAGAGTAACCATGCGTAAATATTCACACATATATATAAAGCAGACAAGAAGCTACACAGTAATTCATACAAAATTCCACATATGAATTCTCCCCTGTCCCTCATTTACTTCCCTGAAAAGTATCTGCATGAAGATCAGATGCTTGTCCTTAAACATCACTAGTAGTCTACTAGAGTCTAACAGGGCACAGTCAAAATTTATACAATCCACTGTTAACAGGACAAAGATTTGTAAGAGAAGTATTAGGGATAATATGAATGAAATTAATGGAATTGTGTGTTTGTAGGGAAGCAGGGGAGGGAAAAGAATGCATGGGTATGAAAGGGAGCAAGCTTTGATTTAGAGGAAATAGGATCCAGTTTCATAGAAAGAGTTAGTCAAAAGCATCTCTAAATTACAATCAGCTCCTGGCAGGAAAACATATTTAAGGAAAGCTGCCTGCAAATTGTGCAAAAATCTGAACTTTTTGAGTCCCAATGACTGATCTGCAGGCTCTGTCATCATTGCACCTCTTCCCACCTTGAACCATTTCTCATTGGATCAAAATCTTGAATTTTTATGTTATGAACTTTCCATTTAAAAAGAATAAAACAAGCTTTTTCTATTTTCACCTGACATTCCACAACTGTGTTCCCAGCTGCTTCTGTAGCCTGATCGGCAACATGAGCACCTGGAAGACCACTGTAGAGAGGAAAGTTCCCAAAGAAATGGAATCCCAGAAACACAGTACAGGAATATCCAGCCAGATTCAAATTCCCGTGACAAAGAGAAGCTATTGAACCCCATTCAGTTGCTCTGGCATTAGAAAAATATCTGTACTCTACCGGCTGTCACCTTGCATTTGTGTACTAAAGTGGGAGTCACAGTGTAATTTAAAGTAGCCTATGCTGCAATTGTCTGTATACCAAACCAAGACAACCTGAGAATGAGAAAAACATAGCTGTTTTACATCCTACAGGCTTATCCACTTAGATTTCCATTCGGATAGAAATGATAACTATTTGGAGAATTGCTCTGAGTGATCATAAAAAAAACCCAAAACAAACTCAAACACCCAGACTAAATTGGTACTCCTTCCAAGTTTTCTTGTTTGTTTCTGAAAAGTCTGCTAAATGGAGTCTGTTATTGAAAGGTGTGCTTATCATTTGTGTGAACGTCGGGCAGATGACAGGAGTGAGGAAAGGAGAAATAAAGAAACACCAAAAAAGCAGCTGTACTGATTTTGTTTCTTCCACCCCGATTACTTTATATTTTGATCTGTTCTGTCCCACAACTTGATAAATGGTTAAATTAAGGATGGTACTTGAAATTGAAGTGTGAATCAATTTCTTCATTAGTATTTGCAGGCTCCATTATAGAGTATAAGTGCACAGCTGAGGTTTGACGTAAAAGTAAGCTGTGTTTAGGGTACACTAAAACCGCAGGAATGTTTCAAGTCTAGTCTTGCAAACTAATACAAGTCAGCTGTAACACATTAGCTGTTTCTGGCTGTCAAAACAAGACATTTAGAGACATATTTCTCTAGCTAAGTTTCAAAGCCAAAATTGCCATTTTTACTGCTAAAGTTCTGCAGTTGGCCCTAAGTTACAGGTGAGGGCACTATAAGCAAAAATAAAATCTTAGGACAGACTAAATGCAGCTACAAGTAAAGCGAAGTATCTTTAAAAGGTACAAGAATGTGCTCACTGACATTTCAAATCACAGTTTTTTCTCAGTAAATGCAACTATAGAGCATTTCTGTACTTGTTTTCAAATAGGTTACTGATATAGTAAAGTACATCACACACTCAAAATTATTTGAAGTTTAAATAGCAGATGTGTTTTTTTTCTAAACTGCTAAATATTGCTTAAAAATTAGAAATTAGTAAATTTTTGTCTTTGATTTTGAAAGGTATTTCAAAGGACATCTACCTTGATTTTTCCATATAATACATCATTTCAGCTCAAAATACTTAATTGAATTGAGCAGGAAAAAAGATCATGTTTAGTCATTGATGTAAATGAGATGATTTTAAGGAACACTCAGAACCAAACTCCTTCTCTGATAGTTAGTGAAGCACTTTTTCTGTTTAGGTGCCTTAGCAAATAATCCAAAATTTCAACAAGAAATAAATAAGGTCTTTATTTAAAAGTCTTGAACAGAGTTTGGACCTTGACTTCATAATAATTTTTTACAATCTAAGATATGGAATAACTGCAATTTAGCACATTTTTCTAGATGACTGGTAGGAAAAAGGTGCAGAGTGTATTGTCTGAAAACTGGAATGAGACAACTGAAGATTCTGGCATGGTACATGCCCAGAAGTGCAGTCTTATATTTGGCTTCCCATAAGTAAAATTCTTAAAAATAAACAAAGAAAAAACCCTTCCAAGAATATGAAGGAAGGAAAAAGAAGAGAGAGAGAAAAAAGATAATAAATACAGTCTCTGGGATTTTAAAACTCATGAGACTTCCAACAGTTTGCAAACTTGATCTATTACTGCATTACACCAAGCAACTACATTGACTTTAATGAAACACATAATCAGAAAACTGCTGTACTGAAGAACTTCATACAGAGAAGACAACTGGAAATATTTGACTCAGTTACCAGAAGAAGTCTGTCATCCTTCACGAAGCACTAGACCTTAGGTCCAAAACCTAAGCTATTAAAATTTTTTATTAATCCAACGTCTGCAGGCTCTGTGACACTGGGCTATAAAACACCTGAGTGTTTGGATCTTGCCCCACATTTAAACCTATCAGATACAAACGTAAGCAAAGTCATCTTGGCAAACAGAGGGATCCAAGTCATGTTTGACCAACCTTATAGCCTTCTATGAGGAAATAACTAGGTGGATAGATGATGGTAGAGCGGTAGATGTGGTTTATCTTGATTTCAGCAAAGCATTTGACACTGTCTCCCACAGCATCCTCGTAGATAAGCTGATAAAGTATGGGTTTGGTGATCAGGTAGTGAGGTGGATCAAGAACTGGTTAAAGGGAAGAAGTCAGAGAGTTGTAGTCAATGGGACAGAATCTAGTTGGAGGTCAGTAACTAGTGGAGTGCCTCAGGGGTCGGTACTGGGACCGGTGTTGTTCAATATCTTCATCAACGACCTGGGTGAGGGTACAGAATGTATCCTCAGCAAGTTTGCTGATGACACTAAGCTGGGAGGAGTGGCTGACACACCAGAAGGTTGTGCTGCCATTCAGCGAGACCTTGATAGGCTGGAGAGTTGGGCGGGGAGAAACTTAATGAAATTCAACAAGGGCAAGTGCAGAGTTTTGCATCTGGGGAAGAACAACACCATGCACCAGTACAGGCTGGGGGCTGACCTGCTGGAGAGCAGTGTAGGAGAAAGGGACCTGGGGGTCCTGGTGGACAGGAGGATGACCATGAGCCAGCAATGTGCCCTTGTGGCCAAGAAGGCCAATGGCATCCTGGGGTGCATTAGAAGGGGGGTGGTTAGTAGGTCGAGAGAGGTTCTCCTCCCCCTCTATTCTGCCTTAGTGAGGCCACATCTGGAGTATTGTGTCCAGTTCTGGGCCCCACAGTTCAAGAAGGACATGGAACTGCTTGAGAGAGTCCAGCGCAGAGCCACTAAGATGATTAAGGGAGTGGAACATCTCCCTTATGAGGAAAGGCTGAGCAAGCTGGGTCTCTTTAGCTTGGAGAAAAGGAGACTGAGGGGTGACCTCATCCATGGTTACAAATATGTAAAGGGTGAAGGTCAGGATGAGGGAGCCAAGCTTTTTGCAGTGACGACCAATGATAGGACAAGGGGCAATGGATGCAAACTGGAGCATAGGAGGTTCCATGTGAATATCAGGAGAAACTTTTCCACTGTGCGAGTGACGGAGCACTGGAACAGGCTGCCCAGAGAGGTTGTGGAGTCTCCTTCACTGGAGACATTCAAAACCCGCCTGGATGCGTTCCTGTGTGATGTACTCTAGGTGACCCTGCTCCGGCAGGGGGGTTGGACTAGATGATCCTTCGAGGTCCCTTCCAACCCTAGAATTCTGTGATTCTGTGATTCCATGTGACTCATTTCTGAAACCTGGGATATCAGGCAAATTTTTCCATGGAACTTTACGCAGGTTAAACTCAAAGGCTGGTAACCTCAAAATCTAGTAGGTCAAAATCATCCACTAGTAGGGCCAAAATTGGATTCCTACACATATAATGACCTTGACGACATAAAAATTATAAAGCAATGTCACAATGAGGCAAATGCAAGTTTTCATTCAACTCTGCAACCAGGCTATCACCCCACATTTCATGATTTAAGAGCAGGTGAGCCCTATTTTCCTACATAAGTGTTTCAGGCTAAACCTCAACATTTAGCAATATTTTGATGATGCTAAGTGAAAGGTTTGAACAGCTACAGTTACAGAAGAACTATGAAAAAACACAAAGCAATGCCTTACTTTTACAATAACAGAAAAGTAGAGAATAATAGAAGTCAGGTTGTCCAATAAATTTCAATATTTAACAAAAAAATATTTTCTTTCATACTAGTTTTGCAATAGATACAGCTCACTATGAATGTAGACATTTATTTGATCTATATTTCTTCCTTGAAAGTGTGGTTTGTTTTTTGTACAAGCAAGTAAATTTTGTTGAATCTTCCTTGCAAATGAAGATTCAACAGTTGGTATTTATCAAACAAATGATAAGAACACTGTCTGGTAAAACACAAATTAAAATCTATTGCCTAAATTAAAAATATCTATAAAAATTGTTTTGGAGGCACCTACTGGTATTATTTAAGAGTGTAAGTCGTCCCCCCCAAAAATAGACCTATTTTCCTGCCTTTCCTCTTCTTTTACCATCCCCCTTACTGCCATCAAAGGAGCCAAGAACCCCAAGGCTATTATTGATGCAAGTGTCCTGCAGACCATATAGTTTCTAGAGCCCTGAAATATATATCTATATATTACCAATCACCCATGTTCCAGTTTCAACTTTTCTTCAATCAAAAGTGGTAAGGGTGGGGTTTTTTTAAGTAATAATTTTAGATAACACAAATCAACTGCAGCAATTTGTGATCGATGAAACAATTTTTGTAGCAAACTATGCAATTTCGTTGCAAACCATTTGTATAAAACCAAACAGAAGGTCAGTTTCCACCAGAGCAGAACTAAAGAAACTTCCTTCAATTAGATTCACAAATAAGAAGTCCCAGACATTTGATATCAACCTCTGTGACATGTAATTTATTTCATGAAGACCACAAAACCACTGACAGTGGGAAAGTGGCACAAACACTTGAGGCTTGCCAGTAATGCTCTGCTGAAGCCAACTGCAACAGGAGGAGAACCTCAAGGCAGAAGGATGACTGCCTCAGGCAGGAAACCATACATTTTTGGAGATTATAAGCACACAGAAGGAAGTAATTTGGCCTAAGAGATGTCACTGCTGATGACATGGATGCCTAAATACTCCAGGGGAGACATCTTCTTTACTTCATACAGGTTTGAGTCAACAGCAATATTTACCTAATACCAGGACAGGTTCACTACCAGTGATCAAAAGGAAAAGTACCATTATCATGTTCTAGTACCAATTTCCAAATCCATCCTGATACTTTCACAGAATCACAGAATTCTAGGGTTGGAAGGGACATCGAAGGATCATCTAGTCCAACCCCCCTGCCAGAGCAGGGTCACCTAGAGTACATCACACAGGAACGCATCCAGGCGGGTTTTGAATGTCTCCAGTGAAGGAGACTCCACAACCTCTCTGGGCAGCCTGTTCCAGTGCTCCGTCACTCGCACAGTGAAAAAGTTTTTCCTGATATTCACATGGAACCTCCTATGCTCCAGTTTGCATCCATTGCCCCTTGTCCTATCATTGGTCGTCACTGCAAAAAGCTTGGCTCCATCGTCCTGACCCTCACCCTTTACATATTTGTAAACATGGATGAGGTCACCCCTCAGTCTCCTTTTCTCCAAGCTAAAGAGACCCAGCT
>VZRW01004592.1:299180-538177 GCA_013398125.1 Aegotheles bennettii | reverse complement strand
GGGGATCTGGGGAAAGCCCGCAGGAGTAAAGACAAAGGCAAAGAAGGCATTCAGCCCCTCTGCCTTCTTTCTATCCTCTGTCTCTAGGGCTCCCACCTCATTCATCAGTACTTTGTTTGGTTGATCCAGATTTCCTTTATTTAATTTGTTTGGGTTTGCAGGCCTGCATGACAAATAAAGTGAAATTAATTTGTTGTCTCTATCAGTGAAGTAAACTACAGATGTATAAGAAAAGAAGACCTTTTTTAATAAACAAAGCATTATCTTAGCAAGACTAAGTATGTATATAAAAATAAACAAAATCATGCAAATTAGTGTCTGGAAAAATTATCTCAGTTTTAGGCTAAGACAAATGTATTCTCACGTGTTTCTACATCACATAGATGCATTTAGCAAATGCCTAATGTAAAAATGCAGTTTATTTATCACAACTTTTATGTATTTTCATTGGTTCCTCTGGATTTTGCTCTTGTCCTGACTGGAAATGTAATGGAAATCTTTAAATTTGTCTATTTATGGAACCATGGAAAATGAGGTACTTCATATTTTAAAGAAGATAAATAAAAGAGTTAATTAATAGAGTAATTAAATGTCAGATTTTTGAAGGCTCCATCCCAAATAGTGAGAGGAGTAAGTTGTTTATCATTAAGGAACTGTATTACACAGTTTAAAAGGTATGTATGTGGGTGCATACTGCAGACAGACGACAAATTGTTCTTTCAGGACAAAAATGTGTTATGATTATTAAATGTTAACACAATTATAACAGTCGGATACCACATTTTCTCAAGATATGATGCTGATATTCCACAGATGCAAAATGATTAGTAAATTAAATACATACAATTCCATAAAGAAGGCTAGATGTTGCTTCTGAGACTACCTATTTTAATAAATTAAATTAAATTAAATTGACAGGCTCTTAATGGATGAAATTTATTACATTGAAAGAAAAAGAAAAAGGAAAAGACACATCCAAGAAGATGTGAAAAAATTTCTGATGGACTGAGTGAAAAAGTTTCACTGGAATATTCTTTGGTGCTTTTATACTGAAATTTGTGTTTCCTCTCTAATATGATGCTGGTCTTAACAAGTGATGTCAGTATTAAAATATGCCTGAAGAACAGAATGAAGCATGGTGGTAAAAAAAAAATATGAAATTATGCATAAATAGCCTGTGCAGTTTTCCTATGAGACTTGACAAAACATACTGGCTTCTATCCAGACATCAAAATGTAATTAAGTATGATTTGCTATGTATATTCATGGATTATTCACATCTGAATACTTTGCTTGAACTGCATTAACGTATTTGGCCCAAATCTACAAAATATTTTAAGCGAAAAATCAAATTAGAGCAAGTTTTCCTGAAGGAAATCAGTTTCTCTTTGTCTCCTTTTCTGCAGATCTAGAGCAATTAATAGGTTGAGGCATTGGATTAGTGTTAGACCATTAATCTAAATATTTAAAATAGTGACAGATGGTGCAAATACAACACACAGTGTGATCCTGCAGGAAGTAGAGCCCAGCTATGGGAGCAACACCAATATTCCATATGTTCAGGTTGGTGATGAACACTTTAAAGAGAAAATTACTTGGTCCCAACGGCAACAGAATTATCACAATTCCTATATAAACCAACAGGTTGTCAAACTAGGTCAAGAACTGTCCCATGCTCAGTCTCCATGTTTTCAGACCTTTGTCAAGACGCTATTTTCAAACACACAGAAAAGTGGCTCCACTGAGCCAAAACAAGCTCCGTTTTCCCCCTCATTTGTAAAGATGAAAAATATCTCACCTTTAAACTTCTGCCAGGTTGGACTTGACCTTTTCTGTGTTGATTTAATAAATCACAATTTTTGTTTAAATAAGTGGTATCTGATGATTACTTCTGGTGGAAGAAGAAGGGAGAAATATCCAAGCACCAGCATTCTCCCTTTGCTCTGTTTTTCCCTCCCTTTCCCTGCTCCATATAAACACATTAGCTTGTAAATATTCTGCAGATTTTAGTATGTCTCAAACAACTCCTACAAGATGTTAAGAAAAAATGCAACCTCCACAGCAGACCTCTCCCACAGTAAAGGTGTTATCTTTGGCGACATGGCTAACAAATACGTTACTACCGCTTCCTGTATTAAAGTACACTTGCTTTAACATTCCTGTGTACTGTAAACTACTCCACCCTCTAAGATTTCCTTTGTTCCACTTTATGGCTTCTAAGAAGAAAGAAATGCACCTAGTCAGCAAGAGAATGCTGTAACAAAGTTTTAAGCATTCTTCTAATAGCATACCTTCTAATTTTATTTATTTATTTATTTGAAAATGCTTAGCGTCCTGTAACTATGGTAACAATTTGCCTTTCTGAGTGTATTTTTGTTAATTTTCCCTTGCTGTAGTAATGCTTCCATCACCATCTGGCTGTGACAATTTTCTTGCTTGAGTGAAAATTCCTCCAAAGTATAAAAATCAGGCCATTTATTTTTAGAGGGCTGACTGCCCCAGCTCCTGTTGACTTGCATAGTCCCAGTCAGAACCTCTGTAAATTCGGTCATGTGATTTTGATGTCTTAATGAAGGGGATAAGCAGCAGTGTGAAAAATTATTAAGTTACAAAGCTAATCCCTTGTACTCTTGCCTTAGGTTTATTTTTTAAACTTTTTCAAGGAGTGGTGTTTTAAAAAGCACATACTCCATCTCACCTCCTTTGCTTCACAGAAAATCAGCGGTATTAAGCAGATGGCAAAATGAATTCCATTATTAATAAGACAGGTTCCAAGAATATCACATGAAGACTGGGAAACCTTTGGTTTCCATGGTAAATCATTTGACTCTAATACACTTAGTACACATGTTTAACATTCCATATTCCATGGGTCAAATGGAAATAATGTAGTCACAGTTATTAGATCAAATAAATAAAGTAAGAATTCAGAAGAACATCAAAATATCAAAAATGTACTGACAACGAGCCAGGTCAGACAGCTAGAGAAGCAAGAGTCTTTTCAATCATGGGCCTCCCTCCTGTCTACATTTTGACATTTCAATAGCTTCTGAATTCTGTTCTAAAGCAGAAAACAGTATAATTGTATCACAAGTATAAAATAAGTATTAATTTTTCAGTTAGAAAGAATGTGAGTGCTATTAAACATTTAATTAAATTAGATCTTAGGCTATGGTTCTATTTTGCATATCCAGTTATTAGAAATCAATTGACTGATAAATTACTTATGCATCAGACATTTTCTTCAAAATTGCATAAAAAAACCTAAATAATCCTTCTGGTTTGAGGGGGGGATACAGGTAACCACCAAACTTGACAGAGCTTAGGATACATTTTATACATATTTATGTCTTTGGTGTACATGAAAAGTACAGACCAGCATAAACATGGTACCACTTTTTTCCAGATCACTCATGCAAGCATGTGCTGCTGTTGATTTCTTCCTTCACAGCTACAGAGCATAAGACCAGAGAGTGCTCTTCTGCTCTGTGCAGGGAACATATAAGACAGTCTCCTTTATATGCAAAAATTTGCTTTTTCTGTGTATTCGTGTACAGACAAATCTCTACCTCAGAGTGATTTATTTTTTTTCCCATGAAAGTAAATATTTTCAGAAAAAAAAGGATTTGACAGTAGCAGCTTAAGCTGGCATTTGGAAACAATGGAGAGAGCAGCATGTAGCTCGACAAGAAACATATTGATGGAAGAAAAGTATTGATGGTCACAATGACAGAGCTGGGAGATTGCAACGACTTTCTATTTCTAGGATCATTCTGTAGGGTTTGAAAGCTTTGTAGAACAGATATGTTTTAAACTGAGAACGCTTGAGACAGAATTTGAAAAAAAACCCAAACAAAATAATGATCCTATTCTGCGCAGTACCAAATAAGTCATGTTTCTCAGTGAGAGCTCCTTAAATTACCTTAGAGAAATTACCAAATGTCTGATTACTAAATCTTTGATGATTCAACATCTCTCAGGACTGGGGTCTCAATACATCTCCCAAACAGCAATTGTACAAAATCTGTTTTGTTAAATATTACTGAAAGCTTCCTCTCCTTCACAAGGGACTATTTTTTTTTTAAATACTTATTGAAGAAACATGTTACAAGGTTATTAAATATGAGATAAATTCTTTTATGAAAGGACTGAGGAGAAAATTCTATATTAAATTACTAGTTTTAATTTTTTTTTTAAAGCAGGTTAACATGTGTAAGACAACTTTGGAAAGATTAGATAGTCTCTGAGGAAAACCCTTACCAATTTCTTGACCAGAAAGTACAATGATAGCATGGAGTTCCTTAGGCAAAAAGATAAAGCCTAATGTTTCTCTTTTCTTCCTTATAAGGTAAAGAAATCTAAATTTTATTGAGACCATCAATCCCTCTTTATGTTATAAACTGTTACAAAGTGCACAGTCCTTTTCACTGGGAAAAAAGTCATCTGTTGAGAGAAATGTTGCTTCTTCCAGTCTCCTTTACAGAGAAAATTTAATATACATATTTACAGTGCAGAAGAAATTATCTAAAAGTCACATGAACAAAACCAGCAGAACTCTCAGAGCTACACATTTCTGGAACTGAGATATGAAAGTAACAATTTACCCCAACCCAGCCATAAGCATGGTGCTAAAACAGGTATCTAACTCTACTCAGATGGTTGGGAAGGATCAGCTTCTGACCTGGCCAGTTTCTCTACAGAGCCTACGTAGCCCAGAGTCATTGCTCATATCTTAGCAAGGCTAAAGGGAGGTGGGCTGAATCATCACCCTGCTAATCACTCATCTCCATCAATTCTGTGGAGGTCAAACTTAGCTTTGCAAAAGTCAGTGGTGCAGTAACATGAAGGAAGCAATGGCATAAAGATGTGGCGTTTTTAAAGCAACATTAGTCTGGAATTCATTTCATAGAATGAAAGAATCGTAGAATAGTTTGGGTTTCATTGCACATGCACCAGAGGTTTGCCTCACCTCAACTCAGGAAATATAATACTTTGGTGATACTGCTTCCCTGGGAAGCAGATGCGTAAGAAGGCTGCTGATTCTCTTTGGCTCGCATCTATTTTGTTTGGACATCAAGTCCATGACTAACAATTTTCTCTTCGCAGTACTTCCAGAATCTCACCTCAGTGTGTAACAAGAGAAAACTCGTCTCTTACTACTGCTAATGAGGAATATGTATAGCTCAGAACAAGCAGAAAAGGTGGATGAGCATATTTATAAACTTGTTAAAATAATTATAGGCTAAAAGATCAAAACCAAAGGACACCACAAATTATTTTAAAAACAACAATCATTATAGTCACGGTAAAATAAACATAACACATTTGGCATAAAGCAAGAAAGTTATAAGCTACGGCTCAAAGAAAAGCCAGCCAAAAGTATACCCCTGCTGCAAAATAAACAGGCATGAACATAGAACTACTATCAATCTGTTTTGTTACAACTGAACAGCAGTTTCCAGGTACTGAAGCAATTCAAGCCATGCCATCTTTCTAATTTACATTGTAAATATTCAATATGGCTGAAGAACCAGAATGTTATTTTTAAAAATACATTAAACTTCATACTCTAAGTATCCATTCTCAAAGGGATTTTAAAAATCTATCTTTCAGTATTCTTAAGTGTTGCCTTTCATTATTTATAACAAAAAATTACAGAAATCTAGCAAATTGCAGAAAATACACCCACGCACCTGCTACTAAGTAGCTACTTATGTCCATAGGAAAGCTTTGCTTAAAAAGGCTTGTAGTATTCCTAGAAAATTGCCGCATCTACTTCATCACATTAGGAGGGATGTTGCAAACTTTGTTTGCAGGAAACACTGCAAATACCAGCAAATAGAAGACTGACATGCTGCAACATATATTTCACAATTTCAATCCAGCCAAAACAGGTACTGGAGTCTTTGCTGCTAACCAGGACTTCTACGTGCTGCAGAGATCCCAAGAACTCTTTGGGAGACCCCAGGTTTCACTATTCCTCTTCAATCCAATTGGTAAAAGAGTCACTGTTCCACATCCATTCCCATTAAAACATCTTTCACTCACAGTATCGAGATAAACATAATATGTACCAGTATAACCCAGATATGGTGGCCACTCCACGGTAGGCCAAGATCAGCTATTGAAATTAAACTGGAAAGCATTCTGGGGTGCATGGGGAGAAGATGGCTATCATATCCATAGGTTTTGTGATGGGTGTGCAGACAAATCATGATCACATTAAAAAAAAAAAGCAACCCTCTCTGCACCCATCTCAAGTAAAACTTAATAACTTAATCCACAATAATTATTCATCCTTTTGAAACTTTTAAAGTACCATTTTTTTGACATCTTAGTAGCCCATGCACTTTATATCAAACAGACAGCTCTATTCAGTGTGTCATGTCTATGCAACAAAGTTATCATGAAAATTAATGGTAATGTTATGAATAAAAGCAATTAACTTTTTTCCAAATGCTAACAGTACAAAACCTCTACATCTTAATTAGTTCTTTATCATTTTACTTCATATTTTTCCACAACATGTAGTTATTATCTAAATAAAATGCACTGTGCAGACTCATTTTCCAGCATGATGGAGTAGTTTTGCTCCATATTGACAATGTGAATTTACATTTAACCCTTGTCTGGGAAGAATCTCTCCACTGAAAGTCTGAACTTCTTTTTAATTGGAACAAGCACAGACAGATTGTCTCAAACCCCTTTGTTTCTAGTTTCACAGTAGAAAGAAAAGAATTATCCTGACCATAAGCATCATGTCAGTCCATAAACAACAACAGCATGCTGAGGATTAAAGTAATCCATTGTAACGGATTCTTCTCTTCCAAGGAAAAAAAAAAGATTATATTTTACTCAGTATCAAACAGTATAGTTTATTCTACGTTTTCCATTTACTTTCTTGACACACAGTCTGTGCAGATCAGTTAATGATCTGATCCCTAGTGTGCTGTTACCAAGAGCAGTGCAGATTCACTACTCTGTTGAGGATTTAGTGGGGCTTGTTCTTATTTTCAACTGAAATGGAAAAGCTTTCCAATCATCATGGCAAATACAGATGCAGTTTTTGTTTCATAATTATCACAGCTATTCAGAACTTGAAAATATGGCTTGTTTTTTGCTGTAGCTGTACTCTGTATATCTTAGGGTGTCATAGAAACTAGGAATGATTCACTGGGCAGACATGTTCCTTCTCAGTCAATAGTGAACCAACAACCCAGAACAACACTTAGAAAAATTGGTCTAATGAAGATGGTATCTTTCTTGAAACAAGTTTTTGACACATCATTTGCTTTTCTCTATTCCTTTTGATATCTATTGCAATAGAGCACTTTTTTCTTAATCTTTGTGCTACAGTTATGATGATTTATATATATGCCTGATAAACACTGCCAATTTGTGCCATTTTAACAAGAGGGCAGAAGTGTGAGCCTTATGACAGAAAAACCAAAACCAAAAGACATCTTTTGAATAACTTCTATGCTTTTGAGTGAAATGCTGAACCACAACACAAAACGGTACTTTTTAAAGTGTTGCCCTACCCTTAGAAATGATACAACTCTGTGTCTAGCAGCAATCTTCCCCTTCATTTTATGAAAAAAATCCCTCTAACCTTCAGCAGTCTGTGTTACGCAAGGCTGTGTACCGTCTCCCTGTGTCATTCAAACTAATTAAGATTCTGCAACTAGAATTCAAGTTTACAATATTTTGATGAAACTTGACCCAGAAAATCAGGCAGTTCTCTATCAGCTCCACAGTATTATCTTTTAAAGAAAGATAGCACACTATATGCACATAATCAATTTTATTTTAAAAAGAAGGATTATTGCCCTTTCCCCATCACAGCTGTTTTCTCCAACATCTCACATACGGCACCCTGCTAAAGATTTTAAAAGATAATGGATGACGAGAGGACTTCAGATGTCGCAATGGGGCATATAGAACCTGCTCAGTATAAGTTCAGTCACATTGTGGCCAAGAGTGAGCACAATCTGACCCACTACCTATGCATCATACATAACATTCCATTTGTATTCTTTCTTAAAATACTTCAGGCAATTAACTAACAAAAACTGGGAAAATGTGTTTTTTATAAAAATCATCAAATAGCAGTACAGGGAATCATATGATTGAGCACATTCTGTGTTAAGACTGGTAAGTAGGGAGAGACAAAGGAGAAAGGGAAAATTACATACCACTATTTGTGTTTGTTGTAGTCCTCCCTCTTCTTCCACCCTACAAAACAAGATCCCATACAGCAAGCGTTATCTACCTACTAGGAAGCAGGAGGCAAAAAGACTGTCAATCACAGGGGTATTACATACAGAAAACTTCCACCCTTTCTCCCCATTGTAGTCATAAAAAAAAAAAAAAATTACTCATACATAATTTTACACTTTTGTATGTCCTGTCTCCTCCCATCCTACAAAACAAGATTCTATACAACAGTGAAGTGGTAAGAAATGAGATCAGGAGATAGGCTCCTCTTAATTGGCAGCCTGAGGAGCTCTTCAACCAAAATCATCCAGATTATGCAATAAGTCTTGTCAATAACAATAGTGTCAAGAAGTGCATCAAGGATCAAATCTCAGCTTTGTATATAGCAGGCATTGCTGCCTCACTCCTTTGGTCTAGAAGATTAAAATGCTTCCAATACACTGCTCATGAACAGGGAGATATTTAATGTTTTTCTGTACCCAATGGAGTATCTTCACAGCACTACTCAATGCTTATTTCAAGTAACTTCCTTTCTCGTAGAATAAAATAGATCTCTTCTTCACGAGTGTGATCTAGACCAGGGAAGATGCAAGTATGTTTGATGGATCTTAAGAAAACCAAGAGGTATAGCAACTCATATATAATGCTGAAAACTGAAGGAAAGAAACACACGCTACACAAACAACTTCATCTGGAAGTAGTCAGTTCAGAAAAATAACAAGGTCTGACTCCAACGGGTGATTGTGTAGAAGCAAATGAGAGGGCTTAAAGAGATTCACACAGAAAATTTTGGGTATCCAGGGTTTGAAATACAGACTTTCCTTTCCCTATTGTCTGGCAAGTTGTATCTTGGATAGACCAGGTACAGAAAATTTTTGAGCACCAAGAAGCGGGTTTTGATGATTTTACTGGAAAGGGGTATTAACAACCAATAACTTCAGAGATCATTTGAAAACAAAACTATCTTAAAATAAGAGAGCTCAACAGATGTAAAACAGCTTCAGTGCTTAAAAATATAAAGAGAAACTGATGTACTTATAAGACAAATACAATGGAATTGCTACTAAACAGAGTGAGGTAGATGGGTCAGAGCTTGTTGTAGATAAGTTCAAGAAGATTGAAAGAATATCTGTTGAAATACATACCTTGCTGCAGGAGGTTGTGTCACTGTTTCTAGACATATTTAAATCTCAAAACATAAGTAGGCAACTAAGCCAAAAGGGAAGGACAGGGGGAGTTAGATACTCATACATTAACTGGTCAAATGTTACAACAGAACAAGATTTAGAAATGCAGTTTCCTGACACCTTAAACACACATCTCCTGTACTACTAGTTCTGGATTATAAAAGAGCTATTTCTGAGAAAAACATAAATCACTCCTCTATATCAGTTCACACAGGAGCTACAGTTCATTTACTAAGCTATAGGAACTCGAATATAATGAAACTGTACATTTGGAATAACTACTACAGTATTGGGAAACTTGCAAACATTAGGGAGTAATTTTATTTAAAAAAATCTTTATAAAACTTTTATCTACATCAGATGCAAAGGTTTGAACATATGAAGGTTAAAATTCTTCAACTCCTTTTGATCTCTCCTTTACAATAAAACAATTTAGTCACAGGGAGTAGAAAGAGCAAGAGGGAACAGCAGTGTGATGAAAGAAGCAAAATTCAAGAAAAGATGGAAAATAAATATTCATCTTCTATAGGTCATTTTTTTTTTCCAAGAGTAAACCAAACAGAAGTAAACTTCAAAGGCAGGTTGAAGACAAGATAACCCAAAATATACAAAAAAATAAACTCAGAGTCAGAGAACTTGTAAGAAAACAGAAATGTTCTGCCAGTCCCAGGGAAAAGAGCAATTAAAATAGATTGAAAGCAAAATAAATTACCTATTTGCCTTGTTGTAGCTACAAAATACTTCATAAACTTTTACTTTCAGGTAGCAAAGAAAAGATATTTGCTGACAGCCAAAAAAAACAAAAAGCCACATCACAAGAGAACAAGAGAACGCAACACCACCAAATGACTCACTGGGTTGGGGAGGACAATGCAAACTGGATCCCATAGCTACTGCACATAGGCAAGTGTTATGGCTACCACAATACCCAGTAACCTCTGGCTTCCTAAATATGCCATTCATTGCTGGATTACCTGAACCAGAGTCTTCAAGCAGGCTCAAAGTCAGCCTACAGAGGGTGGAAGCAAGGACAGGTAGCCTGGGAGGAATATAAAGAAATTGTCCAAGCAACCAGAGAACAGGGCAGGAAAGCAAAAGCCCTGAGAGTATTAAATCTGGCCAGGGACACCAAGGGCAATAAGAAGAGCTTCTTTAGGTATATCAGTGATAAAAGGAAGGCTAGGAAAAACGTGGGCTCTCCCACATCCAGGATATGGAGAAGGCTGAGGTACTCAACGACTTATTTGCCTCAGTCTTCTCTGCCAAGTTCTTAAGTCACACCGCCCAAGCCACAGAAGGCAAAGGCAAGGACTGGGAGAAAGAAGAATCGTTCACGTGTCTCAGTTTATGGGTCAGGGCGAGCCACAACCCAGAGAACAGAATTACTGAATCTCTGTTACTCCCCTCCATCCTCCTGGGGGAAGATAAAAGGGAAATAAGAAGAGAGACTTAGAGGTTGGAAGTTAAAACTATAACAGGTTTAATAAAATGGGGAAGGAAGAGTAATGTGGGAGAAGGAACAAAGTATACAAGTTTATACAAAACCCAGTCTTGATGATCTCTGAATTCCCCAAAAGTCCCTTGCAACAAAGTCAATGTGGGAAAAGGGTCCAAAGGTCTTCCAAGCACCCAATGGATTTGGATCTTGCAGAGCATGTGGCGAGATGATGACAAAGGGCAGGATTCTTTCTCCGGGATACCTCAGTGCAGAAGGCGGCAAGGAAGAGGGGAGCAGAAAGAAGGGGTCAGACTTCCTGTCCTCCTGGCTTTTATAGTGTGTCAGGAAATGGGAGGGAATACAGACCCCTCTCTGTTCTGCCCACCCTGTATCCCTCAAGGTCCTGAAACTCCACCCTCTCTCTAGGTCCTGACACTGATGCCATAAAATTTTGCCCGTGTCCTCTCAAACCATAACACCATGGTAGGGGCAGATCAGGTTTGAGACTATCTAAGGAACCTGAAGGTGCACAAGTCCTTGAGACTACCTAAGGAACCTGAAGGTGCACAAGTCCATGGGACCTGATGAGATACATCTGCAGGTCCTGAGGGAACTGGTGAATGAAGTTGCTAAGCCACTGTCCATCATATTTGAGAAATCTGGTGAAGTTCCCACTAACTGAAAAAGGGGAAACATAAGCCCCATTTTCCCCCAAAAGGGAAAAAAAGAAGACCTGGAGAACTACAGGCCAGTCAGCCTCACCTCTTAGCCTGGTAAGATCATGGAACAGATCCTCCTGGAAACTATGGTGAGAGAGTTGGGGCTGGGGTTGTTCAGCACGAGGAAGAGAAGGCTCCGGGGAGACCTCATAGCAGTCTTTCAGTATCTGAAGGGGGCCTATAGAAAAGCTGGAAAGTGACTTT
The DNA here is from genome assembly GCA_013398125.1 of Aegotheles bennettii. Classification (NCBI taxonomy): domain Eukaryota; kingdom Metazoa; phylum Chordata; class Aves; order Caprimulgiformes; family Aegothelidae; genus Aegotheles; species Aegotheles bennettii. Next base: position 526,412 of record VZRW01004592.1, on the reverse strand, counting down.
TTATGAGGGCGTGTAGTGATAGAACAAGGGCAAATGGGTTCAAACTAAAGGAAGGTAGATTTTGACTGGGTATTAGGAAGAAGTTACATATTGTGAGGGTGGTGAGACACTGGCACAGGTTGCACAAGGAGGTTGTGGATGCCCTCTCCCTGGAAGTGTTCAAGGCCAGATTGGATGGGGCTTTGAGCAACCTGGTCTGGTGGGAGGTGTCCCTGCCCATGGCAGGGAGGTTGGAATTGCATGATCTTTAAGGTCCCTTCCAACCAAAACCATTCTATGATTCTATGATTCCATGATGCCATGATCTTGTTACAGATCCAGAGGATCTAACACCTTTGTTGTGGTACCTACAGAAATGTTTTCCAGAGGAGAAAGGATCTCGGGTAGAAATTCCAACAAGAAGTATAATAGAGATCTGTGCCACAAGGCCATGTTTCTGGGTGTTTGGCTGTGGAACCTGTTTTGACCCTACAGCCACCTTGAGCTCCAGTCAAGTCTTGCTTACACACGTCAGTCACTGAAGATGGAGGATAGCAGGCTTGGATTACCCATACAAGTTCAAACTCCTCTCAGTCACACACATTTTATTCGTTGGGAATATCCTAATAGACCTAGCAGCCAGATTACATCATTGTTAAATGCAGCTTGCTGTCAGATACAGGGTGTCTGCCCAAATTAATCATAGCAAAGCCTGCACAGCATACGTAGTACAGAATACCAAAGGAGGCCCAAATCTCTCTGCACAGTGCTGGTAACACAAGCACAATGCTCTTAGGCCCATAAACACTGCACTCAGTCAGCTTCACTCCAAATAATACATATGATTTTCTCTCCAAAAACATGTTAATGGCCGTGAAACCCACAGAGAGCACTGCAAGAGATGTCATTCACTTGTGGTGTCTGGAAGATCCTTTAGCATAAAAAGTTTGCCAAAAATTTATATAAGCCATTCCTACAGTGCAAAATTTGTTCTTTTTCAAAAATCACCAAAGCGCTGATTTTAGTTAAATATATTTTTACTGAAATGAAATATAGAAATTTTAATAATTCTTTCTGCTACAGAAAAAGTATTTGATCCCAAGCAGCTCTGCTGGAACTTGCACAAGCTTTATGGGGAGTGGTGATTTCCTTATACAAAACATATAACATATTGGAAATACCTGTCAAAACAAGTATTGAACTGGACAATTTTTTGGTGGTAAATATCATATTCTAAAAGGTTTTGCAAATTCACCTCAAAAATCATTAGAAAGATTTTTTTTCTCAGAAGCAAGCTCTCCCACTTGGGAGTTCTCTTACAGATCTGTGAAATAGTTTTGTTTTGGTAAAGTTTTGTATCTATATAAATGACATTGTTTGAACAACAGGTCCCACTGCTCTGAGTAGAAGCAGTCATAATGCTGGATCAGAAGCAGGCAGTGCAGAAACAAAAAGAAAAGAAACTATTTCTGTGAAAGAGACAGCCTTTTGTAGCTGGGACATACTCTCTTTAGCAAGCGGTGAATGTACACAGAATAAAGAGTATGGAGTAAATGACTATTAAAAAAGAGAGTGACTAAATAATAAGAACAGTTACGAAAAGACCACCTACAGGGCAGTGGAGATGAAGGACAGCTTTATCTATTGTAAAGAACATATCAGCTGCCAGAGTACTTGGAGGGACAATAAAAACAAAAAAAAAAAACAAGGAACATACAAGGACTTAAAAAAAGGCTACTGTGGAATCATGTAATGATTTAACAAGGAAGAAGCAGAAATGAAAATTTCTCCCAAAACTCTAAAGGCACATACCTGGAAAGTACATTCAAATACTGAGACTCCTGGTTTCCTTGCAAGTCTGTTCAGCAAGGGTGGGGAAAAGATTAAAAAGAAAGAAAGGGGGAAAAAAAGAAAGAAAAAAGAAGAAAACAAAACAACCAATGAACCCTGGGGTATTGAGAAACAGACAGAGGAAATGAGACAGCTATATCTAACCAGCTGTGCTTTGCCAGGTTGTCAGTGATGTTGGGTATTTCTTTGACAACATGCAGTGCTCAGAGCTGATACAATATCATTTTCCCACTTCTCTAAGAATCACAGAATCACAGAATCCTAGGGGTTGGAAGGGACCTCGAAAGATCATCTAGTCCAACCCCCCTGCTGGAGCAGGGTCACCTAGAGTACATCACACAGGAACGCATCCAGGCGGGTTTTGAACGTCTCCAGTGAAGGAGACTCCACAACCTCTCTGGGCAGCCTGTTCCAGTGCTCTGTCACTCGCACAGTGAAAAAGTTTTTCCTGATATTCACATGGAACCTCCTATGCTCCAGTTTGCAACCATTGCCCCTTGTCCTATCATTGGTCATTAGAGAGACACAGGCAACCTGTGGCACATGGAACAACAAAGGCAACAAAAGTTTGGTTTTTTTCCTCTGAGCTATCTTTAAGGCATGTGCGAAAGAAGATGTACCTCATGCCTGAACACCATTGTCCTTCGGAAGCAAAAGGCTTGGGTTCAGAAGTGTTGAGAGCCAGTGAACTAAAGCAGCAAGCAACTAGACTGTTGGTACCCTCCATTACTCATTTTTTTTTCTACACCCTCCTTTCAAGTTGGTGTATGGAAAATTATTTTGTGAGCTAAGAGAAGAAGGGATATATGAAAATAAAATTAAGATGAAATCTGAAAAACAGGATAGAAAATTTCTTTCAGTGAGGCTCACCTATCTCTGAAAGATGACCATAAACAGCAGTATTGCAATTACCACACAACAACAGCATCTTAGATGTTGGAAGTGGAAGAAAGGAAGGAAGAAAGGAATAAACTACCTACTGGATGTGAGTATGAAGTTCAGTTTTCAGGCATTTACTCCTATACAGATACTGCTGAAAAAAGTGGAAAAGTATAAACCTACAATAACAGTAAAAATTATTGTAGACTTTAAACATTTATTAAATGAAAGAGACCAGACTTTTTTCATGTTTCAGATGGACATGCAAACTACCTTCACAAGACCACACAATTTTGTTTCTCTAGAGCTTTTTTATTTTTAACTCTCACCCTCATAGTGAAAATAATGGTGAAAAGATTCTAGACTAGGTGTTTATTGCCTGGGCCAATTAGGCTTAGCTACTTGATAGCTTACTATAAATGCACATATCGGAGCATACAGTGCACTGTAGATATTTTGTAATTGTTTAGAAAAGTAACTAACCTCCTCTGGCCAAACGGCCTTCATAGCACAACCAAATTTATTAGATAAACACATAACAGCTCACAAATTGCAGTATAATTAATAATTATTCTCTTGTCACAACAGTTAATCACTCACTGTACTGAAGACAGGCAATGTGTCAAGCTGTAAAAATGCAGCCTTATAATTAAACGAGTTTATTTTATTTATAAATCATCACCTTTTGCTATCTCAAGTTTGCTTCATAAACATTTACAGTTTGACAGTACTGTGTTTATTATTTTAAGCCATTTGCACATGAAGACAATTATGTTCAAGGTGCCTTGAGGAAGGAAAGAAGATAACATGAATTCCCTAGGCTATAAACACTGTAGTTAAGTGCAGGTCTGATGGGATATGATTATGGGAAATACAAGGAACACCAGAAACTCAGGAGAAAAAAATGTAATTTATTTAATCTACCCAGCTTATCCAAGAAATGATAGAATAATACTATATTACAATTGACTTCAGTTATAGTTGCCCACTTAAAATCCTGCTGCATTGACACATATAAGAGAGATGCTTCCTCAGGGAAGGATGTCATTCCTCAGTTGTATGAAAGTTAGAGCAAGTGAATCAACTTTGCTCTCAGTTTTTACAGCACATGGTGGTTTGTGGACTATAACTAGGCCTCCGAGGTACTTCTGCAGTATAAGTAATGGGTCTAACTCTTCATTCTCTGTGCAAAGCTATTCAGTTGTGGCTGTTTGTTCATTATTTCTTTGAAAAGACTACTCACTTCTTTAATTCTGCCTCTAGATCAAGACAATTATATGTACTATTTTGAGTTGCTGGCCATTTAAACATACTTTTTTTGTTTGAGAATACACAATGAATGATACACTTTGTCATGTAAAGCAGCAACCTGTGTAAATCCAATCCAATACTAAAAAAACCCCCAGACTTTGGTGAATAGCATACAATGGCCATCAGGAAAGACAGAAGAGAAAATATTCTAGAAAACACACATGCAAAAGCTTTTATAAAAGAAAAGAGTAGGAACATGTGTGAGAGAGATAAAGTACTACATTTAGGTTAGACATGAAAGTCAAATGGGGCGATGACAAGATACGTAACCTGGAGGAGCAAGTGTGATTCCCAACTACAAAACCTGACCTCCATATGAACAAAGTGAGGAAGCACAGTTGAAGGAGATACAAGGAACATTACAGAGTTGGAAAAGAATTGGAGGCAGGTTGGACAACAGAATAAGAGAAAGTTTGCTTGTGTGTGTGTGTGTCAGGGGAAAACTGGCATTAAAAGAAATTAAAATAGAATATAGCTAATTGGGGAGAGAAGCAGACATTAAAAAGAGTTGAAAATAGATTTTTAAAAAAGTATAATTAGTCTTAGAAACCAAAACAATAACATGAAGAAACATCCACACAGTAAGTAGAGTGCAGATAAATAAATGACACTTCAACACCTTTGTAGAAATCTCAGTATTTCTGTAGGTCTCAACAGCACACTGTTCTGACTGCCTGAAATAGTTTCTAGAATCTCTAAAAATTGTACAATACATCTGTGTTTAGACACAGCATTTAAATGCCTATGTTTATAGAACTGTGTTTGAATACTGAGATCTTTTTTGTATGCTACAATAATTCACTCTAACATGTAACAGCTGGGCTGTTTTTAAAACTTATACCCCCTCAAACATCAGAATATGAGACAAGTTGACTTACATCAGCTCAAGAAGTATTGATTATATCCCCCTAGTGCATTGCTTATTAACTTTTTCTTCAAAGAATATTATGTGCTAAAGCAATAAGAACACATTGTGCTGGGCTTTAACAGCTTGAATCCAGGGCTGGCATTTTGTCCAGTCTGCATATCAGACAGCTGTTGAGTGGTATCTAACTTGCATCAGCAATTATTATGGGTCCAGCACATTGTATAGGATGACAAATGTCTTGTTTATTTCCTAAGCTATTTTTTAAAAAAAGTCTTGGTTCTTTTACTGAAAAATCTCAAGAATAGGCTAAATAGGAAAGAAAAATAAATGTATACTCCATGAAAAATTAATATCTACCTGTCTCCTTAACTTTATAAAGCTCCTTCTTCTTACAGTAAGTATGACTCACCCATTGTAAGTTGTAACTTGTTCCATAAGACTAGTGATTACAGACTAGATTTGTGTACTTCACTTAGTCCTGCTATGGGTGACTGAATACTGAGGTATCTCCTCTATATGCTAGCCTCAGAAAGGGCCATTAAGAAATGCTTCGTAGATTATTTTTCTAATTGCCCCGCTTCCACTCGGGTACCTAAAAAAGATTTTCCAAAATGCTTAGCAACTGACATATTTAGCATCTTCAAAAAACCTGATGTCTTATTTTGATAGTTAGATTAGATTGGAGTAACTTGCTGGTGTTTTAGAAAAAGAAAAAAACTAGTTCAGGAAACCCAATCTGCTTCCACACCAAGTGAAAAATACCTTAATGGTACTGGAATTAGTTTAAATCTTAAATATATTTTCCAGCATGATGTCCAGGTCTGCAAACATATTAAGTGGAAAAAGATATGGCCTGCTATACTCCTTCTTTACTTTTCTCAAATAATAAGGAAAGGCAGTATAAAACATAATAAAATTAAAAGATAAGGAAAGAATCTGGTCACTTCAATGTACTCAGAGCTACTAAAAAAGAAAGCATATTTACCTAGTGAATAAAACATGATAGTTCCTAATATGTACAACGAAAGACTTATCTGGGTTAAACACTTTATTACCCTAGACTGATGAAGATTTTCATTTTCTAACCAGCTGTCCTTCAAAACAGTATAATTTAATCCAGCTTCACATCCCAATATTAAAATTTTCACAGGTCTCAGATCTAGTGTTTAGAAAAAATCTTGAATGGATTTCCATCTCAGAGTTTCAAAATTTCTTGACAACTAAGGCAAACACAACAAAATTTGATTTCATATCAGTCAACATAGTAATCGTACATATTATAGACTTGCTGCAGCAAAGCTCCCCAAAGGCAATCTACCCATATTCCCACAAGTGAACCCCAAGACATAGATGATCCTCTCTTCCCTGTAACACTGCTTCCCCTAAAACTGTCCATCATTATGCAACAGGTCACATCTGTAAACACCTGAGAATGGCAGAGTCTAGCATGTTCATGTGCGTGTGGTATGGACATTCTCTCTTATTTCTCACATGTGAAGGTTGGTTTTATACCAAGGAACACCAACAGCCAGCCAGATGACACGTAACTGTATAGGAAGTGGGACCTGTCACTGCTGGTCATGAATTTCTGAAGCCAGCCACATCTCCTCCCATTCTCTCTGTGGAGTTTCCTCCAAGGAGCAGAGGACAGACATTTTTTAAGTATGAAAGTAATCTCCATTTCTGATCTCTTTAACATCTGACAGCCAGGTAGCTCCCAGGCCACACAACACACAGCCTCCTTCAAATTACTGCAGGTGACCTGATAATCCGCCAGGGAAAAATCCTTTACTCTGCTCAAATGTTCAGGTTTCTGATGTTACCCCAAGAACATTTTGGAATATTCTAACCACAGCAAGGACTCAAAACTGAATTTAATTCAGCATTGTGCAGTCACCAGAGGGGAAAATTAATCCCTGAACAAAAACACCGTCATGCAGTTCAAGGGAAGCAGCACTGGGAACTGCCTGGAAGAGGATATGGATTTGTTAGCTCAAGGGGCCAGGTGCTGCAAACCAAGGAGCTCCCTGCAGTCTAAAGGACTCGGCACTTCTCAAGATAACATGAGTCGCTGGAGTTCAATTTAAAAGAAAACCACCTCTGAGAGTCTTAGCTGGTTTAGAAAATAACATCACCAGTTCTGCTCTAACACTTGCATCTAAAAAGATGTACAGTAATCTGGAAAAAAAAAATATACCACCCAACAAGGAAAATGCCTAATTTATTAACATTGATATCTCAGTCACATAAGCTGGAATATTTTAGCTAAAAAATCAGAAGTCAAATGTCTTCCAGTTTATAGATGATTAAAGCCACAAAAGATAAGTAAGTACTGTGCAAATAAATACAAATGAACACTTTTCTTACGAGTGATCAGACTGTAGTCAACCAATTACATACACATCCATAGGAACTAGGAATTTATTTTTGTAACATGAAGGCACACCACATCCAACACTTCAACTTAGGAGAAGAGTAATATCATCACTGAAGAACAGCTGAGAATTTTAGCTAACATCTTACATGCTACATCTCACCACCACTACCACCCCCCGCCAATTCAAAGGACCATTTTCTGTATTCACATGTACGCAAGGAGTCATACTAAGATACAGGTTCACATTACATATCATCACATGGATAGATATTCCATATGTATCATCATGGTTAACACATAATTACTAAGAAAGTAGAAAAGCAGCAGACCGCACGTTTGTATCCAGATTTTAGAGATTTAACTAATATTCTCAACTGCAACTTTAATATAAACGAACTAAGTTTTTTTACAGTTTGTGCAACAGGCCACAGCTTCAGCACATTCTCTTGATTTAAGTACTTCTAATAATGCAGTGTAAAATGTAGTTAAAATATTCTGTTGTGAACTACTCTATTTCTGTGGAAAACCAAAAGCTTCCAAATTCTACCAAGTTTGTAATTTTTCACTAAGTATTATATGAAATTAAGGTTTACAAATTCTATTGACACTTCTTCATACTGCTAGGAAATTCTTTGATAACTATTGAGGATAAAGGATCTCACTTAGAAAAAAAAAAAGACAAAAGAAAGCTGTAAGATATTCCTATTGCCAGAGAAAATGTTCCTCTTAGCTAGCAGTAGGAAGAGTGACAAATCAGCTGTTCCTGAGTTGAAACAAGAGGAAATCAGCTGTTATTGATATAGAGGGACGATGCTGCCACACTTTGAGGAGACTGAGTGTCCAAGAACACTAAACCTTCTGGACACAGTGTCCCCACATGGGGCTGACTCAGCCCACTGTGAAGCTACCACATGTTAAGTTGCTTGAAGCATGTGAATACAACTTCTTCAGCCTTATAAAACCTCTTATATGGGATTTCTGAAGGCAGTAGGACTTCAGCAGCTTGTCAGATAATAATTATTTTTTTATTAACAATCAGGAGAACTTGCTGTATTTGAAAAAATTGACTATTAGCCATGTTTCTCACTGTGCTAAGCACGCTTTACAGAGCAATGCCAAGGAGCATTCACAAAATGTTTTCTTCTCTACATACAGCTTCAGCTTTCATAATCGCTCTCTCCCCCAGTTCTTGGACTCAAATTCATCCCAGCAAGGTATCTTCTTTAAGAAAATCTACTGAAATGAAGACTGGAAGTGGTACCTGCTTATGTTTCATTTAAAGCACCTCTCAATCCCACCCCCAAAAATTCCCATCTAAACAAAGCCCAAAAGTGTGGATTAATTTATTATCTGTAAAATTCTTCTGATTGATTGAGGCTGAAAAAGTACTTCTTGTTTTGTTACTATGAAAAGCAAAAAAACAAGGTGTTTAATGAAACCTCAAAAATGTGTATTTCTACTATAGCATGAATCACTTTACTATGGAAATAAAAATTACCCAGATGGCAAAAATTTACTTTTCTCAAAATCAAGGGAAAAAAATATATTTAGTTATTCGTTCTGGTCAAAACATACGATACAAACAAGACATCTACAAATATCACAACTCAAATGAAAAATAGCAATCAGAAGAAAATAGAAGAAATTGAACTTTTTCTTCTCATAAGAAAATTTACTTTATGTAGTGTAAAGACCTACTGGTCAAATTCCAAAATAGATACCAAGTGTCCAGCATCCAAAGTCATTTGAAGCAAGAGAGACAGAAAAGGAACTGGTTTTCAGTTCTTGTCTCTGACATTAAGGGGAGGTAAGAGTCCAAGGGATACAACAGGTTAGACACATTTCTGTTCAGCAGCCACTTAACCTGCCACTTCAGAGCATCCCCCAGAATACAAAATGATTAAACGCTATTATTCAGGGTAAATTTTGCATCCCTGTAAAGTCCTTAAAAGCCTTGCCCCCAGAACCTGGTAAGAACCCAGTCTTTAAAAAAGGCAGGAAGGAGGACCCAGGAAACAACGGGTCAATCAGCCTCACCCCCATCCCTGGTAAAGTGATGGAACAACTCACCCTGGATTTCATCTCTAAGCATATGGAGGAAAAGAAGGTTGTCAAGAGAAGTCAGCATAGATTCACCAAGAGGAAATCATGCTTGACCAATCTGATAAGTCTTCATGACTAGCTGGATAGATGAGGGGAAAGCAGTGCATGTTGTCTACCTTGACTTAAGCAAGGCTTTTGACAAGGTCTCCCATAGCATCCTCGGAAGCTTAAGAAGTGTGGGTTAGATGAGTGGACGGTGAGGTGGATTGAGAACTGGCTGGATGGCAAAGCTCAGAGGGTAGCGATGGGTGGCATAGAATCCAGTCGGAGGCCTGTAGTTAGTGGTGTCCCCGAGGGGTCAGTACTGGGTCCTGTCCTGTTCAACATATTCATCAGTGACCTGGATGAAGGCACAGAGTGTACCCTCAGCAAGTTTTCTCATGATACCAAACTGGAAGGAGCGGCTGATATACCAGAGGGCTGTGCTGTCATTCAGTGGAACCTGAACAGGCTGGAATGTTGGGTGGAGACAAAACGTTTGAAGTTCAACAAGGGCAAGAGTCCTGCAGCTGAGGAGGATTAACCCCGGGCACCAGTACAGGTTAGGGGTTGGTCTGCTGGGAAGCAGCTCTGGTGAGAAGGACCCAGAAGTCCTGGTGGACAAGTTGACTAGGAGCCAGCAATGTGCCCTTGTGGCCAAGAAGGTCAGTGGTATCCTGGGGTGCAGTAAGAAGAGTGTGGCCAGCAGGCTGAGGGAGGTTGTCATTCAATGGTTCTTTACCCATATGTCTCCTTCTGTCTCCTTATAGACCAGCAGTTATCAGAGGGCTTAGCCCACCCCGCACTTCTCCCTGATGCTGCATAGGGTCAAGCAACGAACCAGCAAGTGGCACTAGGACAAAAGAAGCCAGACCCATCAGTGTCAGTCAAATCTGGGGTCCTGGCCACAGCTGTCCTGCATGTCACTATCAGGTTTTCCCCCCTCCACAGTGATGAAGAGTTACCAGAGATGCAGGAATAGTATCTTTGCAAACAAGTATTTGCTGAGTATTAAAAATGATACAAGACAAATGACGTATTAAAGCTCTTTACTCAGTTTTTGCTGGATTTTTTGTGTGATTGGGAGAGGGTATGACTGTTGTCCTTTTTGCTGTCTTCATAACCCCCTTGCCTTTTGTCCTGTCCTTTTATAGCTTTTCCAACATCTTTTATAAGATCTGCAACTTATTTCTTCTTCCCCTTTCTCCCTTCCCACAAATGTGCTTTTTTTCAGTCTCTAAATCTCTCCTAGAAACCAGAGCAGGGAAGACAAATCTGAAGATGTCCAGCAACCTCAGTCAAAATAGCAGCACTGAATTGACACCTTTGCTTCACAAAAAGACTTTGCAGAGGACATCTGTAGTCAAGCAAAATATTTAAGATAGATACCATTGCAGAGACAGCACAAATGCTCTTTGTTTTGGCTGTAACTGTGTTTCACTAGGAATTGTACCCTGTGATGAATGGTGGGAAGCCTGAGCACTTGTACTGAAAACAAAGTAAAAAATAATTTGAGGCTTTGTTTTTAAACAAAAATTAACAGAGTTTAGTTACACTTTCAGAATACAAAAGTTTGATTTTGTGAAAAATTTGATATTTCAAAAGCATGGGATCTTTTAAACTTTATTTCAGGGTAAAATTAAAGAAGAATTCGCTGAAGAAAATACGAATGCAAATTATGGAGGAGAAAATGAATTGTGGAAGAAAAAAAACACTTTTCAACTATCGGATTAGTGATATTGTAGAACATCTTACTCAGAAGAGTATTGGAGAAGAAGAAAAAATAGCACTTTCTGACATGGAACAATTTAAAAACTGGATAGCTATGCTGCCTTAATAATAAGAGGGTAAAACTGTGCATAAATCCCTCAATCATTGTAGTCTCAAATTCTTGACAGCTATGTCCAAACAAAATGATTCTCCATGTCTCTGGTAAAGTCAACATAAAATTAAAATTTTGCACATAATATAGGAAATATAAAAAAGTGAAATGGTAAGAAAATTTTCAAGGCAAATGAGAGGGAAGAAAGTGCAGGAAGATAATTATAAACAGAGCTATTTCTTCCAGTTACTCCTATGCAGTAGGAACATGAAAAGGCAGGAGGTTAATTATACTCTGTAAATAATGTTTTCAAGAGAACAGCTTTGGTTATTGTAATAGGTTCTCTGGAATTTCAACTATTATTTGTTGCAACCACCTGTCCAGAAAGACATATTAACTGCAATGTCTATGAAAGAAGTAATATGTGCCATATTTTAAACAGAAGTCTCAATTCCTAGATAACATCAACAATTCCGATGTGCAATTTTATCTGTATTTCACCTTCAGTTTTGTGACTCAATATTATTTCTCTTAGTATTACAGTCTGAAACATTTCAAATGTATTAAAGCATTTCAGAAAACCCCCATGACACCCACAATGAGTGAAAGCACCATCGCATACAGCAGCAAATCACAGTTTGTTTTTCACAGTAACTGCATCATTTATATGCCATTTAAGTGGGGTTTTGTGATATCATTCAAAAGAGCAATATAAGCAATATTCTAACTGCAGCACTGTCAGCTTGACGCTTACATTTTCATGTTAACTGATGTTTTTGCCTCTGAGAAGTAGAGATACCATTGCTGATATCAGATAAACTCCGAAACACTAAAATAAAAGAGCTTTTGATAACACAGTTCGGAATAAATCACTCTTATCTGGACAGGGAAGTGCCAATGGTAAATTCAAGAGAACAGAAATGACGATGGGCTGCACAAGTGCAAAGGTTGTTCTGTGAATTCTCCAGCCTCTTCTTTGACTGCAGCTACCCAACTCCATATGGCCCCTCGCCCAGTGTCTTTGCTCAGGAAACAGGGAAAAGAAAACGACATGCAAGGAACAGAAGACTTGCACATTACAATGGTGAAAAAACACCAACCATGTCACAAGCCAAATTTTATATATAAATCAACATACCTTTTTATCTACTAATCTATGGAACTTAGCACCTCAGACTTTTGCTTTGCTGCATATACAGTACAAGATTGCACAAGGTAGTTTTGATTCATCTACTTTAACATTGGAGCAAAACTTGAGAGGTGATGTTCTATATATTTAAGAAAATTAATTTCAGTTAATAAAACTGTGGAAGAACCTCAGAGCAAGTTATTAAATAGAAATGATTGAACATTTTTAGAAAAACTATACAAAGCTTGTTAAAAATGCATGCGATCCTGTTTTCTTTCATGTAATTGAAGTATTATACAGTTATACAGTTCATTTAAATGTATATAGTGGTGAATTACAGTAATTCAAGTTTGTATTTACTCATCTATGCACGATAATACATGAAGCAGGCAGAAGAAAGAGAAAAATCAGAGGCCAATCTCCTATTGATCATACAGTCATGCAGCTAATATGAAAAACCACAGAAAGCACTATTTCCATTAATCCAGGGAATAAAGCCAGATTACTTTCATGAAAATACAGCACTGAATATAAAACAATCCCATGCAGTTCTAGCTGAAAAAAATATCTTTTTAGGTATAAAGAAAACAGACAAAAGGAATGGATGAAATGGTAGAAAAGAATGGTGCTAAACATGGTTAAAGACAAAAATCCCAGAAAACACACAATTAACAACAACAACAAACTGTTGGGCTTTTTTAAACTAGTGGTTACATCATATTATTTTTATATGTTCTATAAGTACCTATTTTTTTAATATATTTTATATATAGAAAATATACCTATATATGTTTTATAAATATAAGTATCTATAAATACCATCATGGGATAAGCCCTCAAAACTGGCTTGTTCCTATGTTTTCAAGAGTTTCATAGGTTTTTGTCTCTTCAGAAATAACATTACAGATAATTGCAAATTAGTATTTTGCAATTTTAAAAAAAGAGAAGTATTTTACTAGTTTGTGTGTGTGTGTAAGAGAAAGGACATTGTCTTTTACATACTTAAGACATATATAGTATAATGGCCTTTTTACTGATGAAAACCTCTTGCTGTTCTGGAAGCCCATGCTCTTGACAGTGTATATGGCAACTTGCACCAAAAAAGCCTGTAACTTCTAACTTCTCTTATATTGCGCCCAAATTGCCTTTTGGCAAAGTGAGCAGAAAAAGCACAATAATAAGCAAAAAAATATTTTCATCCATAATTTGTTTCAGACCTCTAAAATCCTTTCACAAAGTTGGATGCATCGAGCACACAATTGGCAGCCTTAACAAGAAAAGGTTCTATGAAAGAGAGACATCCTGGTTAAATCCTTTCTCTTTGGACAAGTTCAACAGACAGAGGCTTGTCCAGGTTTAGCAGCATGTATCTATAACCCCTGGGTGAACCCTGAAAAAGATTCTTTGCCACTTTAGAAGCCAGCAATTATTTATCTGCAGTATTATTGGAAACTTAAAACATTTGAGAAGGGTAAATTGTAATGGTTCTTCTTTAATTAACATAGCTGAACCCACATGTTTGCACCAGTACAATAATCACATTTCTGGCAAAAAACTTTGGTTTTAATCCTCTGAAAGGTAATGGACAACACAAAGAACACTGCCTATTGAAGACAAACATTTGCCCAAAGAAACAAACCAATCAACCATCTTTGCAATGCTCTCTTAGAGCAAAAGCAGACTTGTAATGCTAACCTGTATCTTTGTTTTAACTTGTCAAATGGCATCTACATAATGTAGAAGCATTCAGAAGTCAAACTTAAAAAAAAAGCATGAAAATGCTAAGTTTTTGAATGTACATTTGGAAATTGCAAATTTCTTTATCAGCAAATCAAGAACAATGATTTGCAATATCAGATGGTTCAGTATTTTTTCCAGTAAAGAATTCCTGAAATAACCTGAGTGATAAAATTAAAAACATATTCCATTGAACATGTTTAAAGTTTTCTTCAAAGCACCATCTCCACTAAACTACTATGATTCAGGTGAGGTTTGTGTTGGGGGAAGCTACTCAACAAAACAATGAAACAAAGCACCCACACTCCATCTCCTCTATGGTGCTTCACCATCTTTTTGTTATTTTCCACACTGTGGCCCACTCATCTGAATTTGTTCCAACAGCGATATTTGGTTTTAAGACTAAAAATTAGAACTGAAATTCTTCTACATAATGTTGAATAAAAAGTATAAATAAAATTAAAGGAGTTGCTCAACAAGCTATCCTGTTTTTTCTAAATGCACTAGTAGAATAACAAAACACCAAAATACCCTAAGGCAGGGAATGGTTGCACCTCTCCAGTTACATTTACAAAATGTTACAACACACAAGACAGCTCTGAGAAAGATTCAATAACTTGGAACAGAAGACGTGTAATTGATACTACCATACAGCTGAAACAATCTTGATCAATACATACCAGGGCTGTTAAAAAAGAAATAAATGATACTCCTTTTTATTTACTTATAGTTGAAAAAATTTAATTTGGAGATAAAAACAAGGACCCCACCATATACTCATAAAAATCAGTAAATTGTAAGATCAGCTATTTTCAGGTTATTAAGTAATATATAACACTTACTGCTGAATCATTTAGAAATATAAAACAAAAATATTGGCTAGACAGTCCACGTTAAAAAAGGCTTTTAAAATACATCAGAAAACAGAAAGATCTTGAATGTACAAAGCCAAAATGGAACTTACATTGTATAATGTTTGGTTTTCTTCTTATATACAGACTAATTATTACAAATTCTGTTAATCTAGCTAACACATCATTGGATTAACTTGCATGTAAGCAATCATATCTGCTTAACTTCACAAATTTTCAAGGTATATTTGGTGAATAATAGTTAAAGTTTATTTCCATAATGCTACATTCTTTTAATTTTATCATTTTTTTTATTTCAGCTTGTGCTGTAACAAGTAATTAGAATACTACTACAAAAAACTAATACAGGAAATCCGGTTGTTATTAGACCACCAAGACATACCATGTTTGAAGACTTGAATCCAAGCATCACTAATTATCACAAGTTTTTCCTCCTGCTAACAAGTTAAAAATAAATCAGATAAAGAAGAGCTGTCTGAAACAAGAGTAACATAAAAAACTTGTGAAGGACATGAAATTAGAAGGCACAAGGCTCAGAGTTTCAGTCTCTGTTTGCCATTTGTTTTATATTTTGTATCATTTTTAGGACTTATAAAGGAAAGGCTTGAAGTCGGGGGGTTGGGAAGCCTGCAGCTTTATATAGACAATCCAGATGAAGACAAGCATGTTCAAATCCCAAAGACAGGTGGTAAATAATGGTGGTAAATAAAGGAGGCAACATCTTTTGTTGCCATCTCTTTGTTTCATATGACTAAATATTGGAACAGAATAAAGAAGAAAATCCAAGCAGACTGAAATTTAAAGAGAAAACAAGATTGAAATGAAAACTAATGTGATGTTCTTTTCTTTTGTTTTTTTGGGTAAAGAAGAATAGTTATTACCTTAAGTGAGGGGGTAAGAAAAGTCTTTCAGGACTTGGATTTAGTTTATCCTTTAGATGAAATAAAGTCACAGGCTTTCTGCAGTTCAGATGCTGTATCACATTTAATACTGCAAGGGATCTGTTGTTTTATTCACGTGCATGTTCATCTTTCAATACCCTAGCTTCTCCATTACAAGTTTTAGGACAACTTGAATTTCCCACTTGGATAACCACCAATTGCTCACTGAATTGGTTATATCATACATGATTTAAAAAGAATTAACAGGCCAAAATTAATATGACCTTCTTTAAACAGTTTTGATCTCTTATTCCAACTACAGATTTCATGGTTTTCATGAAACTGATTTAATAAAGAAAAATTATATACAGGAGAAGGAATAAGTGTGAAAATGGCCATGTCAGATTCTGGTTTTGTTTTGTTCTATTTATAAAGCTTACATAAATCATATTTGATGTTAAGATCATTAGAGGGACTTGATGGAGAATGAAAAAAATAATTGGTGAAGTCTTAAATCCTTATTTGCCGTAAACTGACTTGCAAAATACTAGTCTGCTATGACAACTTTCCATTCCTCATTATTATTTTTATTTAAACTATTTTGACTCCTGCTCAGAAATGTTAATTGAAATTAGGAGCTTTCTCCCACTTCCTGCATATTTTACTTAATGATCTAAGAGCAGCTCATCAGGAATTCTTCCATGCAGTGCAGGGTGATACTGTTTTTCTTTTCTGTTTGTTTTTTTTTTTTTTAAAAAAAAAGAAAGAAAAGAAGCAGGGGGGGGCAGATGTGAAAATACATCAAAATAATGATTTGTCAAATCCAAACATTTGACTGGAGCACATTTGTCACTTTTCACCAGAATGGATTTTTATTTTATTTTATTTTTTTGAGGTAGGAAGAGGAAAGAAAAAGAAAGCCTAGAGAAGTAATATTTAAATAACATCCCCAGCAAGGGCAACACTTGGAATATGGAGGCCCCATTTAAGATCCATGTGCTGCAAAACACAACAGGAGGTACTTTTTAACCTTGATGTCCCTACTCCAGTTAATGTTATCAGACTCTTTTTGGTCCGAAGGCTAAATATAGTAAAATGGCAAAAAAATTGCAGTTACGTCTTAACTGAATGATTATCTTTTCTGTGATGCATGTACATGCCCATCAGCTCATCTCCAAAGTCTCAGTCCTGCTAGAGAACAGAATGCATTTAAATTCAGACGTCCTATGGATAGGGAAACTAACCCTCCCAACATACCACTTTTTCTACAAAAAACTTTATATCAAAGATGATCAAAGGACTGGGAAGCCTGCCATATGAGCAAAGGCTGAGAGAACCAGTTATTTTCAGCCTTGATAAAAGAAGGCTTAGTGGAGACCTTATTGCAATATTCCGGTACTTTAAGGGTGGCTACCAAGAAGATGGAGTCACATGTAAACAAGGAGTCACATGGAAAAGATGAGGGGTAACGGGTGCAAGTTACTGCTGGGTAGGTTCCGATCAGATTCAGGAAGAAAACTTTCCACAATGAGAACAATCAGCCATTGAAATAAACTCCCCAGGGAAGTGGTGGATTCCCCAACACTGGACATTTCTAAGATTCAGCTGGACAGGGTGCTGGGTCATGTTGTCCAGACTGTGCATTTGCCAAGAAAGGTTGGACCACACGATATTTGAGGTCCTTTCCTGTTGGGGTATATTTAGAGGACGATGGCACATAATGAACCAGCCATTTGATAGCCTTTTGATTAAACACGCAGCCACATACCAAAGGTCATCTTGAGGAGCAGGAAATAGGAAGAATATCGATTGTTTCCAAGTCGGACACAGGAAGGGACACAGGAAGAGACACCAGGAAGTAAGGCAGCACTACTTCTGAATGACGTGGACAGTGTATTATGAGGAAGTAAATGGACCAATGGGAGTGTTGCTAATTGGACCAATGGGAGTGTTGCTAGCATGCATGACTGCCCCACAGAAGAGGAAGATTAAGCAATCAGAGAGCGTGTACTAGGCACGTGATACAAATGTATATAAGGGATAGTTAAGTAAATAAAAAGGTCTTCTGCGTGATTCACGTTGAATTTGCAAAGTCCATTTTTGATTCCCCGCACTTTCCTACCTGGTATTCTATGATTCTATGATATCTTTTCTTTTATAGAGTGACAATAAAAATGCCACCTCATGCAATAAACTACACAAAAGCATAATCTTTCAAGTATATTCAGACTGTGCTTAACCATACATCCCACTTCTTAACATTTTAATTTGCAACAAATATTTATAATTAAAATTACTGTAAAATAAGCAGAAGGACATTACTCAACAAAAGTCAAAGTATGATTCACCACATAATACTGTCTTCCATAGCAACTGCTGAAAAAAATTTATTATTACACATTCACACATACATATATGTACAGTCATAAAAGGAAAGCTAATCCTCTATTGTTTCCTAATGAAGCACCCAAAATTCTAGGCCACGTGCAGGGAAAACGAAATCTGAGAAGATCAGCTTAGAATGGAGAGTTAGTTTTCCTTTTTCTGAGGTGTGATGGTGCTTGTGTTTTACATTTTGAAGAAAATGAAGAAAAGCATTATTCAGATCCAGAAAACAGTTGATACAGGAATGGGTGAAAAAAATCCCCAAACTCAGCTATTGGTTGCTTCCATTCCCATAATGCCTTTTGGATTTTGGGTCAAGCTCCTTGTCACTGAAAACTAGATGAATCAAGGTGTAAACAGGCTGCAAATTGATTTGACCTGTTCTCAGGAAAAAATTCTGAGTCGAATTAAATCAAAATGTAGTGTTTCTGACTCTGAAAGCCCCTAAACTCTCTCTTCCTGCAAAACAATTTTCTGAAAAAAGTATCCCTATCTGCCCACCCTGTTCTTACTGTTCCCCAAATACTTACTGTTGAGTGATGGGAAACAGAGCTAGGTGGACCTTTGGTTTGAGCAAGTAGAGTAATTTTAACACTGTTACATATAACTAATTTTAACACTGTCACGTATAACTATCTACATGCTCTCCTTTAGATAACCGCAATCAGTCCCAAAGAAGCAAATGCCCAACATACCATCTAGGAAACAAAGCGAGCACAGCTCTGGCCCAAGCAGAAGCCATCACCATGCCATAAGGCATGAGCCTGGGTGACACATGTGGCAGCAGGAAGGCAGGGAGGACCTCAGCTTTCATCTCCCTCCTCCTCTCAGCATGGATTTGGACCAGAAAGCACACAGAGCATGCCTGAAGAACAGTCATTCTCTCATAGCATGCCAGCAATGATTGCCCTTCAGTTGATCATACTCCAATACACATGGTGTTCCAAAAAGGTGGACCCAGTTTAAAATTGAAAATATAATTAAATTGGGTCCATCTTTTCAAAACACCTTTTATTTTCAGGTTCAGAAGAGACCTGTTCACAAAAAGTATTTGCTTTAAAACAGCGAAAGTCATTGTTGCTTTTAGCAGTACAGACAAAGTCAACTCAATAGAAATAACCAAATACAAACCTATGACAAAGCATCCTAGTAACACTACTAAAACATGAGATGCACATCATCATGCATATATACTGTTGGCCAGCACACTGAGCCTGAAATGAGCTTTGGAGGAAGGTCTGCATACAGAGAGCTTTGTGGCTCCCCCCAAACACTCAGCTGCAGATGTTTCTCTTCTCTCAGAAAACAGGACAATGAACAAAAAAACCCAAAACAACAAAACCATGATAAGATGACAAAAAGTGATGAAAATAATATACTAATATACTATCAAAATAATATAATATGATATTTTAAAATGAGGAGATTTGTTTGAGTTAGTATTTCTTTAAACCACTTACTGCATGCTAGTAGAAATTTAGATAATTAACCACAGTTTGGTATTAATGCTCATAGCACTAAATATGCTCTACAATAGTTTGGTTTAGAGAGATGTACAAGTTCGAGAAGCTGAGGGTGCAAACTGTGGAACACATCATGAAATAAAATAATCAGCAGAGGGAGGAAGCAAATGCCTTCTAACAAAATCACCCTATTTTTAAACCAGTCTTGGTGTTGGGTCTTTTACACACATATTTCATTTTTCTCATTTGGTAGACAAAAGACAACAGTCTCATCAATCGTTCACATTTCTAGGCTCAATTTCCCTATGACATACAGCTCATTAGGAAAAGTATTAATATTAAATTATCTTTTTCTTCAAATGCATCATGCCATTAAGTAGGGGGTTATTACTGCCTTATAAATAAATACTGTTTTATCACCAGAAAATCTAGAATTGGGGAAAAAGGGCTTAACCATAAAGGAATACTATTTCTCTCTTCCCAACTGTCAGTTTGTGGTGTAGGCCTAACTGCTGACACTTAAATGTTTATCCTCTTTGCTTACAAATATGCACTCTCAGCTTTTTAAATAAACAGCATGGTTGTTCTGTATCACTGTGATGGAATTCTTCATCAGTGAATGAGAGAAATACAAAAAATTGGTAATACTGAAAGCTGGCAACTTTTTTTTATTCCCTTAAGAATTTGACATCATTGATTATTTGAATTTAAATACTACAGCTGTTCCTGTAAACTTGCTACGGGCTGATATTAGTGAAGACCAGAGGCTGCTGTAACACATTAAGTTTCATGAGAAAACTCTGCTGCTTGCATAATCCATTCCATCGGGACATGGAAATACTTCAGTGTCCATTAGAGGAAGTTCAAGTGAAGCTTGGCAGCCAGCATGACCATAGCAGACCAATCTGTCACTGGAGAGAGAGGGCCCTGGACACTGCAGGGAACAAACACTCGTGCAAATTTCTTACAGGTGCACAGAATTAATTGTAGCTTTCACACTGCACTGTGTTTGCAATATGTCATCAGTACATCTATGGCTTCTCTTACTCTCAGACCTTTGCCTGGATGCTGTGAGCATGCCCCAGTGCCTCATAACCTTGCAGTGAAACCCTGGAGGTGGCTCTGGTGCTACAGTGCCCCACATATCAAATGTGCCTAGCTAGGCAGTCTGGCAGGATTTGCTGTTGGTGCTGCTCCTCTTTGGTAGGAGTGCTGACCAGTGGTGAACACAATGATTCAAGACCATTTTCTTAAAACAAGGGTGTTTAACTCTAGGAACAAATAATGTCAATGAGAAATACTAAAGCAGAAAGAGGTCTACATGGATGTCTATTTACAGGATGCCAGCAGCGTAATTGGAGACATGACTTTAATACAGATTTATTCAGGCCAATCCTGATTGGAGTCATCCTGATGCCCATAGAGGTGATGTGGGAGAAATGGATTTCAATGCTGAGCAGATCCTATCAATACCAGTTTACAAAAAAGCCAGAAAAAAGCACCTAAACAAAAACACTAAAAATCCAAGCCCCATGTCCTCTTGCTATCAGCGACCCAAAGGAGAAAACCACTGCAAATACCAGATTTTCCCTAGCTCAATATAAACCATAGCATTAATAATACTACCAAAGTATTGAATTCCCATTAGTGACTCAAGGATTGGAAAAGAGAAAAAAGGCACAATCTGTTTTTATTTTATTAGCAAGGAAACACTCTCCCCTCATTCTCTCAAAGAAAAGAAGCTGTGATGCTTTGTTTGACTGTGCTTCAGCTTTGGAGTCAAAATAACTAACTGCTACAGGTATTGGAAAAATCAGTTAATTTATTGCAAAACTTATCCAAAACAACACATAAATGGAAGTCAAATGCTATCAATTGTTCTCTGAAGCACTTTCCTATGGGCAGTAGAGGGGAAATAGAAACAGCCTACTAAGAAGAACATATAAATATTCTATTAATATTAATATTCTAATAGGTAAGGAGAAACATCTTTATTTTCTTCTCTATCCCATTTCCTCATCAAGATCACATTAATCGCATGACAACCTCCAATAATTACACACAAGTTTGTATTCAAATTCATAATTTTCAAACACATTTACCACCAACATTTTTTATTATCCCCCCCAAGATATTTATACTCCCTGAAGTGCAACATTTTACAGATTGTTACAAATTTTAAATATTTCAGAATATTAAAACAGGTCCCTATTCCCTTCACATCCTGATCCAAATCTCTGTTTTGAGTAGAAGAACAGCATAATTTACAACATGAACTTCACCATCTATTCCACTCTGACGCTAGCAGCAGTATGCTTTCAGATAGCTTGTCTGGGGAATCATACGTCAAATGCAGCTTTTTGCATTTTGTATGCAATACAACACAGCGCGGCAAGGCTGTGGAAGCAACAGCACAAGATTAGACTGTGCACTATCTCCTAGTAAAATTTGAAATTTTGAACAAGAACCCAAACCAGCCTTAATAAAGAAGCAGCAGTGCAGCCCTGGAGCCTGCCCTGTTCAAGCCTCCTCATCTCTGGGCTATTGAAACAACCTCCCGTGATTCAGTCACAGATTTACACAACGCGTGTCGGCAGCGCAGGACAACAGCACCATCAGCAAGACAAAAATTAAAAGGGAATGGCAGAAATAGAAGAACTGAAGGTCCTGGCCCCTCCTGCCAGGCAGGACTTTGCCCCCCTTAGCCAGTGAAGAAGTCGAGGCAAAATGAGCGGAGGCTCACCCTGGGAAAGGCTGCTTTGTGCCGAGGTCTGTGAGCAGATTCAGTCCTGAGCAGTCCGATCAGAGAAATTAGCAAATGCCTGCAGGAGGCAGAGACGTCTGTTCGCCCTGTGTCTTTTCACTGATCCCTCCCAGAGAAGGTACTGCCAATGCATTTTCTTCTGCTGCCCTCCATATGCATACGAAACACCTGTTAGCCTTCTCCTCCCACCAGCAATTTGTTACAGAGCTTTGCTGGCCTTCTAAGGCCAATATCCATCATTCTTCTGCCTTAAATAAAGAAACAGATCATCACACACTATCCTATGTATTTTAAAAGTTGTTTGAGCCAGCAGGCAATGATAATTTGCAGAGCACGGGTACGAGCAAACCAGCTACTGTAGGGACACAAGAGCTACCACAGGTCATTCTCCCTTCATCAAACTCTGTATGCTGCAGTACCAGCCGTGCCAAATCACTGAACTTGTCTGCTTGTCCCCAGGAACCATCACCTTCTGGAAGAAAGCTGAGCATAACAGTAACTTAGTGTCTGTAATCCACACATGCTACAGCCCAGCATAAAGTAGCTGAGGAATTTTTAGCAATTTGCTGCTCTAGAATTAGCTAAAAGTCCTCCCAGCTAAGAAATAGACTATTTGATAAGTATCTTTGACTTTCAGATAGGCAATTTAAAATGGGAATTTCAGAAGACAAATAATGAGATGCTATTTCAGAATAAGATGTCTGATCCTTGTTTCTAAGAAATAGCTAGCAACACTATAAGAAATAAAATAAAAAACAGGTACTAATTTTTCTTTAAATCACCTGCATGTGTCTGGTAAAATTAACATATTATTTACTCTTGAGTGGAGTAGAAAGACAGAAAAAGGTTAAAA
This sequence comes from Aegotheles bennettii, assembly GCA_013398125.1. Taxonomy (NCBI): domain Eukaryota; kingdom Metazoa; phylum Chordata; class Aves; order Caprimulgiformes; family Aegothelidae; genus Aegotheles; species Aegotheles bennettii. The sequence goes on along the minus strand of VZRW01004592.1, from coordinate 503,159 downwards.
GATGTACTAGGAGATTTCCAGGAGGGAAGTAAGAGAGTGAGACAAAAGCATCCCTGTACTGAAAAGAAAACCTGAGTTTAGTTAGTGTCATACTGTGACAATAAACATGGTTTACATGCCGTGATACAGCCACGGCTGCTTTGGTCTGTTCTACCTACTGTACTTACAATCTCTGGGAAAAGTGCAGCACTGTGAAAGAAGGTGAGCTGGGAATGACCCTGGAGACCACATGCTCAAATTTGTACATATCTTTTTTATATATGTTTTCAGAGCTTGTTTTCAGGTGCAGTTGGAGGAGACAACATCCTAATACCAGGGACTGATATTTAAACAGTAAGAAGATCATTCCAGGTTATAGTAAGAACTTCTTACAGCAGACAGGGAAAAAATAGTGCTGCTACTAGCACTCCTGGTAGGTTTGTTATTTAAAGATTGAATAATTGTGGTGAACTGTCATGTTAGCCACATCTTCCCTCCCTTAGAGGGCCAGGTATGCGTCATTCTGAGCTCACTGGGAATCTACTGGTTGTGGGTTAGGGAACATCCTCCAAAGTACTTCTGAGCAATGAACCAATTTAATGCAGGCATCTCTATTTCATTCCTTCATCATTCTCTCATCATTAACTTTTGGTAATGTTTGTATAAATCCCCTTAAGAGTTGTTCTTATATTGGAAAGTAACTACGACTGACAATTATGCTGATTTTATTTGCCTTATTCAGCTGTTCTGTAGTGAAAATAAGTTAGTCACTGTAAGAAAGACTTCATGGTCAGCAAATACTATAATTTTTTTTTCACCAGTGTTTTAAGCTGTGTACTATTTTTATTTCTGATTACTAACATATTTGGTTCTTGTTTCACAGTGATTATACCTAGAGAATTTTGTCTCTAGGTTTTGGCACAAATAAACTTTAAAAAAATCTGATGATATCATACAGGGGGGGGAGAGAGAAATAGTAAGACTGTGTCTCCTTAATGCAACAGAAGCAGCCATGGCAAGGGGCAAGACAAGGAAGAGCAGACCAGCAAACCTTGGTATACTACATTTTCAGTATGGATAAATGTACACAACTAATATATTTGTGAAAACTTAATTCCAAAGAGAGCCAAACACTGAAGAGCAAAACAAAAGCATCTCATAAAAATACTGGCAGCTTTATAAATGATGAGCAATCCTTTTAATGTTTTTGTGATGTGATTTAAAGAGTTCTTATTACTTTACAAGAAATCTGGGGAACAATGTTCCTGTCTCCAACAACGTAACTATTAAACTGACATATATACCCAGTTTCAAAGACACTGGTTAGAGGGCTCCTTCCATCTGTCAACAATGTGGGTAAAAACCAAGAGGCCATAAGGTCTTTTAATCTACAAGCTTTTGTAAAACAGAGAAGCAGACTGGAGCTTCAGTGAAGCAGCAGGTTCTGAGGGTAGGCTTTCAGTACTGTATTAGTTGGGGTGATAGGCCAGAGTTCTGCAAAAGCGTCTGAATTTACTTTAACTTCACCCAAAAGGAACAGTCCCACTGAAATCTGAACTTTATGAGAAGCCTCAAATACCAGCACCTTCATGCTTGGAGATTATTAGCAGGAGATACGGTATGGGAGAAAGGTGTTTAAAACACATTTACATAAACAAAATTCAAGAATAGCAGCCCTGCTTCTAGCAGCGTTCATTACAGGCTGCTGAAAATGAGTCTGTTACCACAGTAACCAAGCTAATATTGGCTTCCCAGCTCGCAGACATTAAATCCCTTAAATGCAGGTGCAAAGGATGAATTCACAGTTTTGGAGCAGGTGAATTTTCTCTGTCAAAAATGGAAGAAAGAAGATGCTATAAATTTTTATGACAACGATGTAGTAAGTCAGTTACTCAAGAAAAGAGGTGGAGGGGCTTGTGATAGTAATGAAATTTGGACTGGATGGAGCACAAGCTTTAAGTACACAACCCCATTGTTTTTACTCAGAAATAACGGGCATAATTTGGAGGGTTATTCTGGTAATGCTTAAGGTGAATTAGAATTCATTTCACTCCCTTTCAAGTGTAGGAATCACAGGCAAAATATAGAGTATTTTTGGTCACGTGAGTAGGCGAGGTCCTGAATACAAATAAGCAGTAGACCTGTTGAGACAGATCATCCTTCCCACAGTTGTTTGCCAAAGGAAAAAAACTCAGGTTTGTAAATACCTGTTATACTCTGAGGGAATTGTACTGTGCTAGCCTCTCCTTTGAAACAGGTGGTGCAAATAGGTTATATTTAGATGCAGGCCGTAGACATCTAATTTTTCCTAACTTAATTATTAGTAATAAATTCCAGGAGAACATTCACTGTTAACTCTTCCTAGAATTATTTTCAAGGCACTCATTTTAATAGCTCTTTTTTTTAAAAAAAAATTTATACATATACTGCTCTTTTGTCTTGTTGCATTGTCTTAATTGTAGCCTAAGAAAAAAATCCCTGCAAACTAGTTTTATAAACCATACAAAAAATCTACATATTCAAAAAAATTTCTGGATTTAATGTTCAATATTTCAAAATGGAATTGCATTCTGGAATTAAATCATTACTTCATCATCTTTTAAAACAGATAAATACATGCATGTTCATACAGCATCTGAGTCTACTAACTGGATAGCTTCTAGCATCATCTCATGAGAAATCTGCAAGTCTAAAAAATGAACGTTTGGGGAACAGAAGCCAAAAGCTGCTTGTCTCAGCCTCAGGGGCTGTGGATGACACCAGGATGCTCTAACCTCTCAAAAAGGCTGCACTTATCTGTGAGGTTCATGAGTCACTTCTTTCTCTCACCCTCTGATTGACTCTAGCATTTTAAAAAAGCACCACAAAGACAGGCAGGCAGCTGGGAAAAGCTACCCTCAGGGCAGCGGGGGCAGGCTGGGTCAGCTTAGGGGAGTTTCCTGCATCTTTCAGTCCACAACCTCACTCAGCAAGCTCCAGGTTGTAAGGCCCACGCTTTGGGGTAGCCAAGATGACATTTGTAACTCAGCTGCTATTTTCAAAAGTTATTCCAGGTAAGTTTGCTATACATTAGAAATAAAAAATAAAAAAGATGTATGAGGTGGTAAATAACTGTGTTTGTATTGCCATGGGCATAATCAGAGATTGTACTTAGTGATTCACCCAAATGATTTTAATTAATTTTTCCTCTCTGAAGTTTGACTGTCAGAGATGACATTTCAGATTCAAGAAATCTCTGAAGCACATCAGATAGAGCAATAGAAACTTTTTTTTAAATGAGCAGAGGATAAGCACAACAGGTTTGTACAACACAAATTTTGGTGCAATGTTCTTGTTCAGTTTTAGTAAGAGTCGGGCTCTTTGCCAATATCTCCATAGTGTTCCTCTTCAGGACCATGATCTTTTAAGCATCTGTGTTGGTCCAAAGGGAGTTTCTGAATTAACTCTTAAAACTTTTCAATATAAAGGCTATTTAGAATACCAAACATTTAAATAACAAGCATGTTACCGAAGCATGACACTATCCTGAAATCTATTTTTTCTTTTCTCATATGATAGTAACACCTTGCAGACTAAGCAGCATGAGAGAGTAAATTCACTGTCTTACAAATCAACACAGATCAGACAGACCTTTATAAATACTGCCAGCTGGTGTACTTTAAACAAGAATCTATAATAATGGTTTATTATGCACTACCTAAACATATGTAGCATAGCTATTTAATAAAAATATTCTAAGATGCTTGGTGCATGGAAAAAAGGAAAGCAACATGCTAGCATTCAGCAGGAAAAGCTCAGAAAATTTGTTTTTCTACAGCAATCTATCTTTTACTGATTTTCAGAAAAATTTACAGAGCACACCCTACAAAATGAATGTGCCTCAACCTGCTAATTAGTCATATGAACTATGGTTCTGTTTTATTACCTCAGTTTCAATCTTATACTAGGAAACTTATAAAGTTTTTGTGAATAGTTCATCCTCCTGGCACCCAAGCACTGGTTCAGTGTGTGGGAAAAGGGATTCTAGCACTTGATGTCACTTACTGGCCCCTGTGTTTGCTTCTAAATAACTGAAAGATGTTCTCTGTACTGCTTTTTCTCCATTCACAGGGAAACCATATGTGCCAACACACCAAAGTTGTTAGGAGTGTCCATTTGTCAATTTTTGCAGTTGGCAATGAAAGATAAATCAATGTAACAGGTGTTTTGACCAAAAGAAAAAAGTCTTGAATAAATCCCTCCTTAAGATACCTGCTTTACTTCATAGCTAATGGGAAATGTTGACCAGAATGCACATAACTTTAAAATGAAATTAAGAACTGATTTCCATAAAATCTCTAATAAATTTTATCAGTTAGATAATATCAATATTATCTAACATAATGTTGAAATGCTGTGCCTTTAAGTAAAAAATATTCCATTTTTTCCTTTAATTTTTAATTACAAATTTATATAAAAAAGAATCCAGCAGCTTCAGGCTTTCAAAAATATTGATTAAACACAGAAAGACTCAAAGTTTTTGAAACTTTATTTTGTCTGCCCCAGGGCTCTTAATATTAAACTCTGTTATTAAAGGAGAACTAACTGAAGTTATAATAATGAGTTTAAGAAATGTAGAAAGCACCCATAGTACTTTTAAGAACACCTATTAGAAGTCTTATAAGGACACCAAACTGGTGCAGGATGGGACTGTTTAAAATCCAAACATCAAACACAGGTGATACTGAATAAAGTGCCTTACAGAAATTCAGAAAGAAAGACAGCAGGCAGAGTTGTCATCTCTGTGTGACACAATACCACTGATGTTTTTGTGACAGGTCCCATTCTTCATAAAATTATACTGACTGACTCAAGTAAATGTCCACCCTCTGACATCTTACTGACTGCATCTCCTGTGGTGTCTTCAGGCTCTGATGATGAGCTACCAGGTTGCAGTGTTCTCCATCAGCCTGTACTTATATTTAAAGCAAACAAAAAATACTGACTCATTGCATTTTCCAGCTCTCCTAAGTGCACTGTTAGTATCAGATTTGTCAAACTTTGTCACTGATTCAAAGCTTTGTGGTCGATTCTTCTGAACATCCTTAGTATAATTTATCAAACCTGCCGATAGAAAAATGCTCTTGTTTTTCAGCTGTTGTTTAACTTCCTCTCTGACTTCTGTTTAATAGGTAATGTGGCACTAGTGGTCTGACACCGTCACAGCTTTCTTTAAAGAAAAACAATTCAGCATTTTCATCTTTTCACCATCATGGTTGATAACTTCATAATTCAAAGTGATACCAGTGCAGAAATCCTGATATGTCAGATCTTAGATGTTAACTACTTGCTATGCACATAATCTTTACTGGAGTCTCTAACAGTGTCTAGCTGCTTCAGTCACTCACTCTTTCCTGCCTAAATTAATTTATTCTCATGATTTAACATTCCCTAAGAGTCTAGGTAATGTCAGTCACCTCAGCTATCACTTGTACATAGAATATATTCCATTAAATTAATGGGATGTATACTAAAAGCATTGCATATAAACAAGCACTTGTAGGAAAATAAAACAACCTTCCAGCACTTCAGTGCAATTACAATTTTTTAAAAATCTAAACCTTAAATATTCTGGAAGATTTGACAGGTATATGTTGGTTTAACACTTGTAATATGAAGAAATATTCTGAACCAGACACTAATGTCTGACTCAACAGTCACATAATATATCAACACGGAATAAAGAACTCAGTCTCACAATTTTGCAAGCTGTCATGTAAGACCGCGCTGTGTCCCAACGCTGCTTCCAGTAAGGGAAGGTATATTTGTGGTACACAGAAATGATAAAATATTAAACTTTCACTAAGACAACTGTTGTTTACCAACAATCTCCAAACAAAGGCTTAGTTTATTTTGCTGTTTCCTTCATCTGCCTCCAAAAGCCTTGCCGATTTTCAAGGCTTACTGCAACATTTCTTCATGATTATAATTTTCTTTACCTTCACTAGTTATACAGTCATGACACATAATGGCACATAAACTGCATCCATTACAAAAGCAACTACATTTTCCTTATCACGTTCATGTTGGGTTTAATTTCTGTAATATGGTAAGTCACAGATTCCTTTCCAATGTTATGGAGCATGTTGTTGTATTATGGAATTATTTCCTTAGTCTACAGAAGTTTTGAAAATCCTTATTGTTTTAAAGGAAAATCTATAATAAAATTTTTAGCTAAACTAGTATTATCATTTAGTCTCCCAGCAGGCAAGGATATGTATTTTTTTGTCAAGATTAAATAAGTATACAACATGAAAGGAAAACATTAAAATGCAGAACAAAATAAAAAATTGAAGCAAAATAAGAATATTCTCATTTTTATAAAAGTAAGAAGCTTCCTTCCCTCAAGGGTCTGACACTGAACTGAGCTAAAAACAGACATGAGGGTAGCAGTACACAGCCTGCAAGCGCTACACCCTCCAAAGCTTATGTCATATTTCCCTAACCTCCTCCTTCTCATTGAAAAATGTGTGCCAGTCATCATTCATGCATATTCAGACCCAGCTGAAGTTAGCAGTTCCCCGATTTCAAGAAGTGAGGTAAAAGAAGTGAGAAAACCCACGGAATGCTGCTCTGGGTAGCCATAATCTGCAAGAGGCTTGAGAGAAGCTGCAGCCCAGAGGAGAAAGACATTGCATGAACAGGCTAATTGGGCAGGGAAAACCATGCTCTGTAAGCATCAAAATTATTTTTTTACCTTCACATCTATTACTTCAGTTTATTGTCCTTTAAAAGAAGAGTAACACCGGTTTACTTTGGAAGAATTGCTTTATTAGGTATCTAGGCACTATTGGCATAAACTAAGCATAAACATATGTTCTTTTTTTTTTAACAGAAGATAAGTGTAGTCAGCACTTCAAGTTTTTAAAGTAACTGAGGTCTCCAACTAACTTCTACTACTTCAACATTATGGTTAAACTGCAGCACTTCACATATTTATATTATCATTTTAATGCACAGAGAATTCCCTTTCATAAAAAAAGCACTAATAGAAGCTTCAGCAAATTGATTTTGGTCTCTGCAGTAAAGCACAATGAATATTTAAATGCAGTTCCACAGCAAGACCCCAAAAATATTCTTATCAGAGACAAATATTGCAACAAAATTCCACTGTAATTTGAAATAGCACAGGATTCAGCTGAATACTTCTTACTTCACTACATAGCTTTGGGCTGAGGAGTTTGTGAGTGGTTTCCTTGTCCCATAATATCAGACAAATCTCAAATTTCTATACATTCCCAATGAAAATATTCTTCAGAGAGATAAGAATTAAGTGGCAGATATTTTTAATTGCTCAAGAGTTGCTCAAGAAAAAAAACAAAACAAAACACAAAAAGGCAGTTTTCTACCTACCAAACAGCAGGAATAAGGGAGGTATCCCAGAGGTGTTCTGCTCCCTCTGAATCAGGAGGAGTTTGTCTTTGGCCCTAACGAGAAAATAAAAGCCAACACGACTGCAGAAAGCTGTACCCAGGTGGTACCAACTCGCTTCTTGCTGTAGCCTTCTGCACAGGGCACTTGGAACATGCACCCACTCTTGGCATCCCTGAAACACTGCTGTTGGTGTTGCAAAGTGTCCTCTGACAACACGTGCAACTGAAACAGGTATTTCCTTTGATAGAGGTCGATTGCCAAAGACCGAGTTGGATTTTTTTCACATATGATAAAAGCACAATCAAAACTGGCATCTTTCTTGTAAACTCAATAACATTATATTCACTGTGCTGGTCAGTGCCCATGGCAGACACCATAAAGGCCCTCCAAAACTGTGACACAGTAAAATTTTATCTGTGCACTGATTTGTTAGCTAAATATCTCTCCTGCCCCTGCTGAGACCCTGACAGTGAAAGAAACCTTGGGGAGGAAAAGAAGTAGCAACACTTCACTGAAAATGGTCGCTGATTTAGTTCTAGGACCAGAGCACAGAGAAGTGGTTTGTTAATTTAGACTTCTGCAGTTCTGCTAAACTTAGTAAAACTGATGTCATCGAGCCTAGAAGCATCTCTAGCAATACTCACGTTACTTCTCTTCAGAAAATGAAATCATCTGAAGGACACAGGCAAAGCTGGATGGAAAAACAAAATTCACAATAACGTTTTGAAAGTCCTTTTCCTTCTTCAACTTGTTAGAGTTTTGACTTTTCATGAAAGAGGAACAACAACTAGTTCTCCACCAAAAGCACGTGAGCCAGAAAAGCACTACACCAGTGTAGACCCAACGCAGATACATGTGCCTAGTCCCTCACATTTCAAAGAAATAACCTAAGCTTTGAAATAACACTCATTCCAAGACAGGTCTGTCTCATTTTAAACTAGAAATTAAGTCCTAGAAAACCCGCCCAAAGAAACATTTGAAGATATGTTTGATTCCCGCCCAAAGAAACATTTGAAGATATGTTTGATTTTGATAAAACTTGATGCTTTTTACCAGAGGCAAGTGAAATATTGAAAAGCAAGACCTAATTAAAAACAATTCCTATCTTGAATACTTGATCTGAGAACAAGTGCTAGGACAAAATTTCTGGGGTTTAAACAGTAAGATTTTAGCAAAACTTGGCTGCTTGTGGACAAAACTACAGTCCCACAAGCAGCTGGGCTCAGGCAAACTGGCTTCTCTGTCTCTGAGAAGGATAACTGAGAATCCATGCAAATTTTATTGAGAAAAAAAAAAAAGAGAGAAGGGAGAAAAAAAAAAGAAGCTCAGAAGGCGTTGGTGTCTATGCTCTGGTTTTTGTAGCAATATTCCTTGGAATTATAATTCACCTCCCACTGAAGTCTCCCAATGTTAAAATCAACCAGCAAACCTGTCTGAAGAAGTGCTGACATACTGAATTATTTAAACAAGAAAAGCTTCATAATAAGGTGTTTTCAAAAGCAGAAGACAATTATTTTGCTGCAGTTTTGTTGTGTGTCTAAGAAGTCAGAAAATAAAAGCGTTCTCCAAACGTGCTGTAGGTGATATCAGCACCCGGGGGCTGTCAGTGGGAGGTGAACAACTGAATCCTACACTCAGAAAATGGTTTCACACTTCTTTAAATGAAGAATAGATTGGGGAGGGTTGGGGGGGGATCACTTTATCTGTTGCTCTCACTGAGTTTGGAGTTTACTGTTGTTAACCAGTTTGAGCTCACTGACTCTCTGCCACCATCCCACTAAATTAGAAGTGTAGATATAAGGAGGCACAAGGTACAATCTAGTGATACAGACCCTATTACAGAATCACAGAATTCTAGGGGTTGGAAGGGACCTCGAAAGATCATCTAGTCCAACCCCCTATTGCCACTGGGAAATGCAGCGCCTAATGAACATGAAAGTAAACACTCCAAATACTGATTTGTATCGATGCCACCAACCCCCTGCCAGATCTCCTCCCTGTTCTCCTCCTTTGTGCCTCGGCTCTGAAGCTCAGCTGCTGAAACTGCTCTTGGTTCAGTGGCTGATGCCCAGGGAAGCAGCAGCAACCGGAGCATAACCTCTGCAGCAGCAGCAGCCAGAGCCAGCTGATCTGAGGCTTGCTATGGAAAACATAAGGAAGAAGCCTTTATGCACTGTTAAGCCACCCTTTAACGTGTGCACTTGAGCAAGAGACTCTACCAGCCACCCACTTACTGGGATGGAGTACAGTTTTCAGTGTGGTGTCTTTTCATGTTTAGCGGTGTGCTTTTTTTCCCTAGAGAGCAATAACTCATCTATGCAGTGGGACACACTATTACATACAGGTCTGCATCCTCCCCTAAGAGGGACAGTGGAGAAACACATGAGAAAAATCTGGTTCTGAGTTTCAGAGTCAGCATCTCCCTGTGTAGCTTAGCATCTGCCATCAATGTGATAGTTTTCTTTCCAGCTCAGAACATATGCCTCTTCGTGCATGAGACAAGATTGGACAATGAATGGCATCATCTGTATCTTTGTTAACCCATTTTCAGGAAACTGGGGTCTCTTGACAGTTGAATTTAGAAAGATAACTAGTTTTTCCATGTGCTAAACCAAGATAATCTCCTGTGTTTTGTTTCTTCTGGCAACTTGCTTAGCGCTTATGCAAATAATATACTTTATTTGAGCCATTTGCAAAGTTAAACATGGAATTCAGCAGACAGCATGCACGACCAAATTTCACAACCATATGAGAATGAGATGGTTTCCACAGATAGCTACATTGAGCTTACATTTGCAGAATAAATAATTGAATCCTCATGCTCCACATTTAAATATTTATACAAATACACTGCTTGTCACAATTAGTTTGATTAAACTGTTAAGAAAAAGGGACTGTGCAAGAAATGAGACTTCATCTGAGAGGATAAGCTATTTATGTTGAAGTTAATTATGTGAAATTACAGAAGCAGCAGCAGGTCAGGAAGTGGTCCTCTAAATTCCTGCAAAGATCTGACCCCCAGCTTATTCAAAGGAAGTTTTCTACTCATTTTTTTTTTGCATTTAGCAAACAAGGCCCTCATCTTATTTTCCTCTTTGTCTTTCTCCCATGAAAAGTGTTATTTATAGACTGAAACCACACTGTTGCCTACAGACTATTTTCTGCATAATTTTCTTTCACAACATGCTCAGGGCAAATTATTTGCTTTCGCAGCACACTCACCAAAACTCCTTGAAGCAGGAAGAGAAATAGTAATGGAAAACCTTTTCCCTTTAATCTCATGGGTATTTTTCAGGGAACTTAAAAAACCCTAAACAGCCTCAGAGAAAAGCCTGGATTTGTGATCCTGTTTGTAAATAAGAATAGAGATTATTTCTGCTCTACATGAGGTCTGGTGCTACGAAGTTTAGGGGGACAGAATGACACTCTCCATTTAGGAGGGAGAAATCAGCTTATGCTGCCTCACTGGCATTAATTTTGATGTGACTAAGGTTACCCAGCGCTCTATGCATGACATTTTGTAGTACTACTAGGAATTCAAGCTCTGACTGCATATGCAATACCGCTGCTGTAACAAGATCTATGAATAGTCAAGTGGGTCACCTTGATCTGAGACAGTTTATTCTGTGTTTCAGTAATTGAAGGGAAAAAAGGATGATGGGGGTCTACTCCATAACTGGCCAAGTTCAAGCTAAACAGCATCGTGTAAGAGCATTTAATGCACAAAACAACTGACCAGTGCGAGGGATTCTGCAGGAGAAGCCAGACTGCCAAACCAGCCTATGATTCGAGCTCATGAGGGATCTGCCCTTACATCAAAGGGCACTAAACAGAGACTTTGTCCAGATGACAAATAAAAAATTCCTCCTGTTTCTATCTCATTATTTTAATACCATTTCTGGAATAAGCCTATGAGAGTCAGATAAGGAACACTGCAAAAATTCACAAACTCCTGTTGTACCTTTCAGTGGTGGTGCAAGAGCACAAAGAGTGGGCAGGAAAGAGTGGGATACTGCCTTTAACTGTCATGGAACTGCCAAAAACCTGCCAAAGAGTTATCTTTCATTGTATGATTCAATAAGACCAAAGAATTTAATTGTTGTATCTATGAGGCAAGCTAGATTCCTGAATATACGGTGAAATTTTGCTTTTTTATTATATATTTGGTTGACTTATTTCCTTATATTCCACTTTCTCCTACCTTCCCCTCTCAAATAAGGAGTTTCTCCTTTTTCTTATTTACAAGCACAAATACATAACTATGTGCAAATTAAAGTAAGACCAAGAATACATTCAAAGAGGTGGTATTTCAGTTTCCCAATACCAAAAGTGAGCACAGTCACCTTTGGGAAAGCTCTACTACCACCTGGATTTATGTTTAGAAGAGCTCTAGTGAGCCTGAACCTGGTCCAATTTATTGCTGGCATCTGGGAGAAGACTGGACATATATACAAACACACAAATGAATCCATAATCAAGGACACAACTGTTGCACTTTCAGAATAAAAAAATAAGTTTGACTTGATTTTGTCAATCAAGGAGAAAGATGGGTGGACAGTTGGAAAACACCTGCTTCCCTGCTACATAGGCAAAATTCAGACATGCAGCCAGAGTCCCTAAGAAATAAAAAATAGACAGTCAGGTAAATTCACACAAGGAATTGATGTAGAGATTATATTACTGATAAAAACTGTCACCACAACAAAGACTTGTTCTTCTTCACTAAAGGGACCAAAAAAAAAAAAAAGAATACTTGTGGACAAGTATGAGGAAAGTAAGCATGCATGATATAAGAAGGACATGGTGCTGTTGGACTGAGTTTGGAGGAGGGCCACAAAGATGATCAGAGGGTGGAGCACTCCTCTTCTGAAGACAGACTGAGAGGGTTGGGGTTGTTCAGCCTGAAGAAGAGAAGGCTTCACGGACACCTTCTAGCAGCCTTCCAGTACCTGAAGGGGCTACAGTAAAGATGGAGAGGGACTTTTTACAAGAGCATGTGGTGATAGGATGGGGGGGGAATGGTTTCAAACTGAAAGAGATTTAGATGGGATATTAGGAGGAAATTTTTTCCTTTGAGGATGATGAGACACTGACAGAGTTCAAGGCCAGGTTGGATGGGGCTTTGAGCAACCTGGTCTAGTGGGAGGTGTCTCTGCCCATGGCATTGGTGTTGAAACTAGATGATCTTTAAGGTCCCTTTCAACCCAAACCGTTCTATTATTTTATGATACGGGTATTTATCAACTTGATCTTTCCAGGAACAGATTACTAGGACCCTTCACTCTCTTCCCTTTTATTTTTCTGTCACCAAAACAGAGCTAAGAGCAACATTTCTGTGACAGAGAGGGCAGTCATCAGGACCTTTATTATTATATTTATTACTACCTAGAGAAACTTCCTCCCCAACAGCCCTCAATGCTGGCAACCTGCTGAAAGAAAGAGAAGTAGAGTGCATGAGCTGTTTGCTGTACCTGCCAACCTGTTCCTGACATTTTTACAGGGGCTGCGGGAAGACTTCATTTTCACATTGATCATGTAGCAAGTCAGTAAAGACAAATTCCAGTCAGGATCTTTGTAAAAAGGCTTCTACAAATCAAGACTTATTGTATGACCTGTTTATCAAAATAATTCTTGTATATTTTTTCTTGATTATTTTAACTCATATTAGTGGCTTAGTAAAGTAATTGTAGTATAGAACGCTTTACACCAGTTTAACCTGGACCTGTCACTGAAAGAAACAGTCCCGCCAGGTTGATTTTAACCTGGAGGAACTCTCCAGCACTGTTGACTGCTTAAAGGTTTGTGCCAGTCCGAGGCTCTGGATGGCACAGATGTAGTAATGAGGGGCAAGGCGTGGACCATGCACTGGATTTTCTTTCAGGACTAGAGCTGACATTAAACACTCAAGAAACTATGTCCCAATGTTTGGAATATGGGAGAGGTTTACAATTATTCTGCATCACTTCCAATATAGACTGGTTCAAGATATAAAAACGTAATTTCTCCCAAATATCATATATATTTGCAAAGTCTCATAAGTTTTCAAGTTACAAAAAACATAGAGATCAGCAGGGGGTGATATTTGAATTATTAACACTTAAATGTTATTCTTCAAAGAACCATGCAGTACTGGAATCTGAGAGACAGTCCTTCCCTTACCTTCCCACTGATCCCTGTTTTTTTCCTTTATTTTGGTACTTAGGCATGGTTATGCCACTTCCCAATCCCAACAGTCACTCAATCAAGGCATAATTTGTTCCATCAGTAATGCAAGAAATCTTTTAGAAAAACATTATTCACTCTCAGCTGAATCTGACTCAGGGGAAAAAAATGCCCAAAGGTTGTAGAAGAGATTGAACTTTTAACCATACTATTAAAATTTATCTGTCATCATCCCTTGAATATAAGGTTTCAGAAAAATAGATTAATAGCAAATCCATAATAAAGCAGGGGAGTATGATAATGCTAACCAGTATTCCCATCTCTGTATCAAAGAAGGAAAAGTAATTGCAGTGACAAAACATTTTTAGTTTTTGTTCTCGGAGTGGCAGTACATCTACCATATCATCATTTACCCTGGTCCATTATAGCAACCGCTCCATGTAACTCACAGGTTGTTTTGACGTATCTTGTAGGAAGTTGGAACAACAAACCTTAGTCAGAATAAGGTATCTCGAGAGAGATCTTATGGCAGGTCAAGAAACTTATAGAAAATGTTTTGTAATCTGCAACCATAAAACCTAAGAGTAGAAGAGACAACAATAACAAGCCATGGGTTTCTCTTAATGGTCTTCCTGCTGTACCGGATTTGAAATTGCTCTCAAATGGTGACCAGCATAAAGACCAGCACCAAAACCCACTAGCTTTAGTAAAGATTACTAAAGTGTATTCCACAACTGATTAAATACTGTCTTGCATAATTATATCTTGTAAATACTGAAACCATCTTTAAGATAGAAAAAGAACCAGGTTAAGGCCAATTAAAGTACTATTTTGCAAAACATACACAAATAATTCAGCTGAAGGTGAGAAAACAGGGTGTTCTTATCAGAGGTTGTTCAGCTGTAGGCCCTCTTCTCAGTGAAATCCATGTTTTTTCAAACCTGGAAAATGCTGTAACCACAGAGAACAGTCCTTCCATGGCTGTGTACCATAGGGTCCTTCCCATCTCTCAGTGGCTGCCCATTTCTCTCTTGAAAAGCAAGACCTCAAGACTCTGTAGTGATAGCCTCAAACAGAAAACTTTTTCTTCAGTCTGCAGAAGTCTCACACTTCTAATATTAGAATTATTTATGTAGACCTGTTTTGGTCTGTTTTTGTTTTATTAACAGTAGACCTGTTCTGAACAAATAAAGACCTGTTTGATGAAAGATGTGAATAGGCATGTTTCTTTTTGAAAACCTTAGAAATATGCTAACAGAAGAGCAGCTGATTTTCACACCTCAGAGAGAACTGTTTCAGTACCTACTTAGTTAAGATGTCTACCTTCTTGAATTTTTGGTTTGTATCCTGAATAAAGTTTATATTCATATGAGAAGCACCTATTTTCATGCTGCAGTGAAGGAACTTAATTATTTTGTGATACAGTAAAATATGTCTAATTATTCAGTCAGACCTTTTCCCTTGATCATTCAACTGGCCTTAGATCACCTTTATTGGATTCAATTATATTTTCCCAGGAGAAAACTGTAATTCATTTAATTTATATGCTTCCTAATATTTTAAAGATACTGTCTGGGAGAGGGAGGGATTAAAGAAAAGGGTACCAGAAGGGTGCTATGAGGTCTCCCTGGAGCCTTCTCTTCTCCACGCTGAACAACCCCAACTCTCTCAGCCTGTCTTCATAGCAGAGGTGTTCCAGCCCTCTGATCATCTTCATAGCCCTCCCCTGGACTCAGTCCAACAGCACCATGTCCTTCTTATGCTGAGGACTCCAGAACTGGATACAGTACTCCAGGTGCAGTCTCATGAAAGCAGAGTACAGGTGGAGAATGACTTCCCTCGACCTGCTGGTCATGTTAAATTTCAATGTATTTCAATGTATTTTACTTTTTATTGCATAATAATAATAATAATAATAAGCAAACTACTTGTTTTAAAGACTTAGTTGGAAGCAAAAGGATAAACAAAATATCCAGTTGCAACCTCACAAAATTCTGAAGGCAATATATCTGGTGTAAATTAGGAGAAGCTTGATTTTACATTGCTGGCTCATGGTATGCATAACAGCCAAGAGCAAATAAAAGAAGGAAGGCACACTTGAACAGAATGTGGGAAATTTGTGTGTTGTGTTTCTCAAAGACCTTAAGGGAAAGTTTTGCAAATGCACAAAGAAGGCATAAAAAAGCTCAAATCAAGTCCATGTAGACTTCTAAATCTCTGACAGCAGTTTTCAAAATATTCACCGTTACCTATATTTGTAAATAAAGACATATTCATTGTGCCTGTTTGGGAAATAACAACAGACAATTTAAGACATAAGATTAAAGAAAACAAAGTAACTCCTAGTACAAAACAATGGTTATTTGAGGATATGTTTACTTTTCTGAGAGCAAAGTCCAGCTATGTGAATTCTGCAGTATGATTACTTTTGGATTTTCTTTCTTAGTTTGTGCTCCATGGCATACCATACCAGAAATGCTATAGATTATTTTGCCTCTGAGACTTCTCTCCAGCTTTGGCTGATGTTTAAATATTCAAACATGTACAGCATGTAACTGTTGTTTCCCAGTAGCTATGGCTCACTAAGTACAGCCTTAGTTATGAATTATTCAGGATGACGCTGTTTCTAAGTAGACTTTCTACTAAAAGTGCCATGAAGAAGTACAAGAAAACCTCATTTTCTAGAGCTAAACCAGTTAATTTTTAGAGTAGTAATGCACCCAAACATTTGAAGAAAAAAGTTTATTTTAATTCAAGAAGTTTGGGGTTTTTACCTCTCCTATGTAAGAACACAGACTATGTCAGCCTCTATCTTGAGATTAAAAATAATGTATTATATAAACCCCCATACATTTTCAGAGCTACCTACTTCAAAGTAAGCACTAATTTCAAATATTTCAATTCCAAATATCAGGAGACAAAGCAGATAACTCTTTCCCAGACCTCTGTTGATCATAGTAGCAGTCAGCCCTCATTCCCAGCCTGCTTTGTCCAGAATTCAGAAGATTTCTTAGACTGAATTATTGAGACTTTTAATTTCTATTTAATTTTTGTTATTTGTTCTTGACATTTTGGAAATTCAGGGCTAGTACATAGTCTAGGTAAGCCATATTCTGAGTTATTCCACATTAATTCATGCTTGGTTTAGGTCTTTGTCTTCCCACCAAAACAAATTGACAGAACATTACTGAGCTCTACAACTCTGACTGCTGAAGCTCTTCCATAACATTTCAGCAGGAGAAGAGTGAGAGATGTCTAGTGAACCAGGTATCTAGAAAATACCGTACTGTCTGTACTCATTAATATTTTGGTATTTTTTATATATAACAGGATACAAAATAAAGAAGCAAAGATGAACCTCTTTTCTAGTGGCTATTTGTTTAAAGAAATATTTTAGCTTGTCTTATTTTTTAAAAGACTGAGCTTAAGCTCTGGTCAAGAACCACAAACCTTTGTCCAACCTCACATCTTACTGGGCAGTAAGCCCATTGAAAAGCAGGCTATATTCTAATATTAATAATCCGTTCCCTCATCTACTAGCTTGAACATCTTCTCAGTGAATTTCTAATAAGTCAAAGAAGTTTAAAAAAATGTGGTTAAAAAGACTGATAAAAATAGTAGCCTACAAGTTCCAGTTTACAGAATGCAGCATGAAATTTCATTACTCGTATTTTCACTACTTGCTTGTGCCATCTGCCATCCTTGGTTTGGAGAGTCAGACAAAGAATTACTAGTTATGGGTAGTCTACATGGCAAACTAGAAAACACAGGCAGTGGTCAGTTGATCCCATGAGTTATCTGAATGAGAAGTGTGTTCTTCCCCTTGGTTTTGCTGCTTCTTTTTTGTCAACATGGCAGTTTGCATAATGCCAAATCTCTGGTCTTAAAATTCACCCTGCACTCCCAGAAAAACACAGCTTAGGACCTGGACTTGAGTCTGGAAACTTTTGAACATAAAGGAAAGGAAATTAAAAGAAGTCTTAGAATGGGAGAGCTGGACAAGCTGTAATTTAGACATTGTCAAAGGCTTCCTGTGGAAGGCCAGAGGCTCAGCTGCTGAGATTCCCGTTCTTGGCAAGAAGAAAAAAAAAGCCTTGAGTATCTTCTAAAAACTGGGCCTGACCTGTCTCTTCAACCTTACTGACTTTTCTTTCCAGGAAGAGGTGCAGAAAGATGAGGGAATGGGACCAACATATGCACAGCGTGAAAAATAAAAGGGTTAGAAAGAAAGAATTTTATTCATTTCCTATGCTATTAACTACTGCAGCTATCATGACTTTAGTTTATGAAATTTGCATTTTGCACAAGTACTGAAATAAAAACTTCCTTAAAAATAAAACTGTAGCTTAATCATGTGTATATATATTTTTATATGCACAGAATATAATCGTATTTTATGAGGGACAGAACTGAGAGGAGAGGGAAAAATGAAAATTTACTTGAGATTCATGTAGCTGGAACCTGTTTATGTGAAACTGTTGTCCTACTGACAGAAAAAAAAAGCCAACACAGTATTTATTACTATAAAAAAAAACCCAAAACTTCAACTGTCTTCCCTCCCCCCCCCGTGCTGTTATTTGTGTCCTATATACTCTTATCTGCAGAAACTGCAAATTTCAGTTCAAGAGGTCTTTCCAAGTTTATCCTTTTTTCCTACAGAAATTTTGCTGACCATTTTCTTATTATATGAACTATTATTAGAATTAAATATGAATAGTAGATATAGCTAAATTTAATCTCTGTGTATATGCTTACTTTACCAGACCATATTACCTAGCTCAAGCACCAGTACAGGCTGGGGACTAACTGTCTGGAATGCAACTTGTCCAAGGAGGATGTGGGGGTCCTGGTGAACACCAAGTTGACCATGAGAGATCAATGCCCTTTCATGGCTAAGGTGGCCAACAGCCTTCAGGGTTGCATAGTGCAGTGGTACCAGCAGATCAAGGGAGGTGATCATTCCCCTCTGATCAGCACTGGTGAGATACACCTGGGGAACTGGGTCCACATCTGGGCTCCTCAGTACAAGAGAAACATGGACATACTGGAGCCAATCCAGCAAGTGTCCATGAAGATGATGAAAGGACTGCAGCATCTGTCATATGAGGAGAGACTGAGAGAGCTGGGACTGTTCAGTCTGGAGAAGAGAAGGTTCGGGGGGATTGCATCAATGTGTATAAATACCTGATGGGGGAGTAAAGAAGATGGAGCCAGACTCTTCTCAGTAGTGTCCAGTGACAGGACAAGAAGCAATGGGCACACATTTTAACACAGAGAATTCTGTTTAAACATAGAAATCTTTTTTTACTATGAGGGTGGTCAAGCACATGAACAGGTTGCCCAGATAGGTTGTGAAGATTTTCAAAACCTGACTGGATACAGTCCTGGACAACCTGGTCTAGGTGCCACTGAATTACGCAGGAGCATTGGACTAGATGATCACCTGAAGTCCCACCCAACCTCATCTGTTCTGAGAGTTTGTGATCTCTGTATTTATTCATAATTTTACTTTTAGACATTTAAATTCTTTTATTAAAAATTTTGGATCTGTACAAAAGTAAGTGTAAAATCCATCTTAACATGTTTTTCCACTCATAACTGTTAAGGTTTCAGAAAGTTCAGCATATTATATGCCTCCCTAAATTGATGTACTTGATGTACTGCTACAAGTTAAAAATCAGTTTAGCAATAAGTGTCTTCATAATATTCATTGTTCTTTGCATCTCTAAACCAACGCATTTTGTCTTCTTATTTAGTTAGAAATAAGTGGCCATCCTTCAAGAGCTGTCATAAAAAGAAATAACGTCTGTAAGTTCAAAATTATATAGGATCTTTCTGTAATGATTTAATATTTTCTCCTTCCAAAACCAGGCAGTATATTACAACAGCCAAATCTGCAAGGAACTGGGTTAGTCAAGAGAGTCTACCAGATGCCATCGGTCACAAATAATACTCAAATGACAAAACACCAAGAATATGTGGGAAAATAATGCCACAAAAACAAAGGCAATCCAAAATAATTATAGAAATCACCAAAAGTTTATAAAATCTTAGTTAAGTCAGGCTTAATTTTTTTTAAATACTTGTTCAAGTGTTTTTTTATTTTCTTCCAGTAGTCTAACTTTACGAGAGGCCTCATACAGTTACTGATAGTGAATGAAAGGTATTTATGTTCACTGCTGGTGAATTTTCCTGCTTGTGTCCTCCCAAACTTCTTTAGCACACATTATAACCTATACTTACGATCTGAACACTTCTCTATTGCATAGGTCATCCCTTTCTTATATAATTGTACTATGTTTACCCTGGTGGGGTAATAGTCTATGAATGGGATCTCAAAATTCTTCCCTAACAATATGACCTAATTTTACTCTGTATTACCCTAAAAATAACAATATTACTCAATATTACCTTAACACAAACACTGAGTTGCTGCTCTCTCTAGCAGGAGGTGTAATATGTTACACCTACCCAAGTCTAATCACATGCTGTTGCCAAAAGCACATTTCCATTCTGATTCCCGCCAGTTCTCACGAACACGTGGCTGCAGGGCAAATGGGATAAGCTTGAAAATCCTGTGAAAACCTGGATCTCGTGCTTTCATTAGTCAGTTCTCCACAAGAGAAAGCAATATGACTGATCTGCATGCTGCAAAGGGGGCTGGAGATACAGGTCCCTGGGGCGTCGGGTGGAGATTAGACCCTCACAGTCATAGTTGTAAAAACAAGCTGTAGCCCAACAGAGTTGAAAACAACTTTGGCAGGGCACTGGCTGATCATGAAAAGCATGAAAATAAACTGTATGATCTTGTAGATAAATACTGTCACATAACTTTATTGATTTTTAGTTTAACCTAATAGTCAGACCACTGATGGAACCAACTCAGCTGTATAGATATCCAGTCCTAGTTTCAGAAACAAGACAGTAAGAATCATGCTTAATTTACAAAGCAACATGCTGACACCCCTCATTCAAGCAAGCAAAGCGAAACATATGCCACAGGAAAGTGTCCCTGATTAAAGTCCTAGCCTTGAATGTAGACTCAATTTCTTGCTCTCCCATAAACCTCTCAAGATAATTTACTGCTACTAAATTTATAGAGTGACTGAGAGCACTCTAACATCAAACATCAGAAATTCGAAACTTAAAATGTCTGGGCCTGAATCCATAAAAAGGATGTAAAAAATAATCCAGCAAAGGAATTAGCTGTCTTAAATTAGGCATGTCAAAATGGCAATGTCTAAATAATGTCTAATTAGTCAAAGAGCAGAATCGAAAATTCAGAGCTAGACACAGAGCAACCATACAATGCACAAGGAGAATCAGAGGTAAGGTAAGAGATTCATGCTCCAAGTGGCAAGTCATCAAAAGACAAGCAGTGGGAAATATAATTAACAAGAGATGTGAGCTCATCTTCCTTGGAGCTTTGACTCCTGATCTGCTTAGAAAGTGCAGCCCTGATTTTGGTGTGCCAAGCAGTGTCCGTAACTCGTCTTTCCAAGAAACAAGCTGGAGGCAGGGGAGGGCGTGATATTTCCACTTCTATAAAAGGTGACAGTAACTAATCCCTAGGTGAACTCCAGAATTCACATACTTTTCCTTGAGGGTTGCCATTGACCTCAGTGCACTCCATAGACCAGGGATCAGAGTCACAGTCTGGGACTGGGCTGCACCATGCAGCCTGTCTCTCCTGAAGCCCAGCTGCTCTTCAGGCAGCACTGCAGGCAGCGCTGCCAGAGCAACACCCTGATGCAGCTGCCCAAGAGCTGACCATACCCCAAAGACTGACTTCTGGGTCCTGTTCTCTAAGACTATCACTACAGTTTACAAGAAATAGTCATCATATAAAATGATCAGTTTTTATCTTTTCTTGGTGCTGGCATTTGAGATAGAGTACAAAAAGAACAAGGGCATTTGCAAGAAAAATATTTAGGAAAATGAAAAAATAGAACCTGAAGAGTGGATTTTCTCATATCACCCAGCCCAACACATGCTCCAGGCCATGAAACAAGGGCGGAACTGTGCCACCTTTCCTAGTCCTCTTCCAAACTGCCTTACAACCAGCTCTAGCTAGAGATTAAGATGATCAAGCAGAAGCCTGTAATCACACAGTGTGAAAAGTCCCTTTAAGGATAGTTTTAGCAGTTTCAAAAGCTAAAAGTATTTCTTCTTTTGCCCTTATTCTGTCTAGACTATTTCATGCATCTGGCAGAGGTTTTATAACACATGCTCAGGTTGTTGTTTCCTCCCCTCCTTTTGTAAGGAAAAAACAACCAAACAAAAAAAATGAACTTCAGAGGGGCAGAGCAGAAAAACCTATTGTCTACTTCTAAAAGAAAAGGGAAAAGAAAAAAAAAAAGAGGCTTAAAAAAGCTATGTTTTCACATGTGTTGTGTCTCACTAGAGGAGCATTGGTTTGAGTTTAGATTGACTACATTGAAATAGCACCTTTGGAGGACAGCCTAAAATCATAAACAATAAAAAAGAAATATTTCTTTTAAAATGCACCAAAACCCCACCCTGCTTTAATGAAGGGCATCATTTTGGTTTCAATACACACAATTAAAATCACAATAAAGTAAAATCTGGGAATTTGTGCCATAAGCTGGGGTCACACGGAAGGCACCCGCCCTCCAAGGAGAACAGCTGGGAGAAGCGCTTGCTCCTGCCTGACTCACTTGCCGGAGCATGTCCAGGGAAGAGGTTTCCACACAACCAACCTCTGAGCCATTCCAAAACATTTTGATAACCATTGGACAGATACCTCAGTGGGGAATGCCATGAGCCTTCCGGTCATCTTATGTTGTTTATGCTACGATTTGGATAGAACAGATTTAAAAATGGGCACAGGAGGAAGCAGGAAACAGAGATATTGCTTGGCAATTGAATCACCTACTTCTGTTACATTGGCTCTTTCAAGTTTGGTTTTATCTACTGAAAAGTGCAAAGCTGCTTGTTTGGGTTTTTTTTAAATCTTACAGGGTTATTTTAGTCAAAATGTACCTTAACCTGGAAAAACAACCAGTTATCAGAAGAAGCTGTGTTTGCTCATTAGCTTATTACTCAGTGACCATTACTGAGATGCTTTTCTCCAAGCAGGTGGTTCACTCACAAAAAGTCTGGAAAATGCAACCTCACCCATTTTTTTTTCTTTCTCATTTTTCTATTACAAAAGTGGTTGATAATAGAGTCTCTGTTCCTGAAGTTCTGAGATACATATTTTTATTGTACACAGTAATCCCATATACTGAAGAATTTCAAGCATTTCAGTCTGGTTTTGAGTTTCAGTATGAATTCAAAGACCAATAAAGCAAGCAAAACCATTTCCATCATTAGTTGTCTCTAATGTCTTCTCAGTTCTCTTGTTAGCACCAATTTTTCCTGGAAAACTATGTAATGCTATTGCCTTCCTAAGTATATGTTTAGAAAAATTGCATCATTGATTGCCAAACATGGGGTTGTCTGTGAAGGAGCTAGGTCAGAACACTGAGCTTAGTACAATAAATAAATGAGGAGGAGTTTTGGCTATAAATGATACTAAAGATAAAATTCATATGAAAAATGTTCTGATATTGTTTGAAGATATGCTGCACAAATAGGCAAAATCCAGAGTAATATAAAGCTTTTCACAAATTTTGCACCAACTATCTGTGCTAGAAGAATGATCCTAGAAACAAAAGTACTTGAATGTCCTCTGCCTCAATAATTAATGCCAACACATAAATTTCATACTACAATCATCACTTAATTATTGCCTCAAAGATCTAAAGATTCTAGAAATGTCAGTTCAGAATAAGGCTAATTTTCACGTACACTTCCCCAAACAGGAGAGCTTACGTTTGCAGAGTGACTGGAACCTCAATTTAACACAAGGTGACAGACCCAGAGAGACCTTATGTCCCTGGGTCACTGTAACTGTCAGTGTCGAGCAGACACTTCCAGAACAAGGGTGACAAAGGGCACAAGCCATATGCTGTTTGTATTGCAACAGTCTTCAGAAAGAAAACTTCCGTCTATAGCTTACAAGCATGAAGCAGTTACTCTGCTGAAGTCTGAAGACTGTCTTGCAGTAGTAAAATTATTTACTTTGGCACTCACTTGGGCATCCATCTAGAGTTTAAATGGGGGTCTTCACTAATTTTGTTGAAGGTCCTCTATGCTAGTTGCAAATACATGTTTATTTTTGCAAGGAAACTATGCTGTAGCTTCCCAAGGACTAGTTTCATTCAGATGGTACTCGAAAGAGTTTCGGTTTTCTATCAGAATAATTAGGAAATGAGTCCACACTTTGTCCTTGTTATTGAGTCTTTCTGAGCACATACATAAAAAAAAAAAAGTCTTTAACAACAGACTTAGGAAAACATTTTTTCCAAAGCATATTACCTTTCATTGCATTTTGTGATACTCATATAAATGATTTCTTTTTAATTCTTCATTGACCTTCCTCACCTTACCTTACGAAAGCTAAATTATAAAATCTGAATTTGTTTCATACAGTTTGCTTCACTTGCTTTTCAGTCTACTCAGAGGCTAACAAGTTTCTTTCATTTCTGGGTTCAGTCCAACAGCGGAACAAGAAAAAGAGAAATGCCTTATTGAATCCTAGAGTAGGCTCTCATTGCCTTTTAAACCTGTTTTCACAGAAGATGCGAAGTTAGGTGTTCAAAGCATTAACACCACCCCTTTGAAACAGAAAGCTCTGGGTTTTGGGAGATATACCATCCCCTGGCAGTGGGAAAGTTTTATGGCTGCAACACTCTCTCTAGAAAAAGGAACATTTCAGGCATGATGATTGTGAGATCTTAATAGAAAGAAGATTACACTGCCATTGGGTATTGTAAGTATAAGGCTTTTCTGTGCCTGAAGGTAACACAATTTTACCAATTCTTCTAAGTTACCTTCAGACATGTTCATTAATTACTACCAGAACGGTAAATTCTGTCGTATGAACAATGTTAATCCTTAGAGTTCACTTTTTCTCATATACTTCTTTCAGATGTATTCATAGGAGGCACAGTTCTCACAGGGTGAAATATTAAAATAGTTAAATTTAAGCAGTATTATACTTTGCTATAGTTAATTTTCTTGGAGTATTTTCAATAGCATTGTGGAAGGCAGCAAACTAAAGAATTCATAGCATATTGATGTGGATAACACCAATATCAATTTCACCTAAGTCTTCACCTTAAAAGAGTTTCACTTTGTGTATTTTAATTTTTTCCCAGTTAGAATTATTGGCAACTTCATTATTAATATATACAAAAATGTTAGAATTATTTCCCTTGCTTACAGGATCTGTGCTCTTTATATGTGCACAGGTAGATGACAGGAATCAAGAGGCTGTAGGGCAGAGACCAAAACCTACCCACTGAGGGTGGAAAGACCCAACTGACCCTGCCTTCACAGACACACAGCAAAGCCCAGTACCTTCCTTTGCTCTAACTTCAAGATTTAGCTGATTACATGGGTGGATTTACAGCATAGATTTTACTTCTCACATAGAGATTTATTGAGCTGTAACGAATTAAGAGAATTCCTAGAAACAGGTTGCTGCTGTTAGTCTTGTGAGATTGCTGAACTCCACCGACAGTCTGGCTGAGATGAGGGCAGTGCCTCTGGTCTGAATTTTTATAGCAGCTGCCAGCAGACACACACTACAGATTTAACATGTCATGTTACTTGAAACTACATACACATGCACACAAAAAAACCCCTGAAAAGTGCAATTCTGTTATAAAGCTGTACGTGTCAGCAAATAACAGTTTCAATCCCAAACTCTCACCCTTCCAAAACTCTCCCTGCCAATTCTGTAAAAGTGCTAGATTATTTTGATAACACATTATCTGTGACAGTACAAACATGCTCATTTCTCACAGAGAAAGAAAATAATACACAGCTTGATAAGTCTCTTAAAAAAATAATTAATGCAGACTAGAGTACTGACATTAAAAGAAAACAGAAATCTAAACCAATTCTACATCAACTGCTTTAAGACTTCATGTAGGAGTTATGTTCATTCTGTAGAACTGCTGGTGAAAGACTGTCCTCAGGCTGAAAACCTCACAGCCCTACACTTCCAGGACCAGTCAGCCTTCATTCCAAATCAGAACTTTTTTTTATAATGATTCTCTTCAAAGACCAAATTCTAGCCAATATTGAGTTAATAAAAGCAGTCTAGAATCACTATACACTACACAAAGACTGAATTAGCAGCAGCAAGCCTTATCAGAAGACCCATTTAAATCAGTCTCTGCTTTCCTTCTCTATCCCAACTCAAAAACAGAGTCCACAAAATAGCAATAGGGAAAAAAGCTAAGTACTAAATCTAGTGAAATTTCTGACAAGAAAAAGAATGATGTTTTTCAAATTCTGCAGTTTCATTAACATTATTTAATATTAACATTATTTCCCTTACTGCTTCCATTGTCTCATTAGTACAATGGTCAAACAATACTCACAGTTAATCTACAAATATATACTTTAGATATATTTACACAGATTTTTATTTATTTATTTATTTATTGCTTTTAGGATTACTTATCGAGTGTTTGTCAAAACCGGAAGAAGAATTTTAAAAAGGCCATGTTTTGCTGCACATGTATTGTGTGATGACAGTTATTTGGTTCAATGTGAGTACAGTGGTGTTCCTACACACCTTGTGTTTCCACTAACAAATCATTGAGGGAACGTATTCCTGCAGCCAAATACTGCTTCAAGAGTGGTAGTTGTCCAGTATCTTACTAATAACATTGTACTAGGACAGACCATTAAAGGACCTGAAGCTGCAATCCTGGGATACCAGATCATCACTCAGCAGGATCTGGGAACAGGTGATATAATTTGCCCTACTGCAAGTGAGACCTCTTCAGTTCTTTCATAAGTGATGTTGGGTTTAGAAAAGTGGTTGAATAGAGAGAGTTTTGATGAGCATTGTGTTGAGAAACAATCAGTATGCACAGGGAGAGGGAACAAGCCTTTTTCTCCCTCAGATTTGGCTGAACAAGGGAATGAACTATCCTGCAGGATGCCAGAGAAACGGGAATAATCTATGCTTAATGGTGCAGCATCCCCTCTTCATAAAGAAGCTTAATATAACCTATCATAGCTGGGGAAAAAAGCCAGTCATCTCAGAATCTGGGCAATAGACTATTAAAGACGATACTGCACCTTTCTAAAAGTTGTTAGTGTATTCAGTGGAATTGAAATGAGGAAGACTGAAAACATTACACACAAGAAAATAACAGGAAAAGGAGGAAAGTACCCTTTAAATTGCAGGTACTAGTAAACCAAGTGGCTTGTGGAAGCTATATTTCACCAGCACAGCTAACATACTTGCTACAGCTGAGACACAATTGGTTAAAGTCAGCCTTTCTTAATTTAATATATATCTAATAATACAGGAGGCAGGGAGACTCAATTGTGTCCAAAGCCATCCAGCTTCATTCCCAGAGCAAATAAGTCACTGCTACAGAAAAAAAAAATATAAAAATAATAAAAAATGATCTCACCACTCGTTTCATTCGGTGTGTTTTGACAAATTACTGAAGAGCTCCCATTCTTCTGTACTGCATCTATTCAAGAATATTTATAGGCTCCCTCTACCTGCTCATCCCCTCCTTTTTGCTAAAAAAGACACGTCTCCAAGGATGACTAACTGGAAAGGGGAACACATGCATCCTTATTGGTAATTACAGCTGCAGTAGACTGCCAGCCTCATGGGCTTGCGTCTTCCTCCAGGGCTCCAGGCGTCACAAAAGAGACACTGAAACTGAAGAAACTACTGAGGGACAATTATAATTTTACCTCAAGTTCCAATGCATTATCCAAGTGAATGATGACTAACTTTATTGTGAAGGTAAATGCTGAAATGAGATGCTGGAAGGCTGGATGGGAGGTAGTTAGACCTGGGTGGAGGATCTCCTCATTGAAACCTGTGGGAAGGCCCCAAGTCCTTGTACTGAGTAAAAGGCCATCTAACAAGTTTTAAAATGCCCAGGAGGAAAGGACAATTACAATTTAGCACATGCTGCTTCCATGGGGAAAATAGTTTGTTTTCTTGCTTATCTAAGGCAACAACTTGTTGACCAATGACAGACTTTCTAAATGAAAATTAAAGCTAAAACATTTATTTAAATATGCTACTGTAAATGCAGTCTTTGGCGTATACTTAACCTACCTCTGAGTATTAGGATCACGTAAAAACAGACAGGTGAGCTTTCAATGATATGAGACACCTGAGTATGCTTCTCTACACCATAAGGTATGCACCTTTGATTAAACATTGTGTTAGAGCAAAGCATTGAACCAGGGATGCAAATAAAACATGAACGTTTTACTGCTTGTGGGGCTTCATATCTCTCAGCTGATTTCTCTTGACAAGAACTTCCATGTAAAAAATCTTCCATGTAAAAAATCTTCCATGGCAAAGATTCAACAACTACCTGCATTTTTTTGGTGTTAGTGACAACAATTCAAAGGAAGAATCAGATCTCTGTGAGTGTCCCACTTCAGTAGAACTTGAAATTTTATTTTTCTCCATAACAGATTAAGAAAATAAAAGCCTATTGTAAACGGAGTGAAACAAAATAAAAGCACTGAAAGCCAAAAATTTCTTTAGTGAACGGATGTTACAAACATTGTATGTTTAAACATACAATGAAAACAGAAGGCATGCCACTTGCTTAGACACAACATAGAAGCATGATGAATGTCTGTACCAACAGTTGTATGGGACCAGCAGTGCCTGCAAAAGCAGCCAGCAGTTATCCCTGTGTTAGCATTCCTGGACAGGAACACACAAGTAGTAAAGCTCTTCCAGAGAGTTTTCTTTTCTCCATTCCGTTACCTGCATCTATCAGCTCTCTGCCTGGCATGAGATGTTGACAGATACCTGCAGACAAAGCTTTTCAAAGTCACAGAGGATACCTTACTTGGTTGTTACCTGTCCATGAGTGTTTTCAGGGGAAAAAAAAATCCTTAAATGTCCCAAAGTGTTAAGCTAGAAAAAGATTAATTAAAATATTTGTAATCAATTGTGTACAGACTGAAGAAAAGTTTCAAAGGTAGTATAGCACCATGAAAAAATAAGCCTTTCAGTTTGTGTTATAGCATACTTTCAGAAGTGAAACTGTGGGACACACACTTCAAATATTGCACGTGGCTGTACATTTAACAGCTTTTACAAATAATGCTTTTAACATCCAGCAGAACTAGTAGTCCTAATGAGTATAAAAAGAAAAAAAAATTCTAACAAAATCCCAGCAGACTTTTCAAATGTAAATTTAACCTGACAGCAACGTTGTAAAAAGGTTGGTAATTTTAGAATTTCATACCAAGACCAAAACAGAAACAAAATCAAATCAGGAAGAGAAGCACTGATGCATGGGTAAGCTAGGATATTTCTCAACTTTTTTAAAAAATAATTTTGTACACACACAAATGCATTTCATCTGTGTGAGAATCTGAGCAAAGTAAATGAATGCTTAATAAATTATTACTTTTTTAAAAGCAGTGTTATTCATTCACCTACAATTCTTAAAGGCTGAATTACTGACAAATGGATTTCTTATAAGAAAAGAGGACAAAAACTCCAAATTATTTCTATTAGTCAAATGATAGAATATGATGGTTCATTAATTCCAACAAATTAAATTCCTTAATGTATGAACATCAATATATCAGACAGATCTTACAAATTTAGCTTACTAACTTCTGTCTACTTTTGATCTGCTATAAGCACTTAGTTAATTTTTTCTTGCAACCACCTCATCTTGCAAAGATTTATAGCTCTTTAATTTTTACGTTGTAATATGCTCCCAGATCTCAGTGGAACTATTCATGTCACTAAATGTAGAGAACATACATATATCTTTTGCAGGAGTAGGGCCCAATTCTCAGACCAAGCTCCAATTTCAAGTAATAAGTCAATAGTTAAGTAGGGGAAAAAAGGTTGCCAATTGCCTATATAATTCATTCTGTTTTCAGAATGTATGTTCAGGAGGAAAGAGGGAAAAACTCCTCCCCTTTAGCAGAGTATCTAGGCAAACCATTCAAGGGAAGATTTATTCTGGGTAAAGATTGACAAGTTGAGAGTCTGGGGAAATATTAAAAATTAATATGTAAAAGAATGTCTGACTAATTTAAGGCATTCCATGTTTTCACCTCAACATCTGAAAATACAGACCTTGCTCTGTTGCTATTTTTGTTCTTTTGTAGTTATAAGCACATTTTTAATTGAGTGAAAGTGCAGAGAAATGCTAAAGGTAAATCTTATAGTAAGAGCAGAGAAGTGAAGGGACCTAAATCTTTGAGGAACAAAATCCTGAGCAAAAAAAAAAGGCTTTTATTGTTCTTCTAGACCTAAACTCCCTTCACTTGGCTTCAGTAATTTAGAAGTTAGGCATCTATGCTGGGATACAATTCTTGATTCAGACACCTAACTTCGGGTGCCTGTAGTCCCTTTGTAATCACTTGAGATCTGTCAGTATCTTCAAGCGGGACAAAAGGAGTCATCTCACCATAAGCAACCACTAGTGCTGATCACCTGAACAGCGCTCTCCACTCCATCGGGCATACTGACAGCATCTCCACTGACTCAGTGGAGTGCCCAGGCATCTGCTTCAGACATGTTGGCATCTCCTTGGATGTCTCAATTTGGATCTGAATTACAACCCTCATCGATGTCAGTATTTCAAATTTCTTTTCTAAACCCAGAGAGAAAAATAAACACCTCTCAAAGAAAGTTCATCCCTTCCAAAGTATGTATAGAATAAACAAGATGAACTGTCTTCCAGGGGTGCCTGCCCTGCTCCCAGCACCACAAGGCAAGGTTCACTGGTCGACTTTAGAACAGATGTATTGAAGAAAATTCATCACACTTTAGAAATCTACAGTGCTATCGTTTAAGCTTCAGACCAGTGAAATAAATCCCACTGCTGGAACTGTCTGGAACGGATTGCCCTTGGTAGAAGTTTGCTCTTTTGAGATGCTATTTCACTTAAACTGGAATTCAGTCAGGCCCACTGGAGCCTGACTGAATGGCAAGATGAACAGATGACCTGCAAGACTGGTGTTGGGAACCCATTTACTCTTAAGGAAACCCAGCATTTTTGCCCACGCCCCATCTCTGAACATGAAGGTTTAGTAACTTTACTGTGAAAGGGATGAGTCTCCTTTCCTCTTCCCAGAACTTTTGTTTCACCTCCATTACCATTAACCCCTGCTAC
Organism: Aegotheles bennettii; assembly: GCA_013398125.1. Lineage (NCBI taxonomy): Eukaryota > Metazoa > Chordata > Aves > Caprimulgiformes > Aegothelidae > Aegotheles > Aegotheles bennettii. The sequence continues at coordinate 472,380 of VZRW01004592.1, read as the reverse complement.
TATTTCACCTCCATTACTATTAACCCCCACTACTATTTCACCTCTGCAAACCAAAGCTCATTACTGTTTACTGCAATTCAACTTTGCACATGCTTTCTCCCCTCAGTTCCTCTGTACCGCTGTGTTCCCCATCCTACTCTGGGTCTATGACTAACCTCTGTTTCAACAAAACTGGCTGCCCACTATTCCTCCTTCTTTTGTGAGCTTTGATAATAGCCAGTAAGCTACCTTTCCTCCCACTGTTTACAGCTGCCCTACCTCTTTTCTCTACCTCCCCAGATGGACTGACATATAAATGAAGTCCCTGTGTGGCCATTTTTCGACCTTCTGAAAAACCTCCTTCCCCTGCCCTATGCTTCATTGGTTTTACGGTTTCACGAGTATGGGGTGAGGGTTTTTTAATGTCTCAAATCCTACAGCAGCTTCACATTACAGACTTAGAAACTAGGACTGAATTCTGGCTGCAATCTCCAAGCCACAAAAACAATACACTCTGAGGATCAAACATCTCAAGAGTAGAAATAAAAAACTGATGGAAGCCAACAGCCAGAACTCGTTGACAACACCACAAAAGTGCTTTTGTAAATTTACACTGCCATGTATTGATCTATTGTGGAAATACTGCCACCTCCAAAAGAGAGCAGTGAAGGGACAGCAGCTTGGAGCTGCATTCTTAGCAGCTTAGGCAAAGCTGACACCGCCACAGGTATTTTAGTAGCAGATTAAAGCCGGTATGCAGTATACTGTTACTCAAGCTAAAGAATTTGAACAGAACTTGACAAGAACCCCCAAAATTAAAGCACTTACTCATATGAGGAGTCCTGTGGGACTGCTATGGCATCACTGGGGGAAAGATTGATGGCCCTGGACAGGGTGGGGGAAGACCTCAGGGGAGGCTGGGCAAAACCAGGAAGACCCTTTTGTGCCTCGACAGTAGCTGTTCACTGAGGTTTGTTACATTTTGGAATGACAAAGTCCTGTTTCTGATTATTGAAATCTCATCAGATTGCAGTTCGAGGAGACACTGAATCAAGCTGTGCTGAACATCAGAACTCATCATATATTCTCATCTCCACATTTGTGCTTGAAAAGAGAGACTTTATAATGAACTACATACAAAAAAAGGGCATACCTCATCAAACTGAATGGGTGTGGACAGATCCTGCAGCTAAACCAGCTTAGACCTTTATGGCATGCCACTTAAAACATGGCGAACCCCCTTCAAAAAGAGAAATAGTTCAAAGAAAGCAGGATCTGCAGATCTGCAACTATCAGTGCCAGAGGCATATTTCAACAGCCTGAAACCCTGTGCTGCTGGCAAAGCTATGAATTTGTGGTGTGATACTGAAAGGGAGAGCTGAAACAAAGGAAATGGTTTTGATGTTCCAACATTAAAAACAAGTTTTCAAGTCTTTCAAAGACTTTACAGTTTATTATCACTCACCGATTAATAAACTAACAGTTCTATAAGTGATCATCCAGTGAAGCAGATAACTTGAAATATATTTAGTAAAGTTGAAGTTTTATCCATCCTCTGTACATAATTTCTAAAATTTTAGGTAAAGTCCTGGTTCCACTGAACTCATAGGAATTTTATAACTGATCCCTGCAGTGCAAGATTTCACCAGCTATTCCATTTGTTCACACAGGTATTGAATTCCTGACTTCGAACTCATGTTTCTCTACACTGGCTCAAGTGTCTTTCAAATGCACAAAATATAACTGAAGAGCAAGAAGATGCACTTGTATACATTATGCCTGCCACTGCAGGCATCCAAAACAATGTGACTTATAGCAGTGCAAGTACAAAATTTCTAGCAATATTGGTAGTTATATCCCATTTCAAACTTGAACAAACAAATAATAAAATTCATACTTCTGGTATAGTCAGAACACATCCATGTGTCTTGAAATCTGCTTCCAAGTGCAGAAGCAATGTGGGGGTTTTTGTTCTTATTCTTCTTCTGATATCCAACAAATGCAATATCCCTACAACTGCCAGAGTCAAAAGGTAGAAAACTGATATTACAATCACATAAATAGCAGACTCTGCCAGATTGAAATCTCAAACACAACAAGAATTTATTTAAAGAAAAAGGACAAACTGATATTGTAGATTTATGCATAGGCAACTTGAGGTGGCTTAATAGTTTGAGTATATGTAGGATCAAGAAAAGCTGCATATAATTGTAGTTATGTTATTGAATGTCCCAAGAATAATTTTAATGAAACTTACATTACTGTAATAAAGATCACCTTTGCAACTTTTACTTGGTAACTTAGTGCTGCTTAGTTGGCAGGCAGTAATTTGTTAATCCAAAGTGGTCAAACTATTGTGATTCATGTGACTGTACTCTTCACATAACCACTGTTGAATACCAGTTACTTCATATGTGATACTTCAGACTTGGGAGATTCAGCCTCTCCCACATGGAACAATTGTGGCTCAAAATGCCTGGATCACTTCATTGGTTTTCTGATCCCCCATTTCTTAACTGGGGGCAATCACCATTTCAGACAATTTTTATTAAGCAAAGTTTGCAAATGTAAGGTGCTTTGAACCTGACAGTGCTAGTGCTACTAGCACACTGAAATTACAGGTAAGACAAAGATCTTTCGTAAGTCTTCATAAATGCACTCTTCCTTATCTCAGTTTAGACAAAAGTGGTGATTATTTGGATGCATAAAAGGTTCTGTCTAAATTTGTTATATTAAAAAAATACAGACAGACATTTGTTGCATGTGTTTTACTACATTCTTGAAAAATTGCTGTCAACACTATAGGTTTACCTGCTATATGTGGATGAAGACCACTACTTGTAACAAATTCTAAGAATCTGGAATAGTAAGAGCAGAGCTGGGTTCAGGACTCCAGGCCTTACATACCTTAGCAAGACTTTCAACAGATTGAGAGGGATTTATTATATCAATATCCAAAATATCTAATTTGGACTACTAATAGTCTTATTTAATAACAATATTTCCTCTCTGTACATTTGCAGCATAGCAGCAATTGTAACTTCGGAGCTTATGTTCCCAGTGCTGGCAGCTGTGCAAACACAAGGTGGCAAAAGCCATTGAGTTACACCTGAACTGCAGTGTCAGCTGAGGGAGTGCCCATTGCTCCCCATACTCCCACCTCCCCTGGTCCAAACACCCAGCCTGCTTCCCAGGGGGAAAAAGAGAGGATCATGAGGAAAAGAGAAAAGAAAATAAGAGTGTGGGCATCCTCTGTGCATCCCAGGGTGCCGCAGGGGTGCAGGTAGGAGGCACCCCTGGGATCTTGGAGCTCCCACATCTCTGATGTACATCACAGTCTGAATATCAGATGCGCCATGATTCCTGATAAATGCATCTATTTAAAAATGTAGTCTCTGCAAAACTCCACATATTGATGAGGACATAGGTTCTGATGCAACAAGGTTACTGAATTTAGCCTTACGGGCAGCTCAGTGCTATTCTCATTATTCCTATCTGTATTGCAGCAGTGATATCGACAGTGATCAGATTGGATCCTTTGCACTGCACTGCATGCGGATACACAAGATGGCAGTTTTCCACCCAGGAAGGTTTTGTGTTCTAAATTTAAATGAGATCCCATTTATAAATAGCAACAGAACAATGTGGTTAAATAGTCTCCTTTGCCAGTGTCATAATGATTCCAAATTGCATCAATGGAAGCAGAGAAAATTAACAGCTTTGCCTTAATCCTTTGTATGTTATGTTGAGGAACTTGTCAATATGGCTCCATTCCCAGCACTTCTATTCCTGTAACTTGCTGTAAAGAAAACAAAAAATAATGTCCCCAAAGACAAATTACCTAAACCAGAATGGGGGTGAGGATTAATGTAAAAAGTCCAAAGTTGAAGATACTGCCCATGGCAACTGCTCAGATTGACTGCGTTTCTTAAAAGAAAAAAAAAAAGAAAAGCAATAATCACACAAATCTAAAGTAAAAATTAACTTTCCTATTTTCTAGTGGAATTTCCCTACAGTTTATTTTTGATTCCTTTTCTTTAACAGTTGGATACAGCATGCTATATGACTTGGTTTCAGTGTGTTGCTCAGTAGAAAGCGTTCATTTCTATTATATTACTGAAGCTTACAGAGGCATAGTTAAATGCAGTGTAAATAACAAGACACAGCACATTTTACCAGATGGCTGTTCAAAGGCTCATGTAGGCATCCAGAAAACCTACAAAGATAGCATTCATAATGGCAGTAGTTACTAAGCGCACCTCTAGAAGCAGTACAAATACGAACAGCGATGCAGGAAAACAGCTAAAAAGGGAATAACTCCGATGTATCACTGCACTACCCTAGCTTCACATGACTAACTTCAGCAATTTTTGCAGGAATCAGTCCAATTCAGTTTCGGTGGACAGAAGTCGAGTGGCTTTAGGCAGAGTAATATAGCAATGAATCACGTTTTCTACCAAATCCTACTATAGATTTCTACCTGTCTAAAACTGGGAGAAAGTATGAGATATCTTTAAAAATAGCTGCAAAATTATATCTTTATAGCAATTACCACACATTAAGAAAGATGAGTAAAATGTTTCCCAAGGCCAAAAGAAAGTGGAAAAGTTTACTTTCATTACCAAAGTTGTGACATGTAGTAGAAATTTGGGAAGATAAAGCATTGCCTTGCAATGCAACTAAGTGCATATACATCGAGAGCCTGACTGCTCAGATGCATAGGTGGACACTGCTGCAGCCCCACAGGGGAAGAGCTGCATTATATTAAAAACAACAACAAAGCAATCCAACATGCCACGCAAGTTTGCTGTAAGCTGCTACAGGCTCACAATTGCTGGGAAGGCGAAAGCACAGAGACAGTCTCACTCTCTTGTCCAGCCAGAAGGCTGCTGGCCTCGTTGCCAACAGCAACTCAGAAGGCACCTTGCAAAGAGTAGGATTTTATCTTCTCGTTCTCATGTTCTTTCTTTTTTTTCTTTTAATTTAGTTTACTATGATAACTATATGTCTAGATACAAGAATAATATATAATAGTTTATTTAGACTACATTACAAGTAAAAATTCTCATTTCTAAAGCATGCTTAGGAAAACAAGTTTTAGCTGGAATGTAGTAAAGGCAAATATCTGAGGGCACAATGTTTCCAAGTAAAAGCACAGACTGTGACGAATGAACATATCTCTCAGATAATTGGAGCTTTTTATTTAGTCCTTCTAAAGCACACGCTTTTGTCTTCCAGTACAGTTCAAGAAATGTTACAAGCAATTCAACAGCTAGGTCAAAGAAGAGGGAAAACAGAGAGCTTAGCTCAGTTTTTTCATCTGTTATAAATGCACCCTATGCCCTTGCTCTAAAGCACTTCATCTTCTTTCAAGTCCTTACCTAAAAATGGGACCAGTCAGGGTTAGGGGGTTTTATATCTGTCTTTGGTAGAGTACTGTTTCTCTACAAATCTGAGTGAAAGGAATTTGTTTGTTATACAAATTTTGTGCAAGAATAAACAGGTGACATCGTAACTGAAATTCATGCATTTCAGATAATGACTGTAAACTGATTTGTTTGTATGTGGGGGGAGGTTTTTTACGTGTTATAAAGAAAGGAGTAATCTGGCCAGTTTTAATAGCAAGTTCCAGTATTCTGAAGGAAGTCCCTGCTAGCACGCTTTTGGGGGTACCTATTTTCAGGTACAAAACTATACCTTTTGTTCTTAGAATCAAACAGGAGTACAAGGTGCAAACTTATCCAAGCTTGACTTCTCAGTGTCGATACTCACTTGGGTATCATTTTTTAAACATACAGGTTGGGGAGAGGGTGAAACAGATTTCAGTCATGTTGCTAGATACATGTGATTATGCATATGATAAATGCTAAAAAAAATTCAAAGCCATCTTAAAAAAGAATCCAGGAATGCAAACCATTCAGCCCACATGTGGATCTCATTATACAACTGAAAGAGCCCACAAACCATTTTAGTCCCACTTCATTTTTGCTACAAGTGGACAATATCCAGCCCAGATAATCCTGATCACTGCTGCTGACCATGACTATTGCAGAACACAACTGCCACAGACTCTCAGGATCTTAGCAGACTGGTAGAACTAAATGGTTTGCAATATTCATAGCAATATGCAAAGCTGCTGCAAAACCTAAGGCCAACTCACAAAGCAACATTTCACTGATACATTATGTAGTTGTGTATGCATGATGACCTGCATAATGAACTGTGCAAAAACCCCATAATGTTCAGACTACATAAAGAGTATTTTTCTGTGAAACTGCAATATATAAAGAACAACATGAAGGTAAAACAGTACACGGACACCAAAACGAGCACTGGACAGAAGAGTCCACCTACCATGCAATATTCCAGGTGAGGACTGTTTCCCCTTTAATCGTGTCCTCCTTGAGACCTTGTGCATATTGATACACATGTAAGTGATCCCAAATAGTGCCTAGCACAACAGAAATGCTAGCAGTTATCCCTCTTTTTCAATTTTGTTTAATAAAAGAAGTAAAAAAATCAGTCCTGTTCTCTTTCGTCCACTCTGCACCAAGTGGGTCCTGCAAGCAGCAAAAGACATCGTTTTTCTTTCAACAGGTTGGTGGAGAATGCAGGGAACTCAACAGCCAAGGCTATAAGAGCAAGAATGTGAGAGCCTGAGTGGAGCAGAAATAGAAATTGTATCATTGTCACATACAGCACACAAGAACACTCAAATACCAGGTTGGTGAAAAGGTCATAACCCATGCATGCCAATGCAGGATGGCAAAGGATTTTTCAAATCCACCAGCGAATAGAGTCATGGTCTTTGAAGGAGAGAGGCTACTACAGCTTCTGTGGTAGAAGAATGAGCAGGACAGTGGGATCCTGACTCCCTGGATATCTGAGGCTTTAAAAAGTCTTTTAAGAAAAGTTGTATGAGTTTTTGAGGGCCTTAGGAAGAGTGGATTGTTTATGGGAAAGGAATAGTTAACAGGGAGGACAGCCTGGACTGGAGGAATGTTGGGCAGCTTATGAGAGCATGTGAAGATAAGAGCAGGGCATTAGTTGAGGAAAACAAATGTTGTGGGGATCATGATGGGGAGTACAAGGCCAGGGAATGTACCTTTGATACAGAAGGGCTAAAAACAGCTGCTGCAAGGAGAAGAGAGGATGGCGAAGGTGGGATGAGAGACTAAATAGAGAAGTTTCAGGTATAAAACAATGGGAGGGGGGGAAAAAGAAAACTGTGAGTTGGCTCAGGCAAAGACAGCTGTTATAATGCTGTTGGAGAAAATATAGGAGAGGAGATGGTAAGGTGAGGAGTACAACTCTTACAAGAATATAACTGAGAAGCTTAAACAGAAGCGACCAGGTAAAATAGGTACAGCAGCAGCATCACAAACCAGAAGACAGTTAGCAAGTGAAGTCCTGAGGACTGGCACAGGGGCATTTGCAATGATCCCAGCCCATCGAGGACTACTTGTGAAAGCAAATCATCCCCAGTTGACCAATGCTGATCAAAGTCACCTGGCTTAAACAGCCTGCTTAACCCACAGAAACACTAGCCATGGGGCATGAACAGTGGTTACAGTCAGTGTTGAGATGGGTTAAGGCAGCTAGAATTGGTGTCTCTAGAGCTTCATTTCGAACAACAAAAACAAATGGGCCCTGAGTCATACATTGTTAAAAGCAGTGCTCAGTAGTTGTTAAAGTGGTGCTAGAGGGAGATGAAGTCTAGTTATGGTGAACTAGTATTCAAAACTATAGCACTGGATGATTCACTCATCTGTTGCACATGCTTACAGGTCCTCTGAACCCTGCTAACGTAAACCAGCTGGATTTGGAAGGACAGGCTTGCAGGGCTCAGAAGACTGTCCAGAAACGAGGAGAGGCTAAGGAACCTAATAAAAAAAGGAGAAGGCAAATAAATACAATGGTAAAAGAAATACAAGCAGTTATAATGCTTGCTAATACAGGCCCCGAGGGCAAACAAACCAGGCCCCTGGTTAGTAAGGACAAGAAGGATCCCTGTGGTTCTGGGTATGGGGCTTGCCTGCAGGATGGCACAGAGGATTTTTAAATTTCTATTTCTCCAGGAATCCTGAGCGAGTCATGAAAGCGGCATTTGAAATAGAACAATAATAGGGTCTGGTAGAAAAAATGGAGCTCCAACTACCTAAAAAGAGGTTGTAGTGAGGCAGGGGTCAGTCTGTTCCGCTGTGCCCATAGTGAAGGGACAAGAGGAAACGGCTTTAAATTGCAGCAGGGGAGATTCAGATTGGACATTAGGAAAAATCTTTTCACTGTAAGGGTGGTTGGGTATTGGAATGGGTTGCCCAGGGAGGTGGTGGAGTCACCGTCCCTGGAGGCGTTCAAGAAGTGTCCGTATGTGGCGCTGGGTGATATGGGTTAGTGGTGATGTAGGTAGGCAGTTGGACTGGATGATCTTGAAGGTCTCTTCCAATCTCAATGATTCTATGATTCTAAGATACAGCCAAATGGAGTAAGAAACCACTTACCATCTTCACTCATTAAATAGCAGAACTGTATGCTAGAAATGAAAGAGAAGATCCCAGGAGCCAAGTGTTGAAATCAGTGCAGGTGATCTCTAGCAACATGAAAGCAACACTTTCAGCACCACTAGCTGAGGAGCAGTCAAACTTTAAGACTGGGCATGTCCACACAATCATTTGGGAAACAGTAGATTAAGGTGTGATCAGCCAGGGGAGACTTATAACCGTCCTTACTGGGGAAGCTATAGATGTAATGAATGGCCCTAGCTAGTTAAGAGAATTTAGTGCTGCTATTAATGTCTTAAAACACCCTGGGTGCCTGGGGGACGCAGCATACCAGTAAGTCTGCAGGGAGAGGTGATGATATTGTATTCAGCAAGACAGGAAAAAAATGGCATTTTAGACAATGGTCTCTGATGAGGAAAAGGTCTCATTCTGGATTTAGCTAACAATTGTTTGTGTGGGGATAATACAGAAACAGAAAGCTGCATAGTAAACTTGACTACACAATGGTGAACAACAGTGAAGCCTCAGAAACACTTGAAACACCACAGGGGTGAGTGGCAAGAGGAGTTTGTACATGTGTGCTCAAGATTAGTTAGAATATGGAAGTATCAATACACTAAACAAATGTTCCAAACCATATACAGAAACCATATAAATGTCCAAGTGAGGCTGAGGAAGGGTTGTGATCCACTATTATTAGCCCAGTGGATTATGGACTCCTAGTTCAATGACCAGGTTTATATAATTTACCAGTGTATCAGAGTGATGGAAGGACGTGGAGTCCAGATTTCAGGGCAGTAAACACTGTCACCTCACGAACAGCACCTTGTTAAACTGCCAAAACACATGGCCAGAGAAGTACAAGGACCAAAATAGCTTTCAGTCATGGACCTAGAAATACTTTGTCTTTTTTTTTTTTCTTTTTTTATTGGTTTGTTGTTGGGTCTGAGTTTTTTCCTTTCCCCTAGAAAGGGGTGCTGGTATAAATTTGTTTCTATATTTCAAGGGAAGCAATACTACTTCACATGAATTCCTCGAGAGTCTCACAACGGTCCTGCAGTCTGCCAAACACACATCACCTGCACATGCAATAAATTAATCCACAAGTGAAGGAAAAATAAAACATGATAGATGCTGTAGTAAATTTCTGTTGTTTGTTTTCAAAAACTTTATGTTTTTGATAACTAAGGAAATTCATGTATCATTCATACACACAAAATTATGTGTTTGGCTAGTAAGGAACAAGAAATACAGCATTCAGCTCTGTCCATAAATCCCGTGACTGCTAAAGGAGTTTAGTGTATGATTTATAAGAGGAATAAAAACCTTAACAACATTTGAAATCTACCGACAGCTCAAAAATCTACCACTCAAAATTTTTCTTCTGTGTTAAAGAGCAGAGACACACTGAGCTTTTATATAGTGAACAGTTTAAAACTCCTTTTTCCAAAGTACATACATCGTGAAAGAAATCCATTTTCCAGATCTTTTTTTCAGTATAACAGACATCAGCCTTAGATCACTTTTTATCACTAGACGTTGATACCAGAAGATGTATTGTACTGCAGTCAGTTATTGAAAATAACAATTTGGCTTTTTGTAAAGCAATTGGCACTGCAGTTATCTGAATAGCTGCTTGACAGAAACCAGTTACAACCTACCCTGTTTTCTGCTTCCCCAGAACTGATTCCTGTGGAGTTACAACCCAAACTTCATCTCAGTAGTAAAATTAGACAAGAATATTTTAAGAATTGTAATGTTAGTGTAACTGTACAGCCTAAAAATCAGTAATAGCACCCATATTTTAGTGTTTGGTGTTACTAAACATTTTAAAAATAGCACAGTACAAAAGCCTGCTTAAACGGAACAGGCTAGTAGTAATATTCGAGTGAAGGTTGAACTAAAATTGCTGTGTTACTTCTGTATTTTCATTAAAGTTCACAGTTTTTCTCAAAGACTCTGTAAATTGCTGGGTCACAGAAGGGTCGAGGAGGGTGGTAAAAAACTGAACCTGCCCGTGTAAAGATGATCCTGTGTTAACAAACTGTAACCAATAAACTGCAAAGAGCAGTTTCTCTTTTGGGTTGAACCCTGACCAGCATTTATGGTTTCTTTTCTGAAGCCTTTGACGCCTTGTCTTTAAGGGAGTGCTAGTAGTGCCAGGGATACATCACTGCAATGAGATGGCATTATGGCATCCCTCCAGCTGCACCAGGGAAGACATTTACCACATGTGGGCTGGGGAAAGGAGAAGGAGAGGCAGAAGCGTGGGTCAGAGTGTTTGCAGCAGCCCAATAGCAGGCTGAGAGCAGAGGATTTGCCCTCAGAGTGGTAGAACTACGTGGTCTGTGGGCAGCTTTCTGAAGCCATCTGTGGTACACTGGACTTACCTCACTGCTCCATGTCTAGGGGAGACACTGAAAACAGGAGGACGATCGATGACTAGCTAAAAAGCTGCAACTTCACTTATTTAAAAATCCATATACTTATTTAGGTTAAGCTTTAATGAGCAATTCTTCCTTTTCTGAGCAATCTTTCTTTTTCTGCTAAGCTGAATAAGAAGGGGTTCTCTGCTAAGAACTGAATGAAGCTGGGCATGGTTGGGGGAGAGTGAAGACAGTTTTGGCACTTCTCAGCATCAGCGGCTAAGAGGGCTTTCAAATGTCAGTATTCTCACTCATAATAATGGCCTCTTTGAAAGGCTAGAAAAGCCTCAGCAGCAGCTTACAGTCATAAATCAAAACAACAGCACAACGCAAAGTGAGGGTTCTTTCCTATTCATCTAACACCTAACAGTGTCATCTAACAGTGCCATGCTTTGTGAAAGCAGAAAATAGTTTTCAGTTACAAAATAATTTTCCTTCTAGAGTTTTCCGTAACAGAGACAAGGGAAAATTCATAACCTCCACCCATCCTTCTCCACATTACACAAAGGAAATTAATCTTACAGGTCTTAAGACCACTTAAGACCACTCTATTTCAACAGCTGATCTAGGATCAGGCACAGAATGTTTGGTCTGTGTTTTTAAATCCCTTTTAAATGGAAGTCCTGATGCAATTTTAATAGCATAATCACTACAGTTTAATGCTGTCTTGTTAATGGGTGGAAAGAGATGCCAGCACAAACTGCACCATCAATTCTAGGGACACTTTGCTTCTTCAGTGGTTTTAAGACTCAAAATTCACATGTATTAAGTTTAATCTATTCTGTAAGGCAGCACTTACAAGAACAGAGTTTGTGCTGGAAAAGGAAGTGGCATGTTTTTTCTTAAGCCATTCAACTAAAATTATTCTGGAAGATTACAGTAACCAATAGCCTAAATAATCTGTCTATTCAATACATTTTCTTGAAGACTACCATACAGAAACTTTCGAGTTGTTCCATCCCATAAAAAATACTGTGTTAACATACTGGAGGAAGAACAGTTTAAGTTCATTGGATGTCTATTAAGACTTCATTAAGAGCACCTTCATTAAAATCTAAATTATTTAAAATATATTTTATTTTCATTTTTTTTTGTTAACTATTATGAATTTTATACTTGAATTATGTTTACTGCAGGACCAGTATCTTACCTGATTTCAACTTTGGTACCACTCAACAGGTACCATTTTAACTGTTGTGGATCCTAATGCTTAGCTATTTAAACTGTTATAGGATCATTTATTTAAATGGTCTCTGGGTCTGTGATCTAAGCTAGTAAACTTTAATATAATCTTGATTCTCACACACACTGTGTACTAGCAATGTAATGGCATCTTAGGTCTTAATATCTTCATTCACAAGGCAGAAAGCATTTGATGAACTCAAGATACTTCCACCTCCTCCGTGATCTTGAGTCTTTGCACTGTGTGTGTACACAGTGCATGCTTTTACGCCAGGCAGTGATAAAGATTTTCAATATGCTCCTGTCTTAGTAGAGCTACAAGTCCTAGTTCAGCAGAAGCAGTATAAAGTCCATTGTGATGGTATGGCAAAGTCCATTATTTAACTCTAGGATTTCATATACTGCACCACTTGAGCTTTACCCTTGCAGTCTATAAGGTAATAATAGTAATTTCAGTGAAATTGCAGCCTTGCAAAGCTCTGCTATATACACAGCCTACTTCACTGTCATACAAGATTTACAAGGCAATATGTAGGAACTGGAACATTTTAAAACCTGATGCAGATATTTGAAGTAGCACAGCACTTTATTATAGTTAATGATAATGGATGGATGACAAAAATGAGTCATGATAATACTATTTTTCTGCAGAGATGTGAGAAAAACAGATATTAAGTCTCCTTTTTCTTCATGCTCAAACAGATATTTTTTCTAGTATCTTATTTAACCTAAGTCAGGTATCTTTCCATTACAAATTCCCTTTGCTCCTGACGCTTTCTGTACAGGAGAGCATATGCCGCTCCTTTACTCCCAGCCTGCTTGCCACTAAGCAGGTTGAGTTTTTCACAGGCTTGCAGATTCCCACATGCACACAGGCTGCCCAACACAGGAGCAAGAGCTCATGGTGGTGGCCCTAATCACGTGGCACACTTTTGTGTCCTTTCCTGTTCTCACAGCCTCAATATTTAATAGGAAAAAGGGAAACACTGTCTTGGCCTTACCAGGAGCCAGGGCTCAAGTGCCTAGTGGTCTCACAAGCTGACTCACCAGCATCTCTCTCACCTTCTCTTGCAGATGCTTTATCTGACCAAAGGAGGTCTGCTTTCCTTATTCTGTAACATACTCTGCATGTTAATACCTACAAGTCACATTTAAATCAACAATGAAAAGAAACAATTTCAGAATGAAGAAATAACTAACCCAAATTTCCATACTCTCCTCGAGGACAGGTTTTTTTGTTCCCTTAAAGGTAATTCTTTTGCCTTGGGAAGCCAAGCCCCTGAAATCTCTGTTTTGTATTCTGTATGTCTGATGTGAAGTAACAGTAACTTGATACGAAGGACATTTTGAAATATTCTGCCTTCGTGAATATGAATGTAGGAATCTGCAGAAACTGTGAATGAACATTTACAACAAACTGTGAGCCTCCTACTGATGCACTCAAATACAAAACAGGAGGCGAGAGAGAGAAGGGAGAGAGATGAATTTGTTTTCCTAGCAAACAGCTGTCTTCTTTAACAGAAGAAACTAAAAAGAAAACAGTATGCGAAGAGGCCAAAAGCTGCATTAATTACAGTATTTTTAGATGCTACAAGCATAATTTTGATAAACACTCTAAACTGTGAAAAAACTACTGTCAATGCAATTAAGTCTTTTTTCTTAGTGCAGCATCATCAATGCATGTGCCTGCTGAGAATATATTGTGGGCTGTGCAGTGCAGTTACCCTTTGATTAATGATTCAAGGCAATCAGTAGGGACCACACAAACTCCTGGGGTATGCCACAGTAAGCAGCACAATGTCATCATTTAATTTCTTCTCTTGACCTACATTACAAAGAATGAAGACAGTCTCTATTAAGGGCCAAATTCCAGACATGGTTACAGAAAAACAACTCCCACAGAGTTAAAAATAATAGGTACCCAGCTTAGGAGCAACATTTGGTATGGATAGATTACTTCTTGGATACTTGAAGGGATTTTATCTATTTATTCAGATCAACTGAAGGATGTGAGAAGGTGTCAGATTAATTCTTATGTTAGCTTTAATGGCTGGGCTGCCATGAGATACCTGTACCAGAAAAAAACAACAATCCCTCTAGCTGAAAAAGATAGATCTTGTTTCTTAGCTGGTTAGTATTTCTGTTTAGCCAGAGCATGGCATTAGAGCTGGTATTTTACCAGGATAGACCTAAAAGTCAGCCTTGATAGAGGCACCCACAACTGGTGTCATCAGCCTGTCGGATTGCTTTTCTTCACTGACATGAAGTCCTCCATTTCATACCAATGGGCAGTGATCATATTATCTCATGAAGTATTCAGAGCTGAGCAAGGTAATACAGCATATTTGGGTTTGTAGCCTTCAGCACTCACAAAACACTTAGTTCAAAATGCTGTAGCACCTCCTTCAAAAAATGTTGTCTACTGATTGGGTAGCAAATATGTCCTCTGCTTCCTGAATTGGCTCTCTGTACAGTATTTATTCTTGCCGAAGGTCTCAGTTATTATCTTCAAGTACATCATTGTTTCAAACCAACGTTAACTGAAAGGCCAACATTAGCAATGTTGCCAACAGCACTATTTCTCCGACATGCTGAAATTTTCTACAGTGAGGGTGAAGCTCATCTGCACTAGAGACATCTTTTTCTCCAGGACTAAGTGTCTGGAATTTATTTCCTGAATAACCAAAGGGCATTTATATGCAGAAGTTATTTTCAGCTTTGATTTAATTTATAAACTCACAACATCTCCACTGTTCTCATTTTTCCCGTAGGGAATAGATGCAGGAATAGATATGACGGATGCTAGTCACATTACTTTCTACACTTCAGAAAACTGCTCAGACACTACAGTATGAAGATCTACATGATATGAAATGGAACAAAAGAATATAAATGCTTAGATATATGAGACTGCAGATAAGGAACAATTCTGGCTGTAGTGGGAGTTGTCAGTTTAAGCAGATTGACGGGGTTAAATAGGAACACACATATCAGTGGAAGGTTAATATTTTTGCTGAGTAAAAGTACTATAGAAGTTTCTACTTTTTTTTTTTAAAAAAAAGGTAGCCAATAAAATCCCTATGATGTTGCTTATGAAATGTAGTCCACAGGGTCATATAGACTGAAAACTCACTCCAAATTTGTGAATTGTAACCCATTAAATACTTCCTCTGAGTATGGTCATAAAAAAGATCCAGAACAAAACAGCACACTCTGTGCTTAGGAAGCCCACGAGGAGCTGCTTCTAGTCTAGCATAAAAGAACTGATTCAGTAATACTGCAGCTCCATCAAATATCTATTAAATTTGAAATGGACCAAAACTTGTAAAGACATTCATTATTTGGGGCATTCATCAAGAATTTGTGTTTTTATCTTTCATTGCGTAAAAAAGTTCATTTTAAATTTGGTAAGTTGCAGCAGCCAGCCACTGAAACCATCTCCTGTGTATTTATAGGCAGCTCACCAGCTGTCATGGGCTGCCACAGTTTTCCTCACTTTCAAACCAGAGATGGTTTAGTGCCTCTACCTTTACCACTGGAATGGCACATAAATCTTGCTGTCTCATAGAAATAGTCTCATATTAATCACTTAATTATTAAGCTTTATATGTTACACAAAACCAGTCTATTACTGAATCAATATAACTGGTATGTACTTCTTAAATTAATAGTGTATATCTCTTCTGAGCTACTTAAGGGGGATTCAGTTCTTTTATATGCATCAGGTATAAAAATACAGCTCTCATCATCTTTTTTTTTCCCCTATCCTTCTGTATCCATCTCTCTTTATGTAAAAAAGTGATGGATTCTCCATGAAAAGAGTAAAATTTTTAACCCATCAAAACCTGGACTTCAAAATCCTTCAGGTGCCTGGAACTCTGTTTCCATGCTTAATCAAAACTGGCCCAAGACAGAAAGTTGAGGAGTAAAGTTACTTTATTGGCAGACAGTCTTTATTCCAAGGATTTCACTTACCCATTCATTAACTATTTAATACAAAAATAGGTCCTTAGACCAAGCATGAGAACCAATGTATCCTATTTCTGCTGCCATCCTCCTGTGAGCCCTACCAGCTAACGAGCTGTCCTCAACATGTAAAAGATTTAATTGGACAAATTTCAGCAGGAGAAAGGAGGGTAAAGCAGTCAGTGTACATTACAGACTTGTATTTCCTTGAAGACACACTTTAGGCACTTAAATCCTTCATCAGCGAGACTTCAAATACATATTATGTAATTGGAAAAATAACTTAGAAGCAGCTAATCTAACTTTGAGAATAAACTGGCTAGTTTTATTCCAAAGAAGGTAACATTAATTTTCTTTAGAAGAGACCCTCTCACTCCTCTGACCATGGAGAAATTCTGGGTCAATCTGGAGCAAGAACCTTTTTCCATGAATTCTGTTGCTGCTCTCTTCCTGTCTCATGTTCCCATGTCTACACTCATCCTCTCAACAGTTACTGGACCATGAAAGCCCAATTTGATAAGAATCAAAACTGACAAACTACCTACCTGATCAAGTGCCTCAATGTCTTTAGAGACCAAAATTCAAGGCCTAAATAGAAGAGCGTAAGACATTACTGACCACCCAGATAGGATGGCAGCACTTACTGCTACCCTATGACAGATTAGAGGCAGAAAGGGCAGCAAACATGCTGATAGGAGGAGCTTTCAATTCCCCTTATAAAGATTCACACTGGTACGTAACACAGAGATCACATTTTTGCAAGGCCATCAATAGGTACATATTGAAGCAGCTGTGAAAGCAGTCCACAAAGTGGGACACCTCACTCAACCTTGTCCTGACTATCTACACGTGGCTTGGCTCAAAACTGTACATGTGAATCTAGATAAACTCTGTATCCCTACAGGAGCAACAAAAGGCAAAAAAAGCCACCGCAATTTTGCTCCATTTCAGGAGGCACATAAAGATGAAGACACTTATTTAAAAGGAGCCATAAGAGAATTAAAACCTTACAGTGAGGAGATCATTGAAGGAGAAGCACTGATGAATGCATACCACAGATTTTTTTTAAAAGTATCTTTAGAAAGGGTGGAAAAGTCACGAGGACTGAACAGCAGGTAAGGGAAGTTATTAGTAACAAGAAGGCATTGCTCAGAAGGCTGAAGGCATGTCAAATCTAAGGAAAAGGAAATTGTCACAAACTCTGGCAAATTAAATGTAAAAACATAACTAGGAGGGTCCAAAAGAGGATTTGAAGAGCAAGTGACAAAATGAATTAAAACTAAATACACAATCTTTCTTCAAATACATCAGTAGCAAGAAGTTTGGCAAAGTCTATATGGCCAACTGGTGATCAAAGTACACAATAGAAACCTGAGAGAGCACAAAATTGCAAATAATAAAATAAATTCTTTGTGTTAGTGCTCACTGTAAAAGAAACTGGGCAGATTTCCATACTGAAATCCTCATTTTTGGGGCACTCGGTAACGGAGACCTCTGACTTCTGTATTGTACTTTACAGTTACTTAAAAGTGACTTGTAATAAACTGCAAAAACCTTCTGGCATTCAGTAAGCAGTTCTAAGAGAAATCAGGGATGAAATAAGTAGTTACCAGCAGTGGCAAGTAACATCTCCCTGCAAGCTGTTAAAATAGTTGAAAATGGTAAATGCAAGTTGAGTTTTTCAAAATTGGTTAGATGATAGGTAGATTTCCACATCAAAAGAAGAGCAATAAAGTTGGTGGAGGGCCCTGAGAACAAGTCCTGTGAGGATCAGCTGAGGGAGCTGGGGTTGTTCAGCCTGGAGAAAGGGAAGCCCAGGGGAGACCTTATTGCTCTCTACAACTGCCTGAAAGGAGGTTGTAGCAAGTTGGGTGTTGGTCTCTTCTCTCAAGTAAGAAGTGATAGGACAAGAGGAAATGGCCTCAAGTTGTGCCAGGGAAGGTTTAGGTTGAATATTAGGAAATGTTTCAAAGTAGTTATGTTGCTCACCATTTCTACCCAGATATATGGTTGTATGGACAAAGGTGATATCAGAGCTGATGCATTTTCCAGGAAGAACATTAGTCCCCTTTCTTCCTCCTGAAATACACACATTAGCCTTCTTTTTCCTACCCCTCAGAAAGCTAAGTGAAGATCCAGCTTCTCTAACTAGCTACCTATAAGTTACATTCTTACATTTCGTCGTAAAATATCAGTACTATGCAAGTCCAGGGTTCATCTGATCTGGCATTCTGTTTCCATCAATGGCTATAGCCATCTGCTTGAGAAGAGTAAAAACATGGGGTACAGTTCTTCGGGGATGGATTGCTCCAGCACGGGTCCCACGGGTCACAAGTCCTGCCAGAAAACCTGCTCCCATGTGGGCTCTTTTTCACATGCTGCAGTTCCTGCCAGGAGCCTGCTCCTGCATGGGCTCTCCACAGGCAGCAGCTTCCTTTGGGGCACATCCACCTGCCCCAGCATGGGGTCCCTCCACAGGCTGCAGGCAGATATCTGCTCCACTGTGGACCCCCATGGGCTGTGGGGTGACAGCCTGCCTCACCATGGTTTTAACCATAGGCTGCAGGGGAATCTCTGCTCTGGTGCCTGAGCACCTCTTCCCCCTCTTTCTTCACTGATGTTGGTGTCTGCAGGGCTGTTTCTCTCATATTTCACTCTTCTCTGCCAGCTGCTGTTGCACAACATTTTCTTACCCTTTCTAAAATACATTATCACAGTGGTGCTACCACCATTGCTGATGGACTCAGCTTTGGCCAGTGGTGAGTCTGCCTTGGAGCCAAGCGGAACCAGCTCTTTCTGACACGAGAGCAGCTTTTGGCACCTTCTCACAGAAGCCACCCCTGCAGTCCACCCTGCTAAAAAAACCTCGCCACATAAACCCAATACACATAGCCAGCCCACTAAGTCACAGCTTGTATGGAAGCTGTTCCCTGCCTTTGACTGCCCTCACTGCTTTTTCCTGAATCTTTTCCATTTCTGCAATATGTCATTTTTGAGAAGAGGGAATAAGAATGGTACAGAGCTCAAGATATGGGTGAATCACAGACTAACAAAAATTCAGCTTGTTCTTTGTTTGGTTTTATGTTATTTTCCTATAAATTCCTAATAGTTGACATTTTCTGATTACTACTGGGATCATAGTTCTATGAAAATAACTGTCATAATCAATAATGTTTCTGTGAAATTATTTGTTCACCAAAAATAGAGGTTTTTTTCCAGGCTCCTTTGCCAAAATTTCCCATCCTCTAACTTACCATATCTCTGATTTGGTTTAAAGATATATTTGCTGAATGTGTGGGATGAAAATTAGTAGCAACAAAAAGTTGAAAATAACAAGAATATTAAAGTCATTTGCATGGTTCTTGTGTGTGTAAACAAGTCCTACAAGTAAGAAATTACCTTTTCCTCATATATTTATTCAAATTTTATTGCACATAGTAAAAGGAAACAAAGGGAGAAATTCTGTCAAAGAATGAAAAAACATTGATTTGCCCGTGACCAAGTTGACAACTTGCCTAACACCCTGATTAAGATGAATTTACTGCTGCCCTGAACCTAGAAGAAGCTCTTAGCAAGCCATGTGATGCTTGGTATGCCAGCCAACTGGGCCTAGGGATGCTATAATGAGTCTGAAGTTTTACTTTTCCCTAGGGAAATATAAATCCTGCATGCATTCAACTGTAGTATTTCTGATACATGTGTTTGCATAGAGAAGATAATGAGATATTTATAAGTGGCATGATACATTACCCTATAATATTGATGAGCAATCCATGCATCACGCACAAAGAGAATCAAGAAATTAATCAGTCATAAAGTATCCTTTCTTGCTTCTGAATTTTACTCGTTAGAGGAGCTGTGAAAACTATAAACTATTAAGAAGTCAAAAGTTAATATTCTGCAATAACTCATGATTTTTGCATCTGATTCAAAAACTGCCTAATAGAAAGATTTAAGTGCTATTTCTTTCATTAAATAGTGCAGGTGAATAATGCAGTCAGCAGTGCTGTTGATCTACTAGAAAACAGGCAAAGGGATAGAAAAAAAATCTACAAAAAGGGCATATTCAGGAGGTTTTGACAGGGAGAAGAGCATCCAAAAACATGAAGATAGACAGCTTAGGGCAAGAAACCTTTCATAGTGAATTATACAGACTACAAGATTATCTTTCAGGAGTGGCATTCAATAGCTTATGAAGAACTGTTCAAGGGCTGGAATAGATGGTTGACTGGAGAGAGTATACCTTCACTGTTACAACATAATAGCCAGACACTTGGCACAAGTCTTCAGACCCAAGAATTAATTTCATTTTTGGGTTGTTTCAGAGGCCATATAAGTATTACCTGTTCTTTGTCTGGAGCTGGCTATAGTTCAGTCTTAGACAAGATGTACTAGAAATATTTTTGGAACCCTGCAAAGTTCAGAAATATTCATATCAAAGAGTTACTCCACAGTGATGCAATGCCTACCTTAAGCAAACCTACAGCTTATCAGCTAAAAATACCTTTGGATATTTTCAGCAAGAGCAATGATATTGAAGAGATTGTTCTTCAGTTCATTGACTCCACTAGGTTTTGGATTGGTCTGTAATCCTTAAACAGTAAGAGTACTTTGCAGATGAAAGAGTTAATTCTGTCAGGTAACACCCTTAGTCACTTTATTAAGAACTAAAACGGACAAAGTAAAAGCAAGCCAAACCACATTCAACTGAAACAGCTGAGTTAATCTGTTTTGTTCTTTTACACCCCTTAGAAAGACACTTGCTTCCTGTTCATTCAATATCAGCCTTCCATCACTGTTACTTCATTCTTTCCTTTGAACTTCAGCTAAATGACAATTGAAAATCTTAGCAAATGTCTCTTATGATTTTGGAATGTTTTTTCCAAAGGAAAATTTTAGCTTGACCAATTTATTTCAGCTTTAAAAATAAGAATCCTGTCAAGGCAGGAGAAATGTTTAAAAAATTACTTGGAAGCAAGCATCATCTATATAAAAGAGAAACACGTGATAAAAACATGACCGAATTAGCGTTTCACAAAAAGGCACAATATTCATCTGACTAGTGATACACTTCAATCCCTTTGAAGGCATTTACCTTTCCCTCCTGACCCCTGAACTGGAGAATTAAAAACCAGCAGAACACAAGTTCCTCCAAGCTGCAGAGACCCTCACTGAGGACAAGAATTAATTTTAGGGTTAAATTCAGAGACATCAATTCACATACTGAAAATGAAATTCATACATATAGTATTCATTCAAGCGCAAGAATACACATATACTGTGCAGCATGTATGTTTTAACATCTAATGTAGAATGTAACCTTTTAATAGCTGTGGAAGCTTCAAATGGATATGATAATGACTCTTTAATAATAATCCTTCTGCAATCTTAGGAGAGAGAATTGCTAATCCATTTGCTTCTTTATTTCTGATTTTGTATTACAAAGGGATAAATTACACCAATAGTGTTAAAATCGAAGCAATTCTCAAATCACAAATCAAGTGATTGGAAAGCAAAGATTAATTTGTGGTGGAAACGAGAAAGAAGATTAAGCTTGTGCATATGGACTGTAGGATAGAAAAAAAAAATAAAGCAAGCCAGCTGCATAACTAGAAGAGGTAATGCTGTGCACAGAAGCAAACCAAACATCAGACTTGCTTGACTTTTTAGACAATTTTTTCTTAAAAGTAAATTATAAAAATAATTAATATGGTAAAGGCCAAGACTTCTCTGAGAAATACAAAGATTATATGCTGAAAAACTGAAACAACAAATCTCAGTGCCTTTCTGACCTATCTATTCTAGATTCCCTCTAATTTGCAACAACTGTGGCAATGAATACATTCTTCTATTTCAATCTAAGATGTCTTACTTTCTTGCCTATTTATGTATGCAATTCAACAACTCTTAGAAAAGAGTTCCCCTGAGTCCCAACCTGTCCCATATCAGTCATCTATTTCTTACTTGAATTTTTCCTGTTAACTCCCATCTTCTCTATCTTGACTGTTTTCCACGTGATGTTACCAAAATTTTTTTTCCAAAATAATACTACAAAATGCTTATTAAAATGGCTCATCTTTTAATAATTAATTGTTTGGAGTTGACTACTAAAGGATGATGTTCAAAGTTATCAATACAATTTGTTCATTTTTTAGGAGGCTTGGAGATTCTCAAATTTATTTTCATCTCCAATTCTTCTTTGGAAAGGGGGTTGAGATTCCCTCCATCAACAACATCAAAAATTCACCCTCATTCTCAGAATGGTCTTTTACTGGACCTCTCCACTGGCATTACTGCTACGTTTGAAGACAGGCACTTTGCAGTACTCTTCTCCAGAGAGGCAAAGAAAAGACTGCCTGTGAAATCTGAATGCCATTATTATGGGCAACACAAAAGAAACAAACAAAAAAATGTCAAAACCAAAACTTTGCTTTCAACCAGCATAATTTTCTCCGCTCCCCCGACCTTTTCAAAAAACAAGATAAAGAGTACTTTAAATGAGATGTACAGAATTACAAACACCCGATAGTTGTCCTGGTAGTTTCCTTTGGGGAAAGCCTCTCTTTGAAAGAAGTGACTCATTAGTTTCTGTGCTTTCCAAATAACAAAATGCCTTCACTGCAGTTCCCCCAAGCACTCTACTTGCCTTACATAGATTGAAGAGATGTTGGCAACAGGAGCTGTTTTTTGCTTCAGGATCGGATTGGCCTGTGACACTCTGACTGTCTCTAAAAACAGGAATCAGATTCCATGGAGAAAATACAAAAGCATAAGTAAACTTATTTTTATAAACCACAGCAGAATTTCATAGTTCTGGGAAGTTCCAAAATAAGCTAACAAAGTGAAGAAATTAAAAGCAAATCCAGTTCCACACTTTGTGAAACAACTGAGGTCAGCCACGCTTATTCCTGAAGCTGGAGATTTGTTCAAGACACAACACTTGCACCTGGGCACACTGTTAGATACTGGGTTCCCTAAGATAACCAATCCAGAAGGAGCAAGCAACCAATATTTTTAGCCTCCTACAGTCAAAGGCAACACAGCGGATGAAGCCCAAAAGGGAATCCAGGAACCAGGAAAGATGAATTTGAATTCTGGGTCTGGAAATAGTACCAGCCCTCACTGAAGTCAACGAAACAGAGTTCAAGCGTAGGAGACCTAAGTGAGAATCAACAAAATGAAGAGAAAGAAGAGCAACAGACTGTATAGGAACAAGGTACACCTCACAGAAATGTAAAAGATCATATTAAAAATGAATTTCAAGAAAAATAAAAAAAGAGGCAAAATCCTTGTCCCCCCTCTTACACATACACTGCTGTAAGTGTCCCATAGTTTTATAATTTTTTTTGGAGTCTACAACAAAAAGGTTTTGTAGACATGAAGTGCTCAGGTATGAAATTCTCAACAACATCAACAGTTTTGTGAATGTCTTTAGAAGAGTATTCGAAGACTAAAAGTTAGCTGGCAAAGGAGAAGTCAATGGGAATGTAGATTCAACTTTCCTTCAAACATTACTTTCAGTTAAGTTCTACCGTGGCCCTTCATCTTGCCTTCTGCAGTTTGCCTGTGGCCCATTAGAAATGCACACCACTGAGCACTGCTGTGTAATTACTGTATCTGCACCGATGATCGACTATGCCAATATTCAATCCATTCGACAGCTACTGACTCCAGTGTGGAGACACTCAAGCACTTATTGACCCAGTAGACCGGGGACGTCCTGTGGTCCAGGAAGGATGGCTGCCCACAACTAGACTACCTGCCTAATCAGAGATTTTGACAGACTCCCATGGGGTCTTTCCCGCAGGAACAGTGCGCTTCGCAGGCTGTTCCTGGGGTAGCACGGTAACTCACTTCACCCTCGCCTAAGCACTCAGGACTGTGCCATGAAAACAGCTACCAAGCAGCCTTCACGCTAGGCTGCCCCTAACATTTTTTTTTCCTTTGAAATTTGTCACAGACTTTGTTTCTCTTTGCTCTGAAGAAACTTCTTTCCAACTCTTTCGTGGCCTGAATAGAGATTACCCAAATCAGCTTCCTAGTGCGTTTTTGGCAATGCTTGCACTGAGGCTCTACTTTGAATGTGAGAACAGGATGCCTTGACAAAACAGCTCCACATCCCAAGCCCAAGTGTGGAGTCTGCCACCATAACTGTTCTGATTAAAATAGAAAGCATCACTGAACACAGACAAAAAAGGCCATGAAGTACAGACTGCTAAGCTCATAAGGATTCTGCAAATGGGTCATCAAGGTTTACCTTTACAACATACATGCTAAAACCAATACTCTAACTGCAATGTCAGTATGTTTCTCAACATTTTTTTTCAAAGTTTTCTTCAAAAGTGCTCACAAGAAGGTGAGTTCTCAGCATGGAGTAACACCTTCAGAAACCTAATTGAAAGGCTTTTTAAACATACAAAGTAACACTCAGCAGCACAGACCCAGTGGAACTTGATGTTGCCTTTAAAATTATAGTTT
This sequence comes from Aegotheles bennettii, assembly GCA_013398125.1. Taxonomy (NCBI): domain Eukaryota; kingdom Metazoa; phylum Chordata; class Aves; order Caprimulgiformes; family Aegothelidae; genus Aegotheles; species Aegotheles bennettii. The sequence continues at coordinate 447,848 of VZRW01004592.1, read as the reverse complement.
AAATTTATTTTCAATTAAAATGAAGCATTTTAATAGGATTTGTTTCATGAATATAAATCTTCATTTCATTAATACAAACCTTGGACTCTTATTCAGTTTTTATCTCAATTTACTTAGAGCACCTATGAGCTTTCAACCCTGCTCACTGTGTAAATGCAGGCCCCTCTGGGATTTCCATAGTGCTTGGTGTGAATTCTCCAAATAGACTTTTCAGTTAAGATATAATGTATCATATCAGTTATACATATATATATTCCAAAATCTAGCCTACAAAAATAGAAGAAACTTTTAAAGCAATTTATGAAAACAGTAGCTTCACTGATCAGTTGATCTAGCCGAGAGTAACCTGTTGTCATAAATATGAGAAAGCAGATGAAGTCTTCCAAGTTCCCAGCATATTTGCACATCATAGAACTTGACATATGAAAATACACCACCTGCTTCATCTGCTTGCCTTTTATTAACAGGGTAATTTATTTACACGTTGAAGTACACATGGAAATTTTCTTCCTTAACCTAACAGCTATACCCATGAATAGTGGGATACTGCCTACAAGGTAACATTTTAGTGTTTCATCTGACCTCTCAATCTTCTTTCATGATGTGTACTTTGTATCATTACTGTTTTCAGAGAGCTTGGAGGAAAGCTCAGGATACTTCTGTCTAGAACTGAGGAAATGAATAAATAATGTGTATGTATTTAGTTCTTTAAGAAATGCCTACTAAATTTGCCCAGATATAAAGCAATATTATGCATGGATGTGCTAATATTAGTCTTGATCCCCATATACAAGTTCTATACAACTACCTCCTAAATTACTATCCTAAAATACATTTGTCATCTGGAAATGAAAACCTGGTTAGCAACAAATGAATTCACATTTCTGTGATGTACTGAATACAGTGCTATTAGGTAAGGGCTAGAAACACGGCCAGTTAAAATGCCAGACAAATCTCTTTTGACCCACATTGTACTCCCAAGTCCAGGAAACTAAGTCCAGGCTCGACTCTTATCAGCACTCCTTGGACCCTGCCAGCCCTGCGAGGGTAATCACGCAGCGGTGCCGCAGTGTCAGCGCCCTGTCAGCCAGGGCCTCGCTGCCTCAGAACTGAGCCCTCGTCTGTCCAAGTGTAATATCTCAAATAGGCTCAGCAAAGCACAAACGAAGGGCTAATAATCTCTGCCCTAGAGAGCACACCCTCTGACAGTTTGATGCTGCACTGAAATTCATAAGCACTGCTCGTCAGTCCATGCCAAACCCCTGAAATAGCCATGAAACTGCATAGTCTGCTCATGAAATCGAGAAAGACTCAGTGCTTTAAAAGAAAAGATACAGATAAAAGGTAACAGGGTGGGAGGAATGCAAGTAAACAAGTGCAAGTGTTTAAGTTTTTATTAGTGGAAAACTTCCCGTTCCTTCTTTTTCTTATTTTTCTTCCCAATCAGCTCTTTTTTTTTTTTTCCTTTTTTTTTTCCTTCTTTAAGATGCTGAGAAGACCTTCAGCTCTGGGCTTTGTTTCCTCACCTAGTTCATCCCATCCAGGGTCTATGAAGCTGACAGTACGCTATATAATTTCTCTCTACTCTACTCTTCTCTTCCCCCAGTCCCACAGGCTTCCCAATGGTGAATTAGCTGCATCAGAGGAAAATATCATTAAGATAAAATTTTGGAAAATAGTTCAGTATATTTTTTAATAAGGTGATTTTTTTTAATTTGTAGTTTTTCTTATGATGTTTGAATCAATCCACTATTTAGTAAATAAAGAAAATCAGAGAAAGAAACATCTTAATGCACTAAGAAACACATTTTTGTTACAATTTTTGAGTGTTTTGGTGTAAAGAACTGTGATTGCCCTCAAAAAAGCTATTTCAAGTGGACACGTTGGTAAGTTTTTAACCTTGCTGGTTGCTCTCTTCCTGTCCTCTCTTTGTTCAGGAGGTTCATTGAATCACACCATTTTTTTCTGCAGGAATTTCACTCACTTATTATCAGGAATTAATCACATCTCCGTAGCTCTCCTCCTAGTCAGTCTCCAAACAGAAGCAGCAGCCTACAGATCAGCTCCTGATTTCAGTCATGTGAGCAATTCTCCCACCCCAGCAGATGTGGGTGACCACGTGTGGTGTTTGCACAGCTCAGGCGCAGGCTGGGTACCGCAGGGCAGCCGGAGGAGCACAGTCCCTGGCCATGGGAAGTCATAAACCAACCAGACCTTACACAGTACCTGCTTCCAAGTCCCCTTCCCTCCCATCCTGCCTTTCCTCACATGTGAAACACCCACACTACCCTTTCCTCCAGGAGTACGGCTCTAAGTTAGTCTTACCTAGATTGTAGTGGCACCACCCAGAAGCAGTTGCTTCTCTACTCACTCTATTCACCCGTGCTGGGGCATGTTTTACCCCATTCCTGTCCATTTCCTGGATTATTGACTGATAAACGGTTCAGAAAGTAGTTGGTCTACCTTTTTCTTTTTTTCTTTTTTTTTTTTTCCTTTTTTTCCCAAACTCTGTAAAAGCAGCCAACAACCTGCAGTTCAGATTGTCCAATATTTTTAAAAAAGAAATAAATGTTCTACTCATAGAAATTACTGATTATTGTAGTCCTGAAGTGCTGAAGCTGATTCAAGCTTTTCCACTGATGATAAAATAAATCCATTTGCACTAACAGGGGTTTTTTTATGGTTTTTGTTATTTTTACTTTATGTACATGTTTTTTAAAAAGAGGCTTTATTGCCCAGAACTCTCTTTCCAGAGCCCATTCTTTTTTACAATATCATGTCAAATCAAGTAACAGAAAGAACGCAGTGAGACAGGGGAGCAAAAGAGATGGGGGAAAGAACAAGAGGGGAAAAAATTGAGACTCATAAATGCTTTTAAGGCTTTGTGTTCAAATCATAGCAATACTGAGAAAAGAGGCAGGCACAAGAGCTGTTCACAGACCGGAGCTCAGAAGGAGATGGTCGTAACAACTAGCTATAGAGTTTTAAGTGAGTCTTTACAAATATGCCATTTTGAAATATCTTTTTCTTAGGCTTTCTATGGAATCAAGGATAATGCAGAAATCCTCCAGATTCACGGTACATCTCCCAGCCCAGATTTCTATGTTAGACGTCTATAACCAGGTGGTATGGCTACCGCAGCTGAGATATTCACATTCTTGAAGTCAAACACACTGTTTCAGAGGATTGACCACTAGAACTTTGATACATCTAGACAATATAAGCATCACCATACTACTGTTTGTAAGAGTATTATTCAGATTTCACTCTTGAAAACAGAGTGAAGATTCATAATGTATCCCAACATCCTAAAGTTACTGTATTAAGGCAGAAAAGCGCAGAAGGATGGCAGATCTAAACTGAAAAATATATTTAAAACCTTTGACAGAAGGAATACAAATTGTGACAGGTGAACAAAGGAACAACAATAAAGGATCCAAAAGAATGACAAATTAATTGTATCTTATTTGAGACTAATTTGTCTCTGTTTTGGGGTTAAGAGGGGGGATGGGAGAAGACTTTGGGTGGAAAGAAAAACAGCAGAAGCAAGTGGGCTCAGAGGATGAACAACCTTCACTGCTACCCCTCTCATCATTCCCCAAAATCACAGGCCCATTAGGACAGTGAGGGATCTCCTACTTTTTGAATGTTGTCCCAACAAGACCTGGCAGAGAGGCAGATGTAGATTTTACTACCACACTCATCACCTCTGGCTAAATCTTGAACAAGTCCTGGGAGACATCTGTTTTCCACTGCCCCCTATTTCTTTCCTCTCTGAGAGTCTCACTGTGACATGCAAGGCCATCTTTTTCAAAAGGCAACATTTCTGTGAACTTGTGTGAAATGAGGTAACTCGGTAACGTTCTCAACAGCCCAGTCCTGCTACAGGTTTGCCACATCGCAGAGCAGCTGATGAGACCATGTGTTCTGCCTACATCTTTCCAGCACCTGAGACAAGAATGGCTTTTTCTATTTTTTGCTACTTTTTTCTAGTACATTTTGTCTTAAGAGAAAAAACCAAACTTTAAAGCAGCAGTCCATCTCAACTAACTTTCCCTCCTCCGTCCCTTCCCTAGTACCTAAGAGAATGGTCATTGGTTCTAAATATAGTAAAAAGCAGTCAATCAGGATATTTCTCCATTAAAACAAAACCAAACCAGAATAAAACAAAATAAATACACACACTTTCCAGAAAAAAAAAAAAGGAATTTAAAAAAAAATGAAAAAAATGCTGCAAAAAATGCAGCATTGCTTGTCTTCACCTTTTCTCCTCTCTCTCATCCATCCTACCCAGATAAAGATTTGCTAACATGAACAAAGCAGCCCACAGTACCCATTGGCATCTACCTTAGCATGTGACCTGTAGATCTGTAGAGCAAAGCAGCTGGTGCTAAGGACCTGGCATCCACTAAGATGTTGATATAGATGCACTCCTGGTTACTCAAAACTGAAAATGATCTCTGAATTCATCACACACAGTGAGAGACACATAAGGCATCTGTAACTCCCTAGGTTTATTTATAGAAACACAATGTATATCTCTGCTTTTTTCTTTATGTAAAAATGTGTTACACTAATATTAGTAACACCAAATAAGCATTATATGGATTACAGAATTACCCATTCTAGCAGGTAAAAGTACCAGGGTATTGGAGTAACTTTTAGGACAGTATATAAGCCTTCCCATTGTTACAGTAAATTCAGAGAAGAGAGTCTTCTACTTCTCTGCTAAAAAGGTAGTTCAGCTTAGCAAAAACTCACACATGCACTGTTTTTTTGGTGTAGGGGTTGGAATCTCACTGCAGCTTCTTCTCTGAGGTATCTTTGGCTATCACTTGTTTTCCTGAAAGTGTATTTCACTTCTGAATTTGCTGGTTAAACACCTTTTGTCCAGGTCTCTTTAGGTCCACAACAAAATTTTCACACATTTAAAAAAAAACAAACAAAAATACCCCCAAAAAACCCCTAAACACATCCTTTAATATATACAGCAAACAATCGAAGAGGATTCTAATTATAGTGCCTGTGCTGACAGCCACTTTGTAACCAGCAAAGCCAGCTTTTGTAACCAGCATGCCCTTCCAAATGTGCCATACCCTGCTTGTTTTGGAGCTCCATATTCAAGTGGTATTGAAGACTTCGGCTTCTCAATCAACTTTGATGTTCAGCAGAAAAGGGCAAAAATTAAAACAAACCTTCTTTCCTTTCCAAAAGATAAAGAAGAGCAGGAAAAAGCAGCAGTTGGGTTAGACAAAATGTTTGTGACCAGTCATTACATGGATGGAGCTCATGGAGATCACCTGTCTCCAGGCTTGTCATCACTGCTGTGAAATTGTTCTTACGGAAAGAGGGTGGATTTTCTCCAAGCTTAAAGATTTGCTTAAAGTTCAAGAAGGAAACAAAACAAAGCTGTCTCTAGAGGGAGAACTGGTTTTATATGCCTTCAATCTGCACTATACATTTGTGATCAGCCTACAGGGATAAACAAATGATCAGCCCAAAACGCTTACATAAAATTAACACTGCAATTCATTATATCATGTGCTAGAATTGCAAATAACAAGGGTTTGGAAGTCAGAGTATTCAAAAAGGAAACTTATCTATTAAATCTTTATTCAGTCTCTTCTGTACAGGCAAAATGCCTCACTCGTTAATTACACTTTTGTTTCCATACATGAGTGGCTGCTTACTATTAACAAAATTATGAGGAAAAAAAAAAGGAAAAAAGAAAAAAGAAGCAAAAGCTGTGCTTGTCCATTTCAGATCTAAGATGAGTCACATTCAGCTACAGATCAAAGACCTGCCAGAGTACACATAAATTGAAGTTCCTCAGAATTGCATGACTTCTGTTTCCCTTCAACATACTTTCTTTGAGGTTTAAAAAAAAAAAGACAAAAATCACTAAGCAAACCAAAGACATTCTGAGGCAAACACACTACACCAGTAGTTTCGCTCCCATGTTGAAATTTGGCAAAGTTGTAAACCACTCAAAACAGGATCTTCCAACGCAAAACCAAAACAAAGCAAAACAAACAAAAATAATCCTTATTTGTTTGTTTTTAAATAAAAGAGTCATTGACATGATACAAGCCATTCTACTTGCTTCAAGAAAAAAATAAATTGAAATGTGCTTTGCAATGCTCTGTTTTCATTTATATAATCTTTCACAAGTGTCTGACTGCCTGGTGTAGAAAGATTCCACCTGAGACACTTGTGATGTCTGTGAGTGTTCTTCAAGATCTTAGCGGGTGCCTGTGGGGCTCCGGGTGCCTCCGTGTGGCCTCAGCTGAAGCTCCCTTTGAAATATAGAAGCACCTTCTGTACAGAGGTACAGAAACCTCATCAGTCCAGTCCAGCCCTGATTACAGAAGGGATATACAGGGTTGTTTAAGCTTGTGCAGCTTAAAAGGATCTTTCCACCTCTGATAAAAGAGCGATTGGCATGCATTGCTAGCTTTCCATTTCTTCTCTTCAAGAGGTGAGGTGTGCTATGTGATCAATCATAACAAATGCAGGGAAGGAAATACACTTTACTGTGTATAATGAGTGGTTATTCATACAGTTATGGAAAACATTTTGAAACAGTTAAGATTAAACACCACAGGAGGCTGCTGAGGCACATTATTTATCAATATGATCCGTACAAGTATTTGGCCCCCTCCTCCTGCAAATAATTTCCTCTACGCAGTGCTTTACCAGGCACTAATTGGTAGCACTGTAGGTAATCTTACAATATATTTTCCCTTGCCTTCAAAAGTCAAAGAGTGAAGAATAATGTTCATAGGCTGATATTTTTATCCTTTATTTATTCCTTTAAGGAAAGACTAGAGGAATAACTACCAAAACGTGAAACATGGCACACGTGGTCCTCACAGACTACTAATTTTGGATTTTGCTTCATATTTACTAAAAATGGGTTTTCACATGAACAAAAGCGTTCATAGCATTTGCAAGTATAGCAGAAATATTTTTTTTTAGCATTTAAGTGAATATGTTTTTAATTTAACTTTGCAAATAGTTTAATATTGCAGTAACTTCAGGCACATTATTCTGTAACTTAATGATGCTTGCTTGTCAAATTAGCAATGAATACTCATGCATTTTAAGTGTGATTCAGAACCGACAAGTAAAACTCCTTTCGTGACACAGTATCTTCTGACAACATCCATTTACAGATCCAAATGTGCTGCTGTCTAAAGGTGATGGACAACACTTGTGTCCTGTAAGTGGCTAAGGTAATAATTTTCATAGCATGAAGAAATCAAACTTTGGACATCTCAAGCAGCTCATCCTGATGAACACCAAGGGAAGAGATGCTCCATAGATTATAAAAGTAAAATTCCTCTGCAGTTTGCTGAGGTTTCTTTTTCCAGCATACTTATGATTTGTGGCTTACATAAAGTCTCTGGAAAGCAATGAATTTCAAGATTAAATCTGTTAGGAAGTGATCATGGGATGCTTTCTTGTTACACAAGCATCCAGAGTTATTGCTTTGCCTTGGTGTTTTACTTCATTTCCAATGGCTCAAAGTTAGTCAAATTATTCAGCTGTCTAAACATTTGTATGATGTTAGATGTAGTATTCTGTAGCTATGACTTTAAGTAACTATAAGAGAAGGCAGTTGGAAAGAAGAGGAGAAAAGCCCAAGTGAAGATAGAAGTTTGCAAATTTGGGAGGGATGCCAATATCACCTCAGACCACAATATTATACTACAGACTGGGTAGAGTTCCCCCAAGAACCACAGACCTGGGTATTTGTAGGAATCCTTACAATCCCTGCACCTTGTCAAAAGCCATGCTGAACGTGATGCTGGGCCTTGAAGATGTAAAGTATAGATGTATGCACCTGGTGCATACACTTCTAGACCTGGTGGATCATATTCTGGAGTTACAACTAAGGACTTGATCCTTATAGTTTAAAATGAGGATGATTTCTTCACAAATGTCCAAAATCTAAGAGAACTCATAATACAGGATATAGGAAATAAATAATATATACATATTATATATGTAACCCCATAATTTTCAGTTTATTCATCCTGAAACACAATTTCTAAAAGAACTAATTACAAATACACAATACTGACCCAAACCTATTTTCTGCCTATTCATCTGTATAGGAGAAGCTTTAAGTGCTTGTCCGAGCACAACTACTTCACAGGATATCATACTCCTTGCTGGAAGCAGCCTTGTTACTGCAACAAGTTTATTTTGATGACACATCCACAACAACCAGGGCATCAAAGGGCATTTCTTCTACTCAAAAGCCTCTTACTCAAAAAGCCTCAACTCAAAAGCCTCTGGAGCACCTGCCTCGATGACTCTGATATTTTTTTGCTTACCAGCTGTAAGCAAGGGCAGGGATGGGGACAGAGGAGGTACAGCAGACTGCTTTTCCAACTGCCACCAACTGGCATTTACCTTGAGCAAGCTCCTGTCCTCCCTCACAGTGCATGCAGCACATGTCAGCTCAAGACTAACAGCTTTGGCACATTTTCCTTCCCTTTTTATGCCTTCTTACTCCCTGTCCAGAGCCTCATATATCTATAATATGGCAAGGAACCTGCAGACTGCAGGTACCTTAACTTCCTACAGTGTGCATCTACATAATTTTTGTTCACTTTTCTATTCAGTCAACACTACAAATATGTATGCCAGTGCCAGATGCACCAAGAGTATCAGAAAAGGCACTTCAGCCCTCTACCCCAAGCTCCAGAAGATGACATACATGAGCACATATATTGAAGTACAGTGCAGTCTTATGCCTGTAGACTGCTGCTACGCCTTAACATTTCTGTACTTTGCAATGTTTGTAGCAAAACGTTCCCTTCAAGCATTAGCCATCTGGCAAGGTTTGCTTATAAAATCTTTCTGCATGCCTCAAGGGAGAGCTGTGGGCAGATCTAAGGCAGAAACAAATACGCTAGATTAGGCCCTTGGTCTTTTTAGATTTTAGCTATTTTAATGGAGAGCAAGGAGAAGAGGAATATTCAGCATACCTTATATTCTCCATAAAATTGCCCTGTATTTTGGTAGCACATACCTTTCCTACACAAAGAACAGTCTGTGCTTTCAAAGCACTTATATAAATCTATATTGGAAACACTAAGCAGAAAGAAACCATACAGCCAGGCTAGGTATAATTATCATTCTAATATTCAGATCAACTCAAAATATCTTAAATTGTTCATCACATCATGGCCAGTTATAAAAATCTGACACCTGAGAATCGGATGCTGGCTTACTTGAAGAATATTTGTATGACTAACCAATCATGTGCTTTGCGTTCAGGTTTCAGAATCAAGCCAGCAGTTGATAATTTATTCTATTTTTCAGATTCTCATATTTGCAAAACAGTTGCAATTTTTTTTCTTCACTCTTCAGAAGATACAAATCCAATCAGAATGAAATGACATCAGGCTTAAGGCAAGAAAAAGCAACTCACTTGCGGATTTATGACTTTGTTGTTTGGACGGCTCCTAATTCAAGCTCCCTCCCTTCCCTTTTGTTTTTGTATGACTACATATGAAATTTCTGTCAGAAAAATCAGTCAAAGAAACATTAAATACTATACTTGATGGAATGCATGCAATAAATAATCATACTGGCATCAGTTTATCTCCAAGAAATTGAAGGGTATGGGCTCCAGCTCTTATGGAAAACACTTTCTTTTGACTGACACCAAGTGAAGACACCACCAATTCAGAAGATAAATCTCCCTCTCTTCATCTTTTCTGCCTCTGCATACTCAGTACTTATTATGCAAAATGTTCAAATTCTGCAAAGAATACACAGTACAGATTAAGATACCTCAATCCCTCACTTTCCAATTTAAAAATCTTGTTTGAACACACAAAAATCACTCTATTACCTGACATTCTGTGAAATGTAAATACATTTTTATTTCTATTTAATCACAGAGTCCCTCAGGTTGGAAGAGACCTAAGAAGGTATATAGTCCATTCTCCTGCTCACAGGAGGGTCAGCTCTGAGATAAGACCAGGTTGCTTAGGGCTTTACCCTGTTGCATCTTGAAACCCTTCAAGGATGAAGCCTGCCCAACCTCTGTGGACAACCCGTCCCACTTTCTTGTACTGGAGTGGGTGAAAGCCATAGGCAGGACTCCAGGTTCTGTGTGGAGCAAAGAAGGACAACTGCTGTCCCAATTTCCTGTCTGTGATCACTGATACAGCCATGGGTACTGTTGGTCTTCTCTGCTGCCTTAGCTTGCTGCTGACTTTGCCCAGCTTGCTGTCTGTCAAGATCTGCAGCTCCTCTCTGCAGAGCTGGTTCCCAGCCTGCATCATTGCGGAGGTATGGACCATCTCAGCTGCAGGACTTCATGTTTGCCCTTGTTGGATTTCACGACCGTTCTGTTGGCACACTCCTCTTGTGTGTCTAGGTCTTTCTGAATGGCAACCCTACCCTCAAGTATATTGAGGGCCTCAGTTTGTTCATGGTGTCTTCCATTTCCTCCTCCAAGTCATTCATAGAGTTATTGAATGGGATAAAACCCAGGACAGACCCCTGTAGTACTGCGATTTTAAGTGACTTCCAGGTAGAGTACAATCACTGAAATTTAGCCTGTCCATCCTACTGTTTTTTTCACCCATCTGGTAGTCCATTGATCCAGTCCGTAATGTCCTAACTTGGACAGAAGAATACTGTGGCAGATGGTGTTGAAAGCTTTGCTAAAATCGAGGTAAATGACATTCACTGCTCTCCCCTTGTCCATCAACCCAGTAATTTTATCAAAAAAAAAAAAGAAACAAAGAAGGCAGTCAAGTTTGTCAAACATGATTTATCCTTGATAAATTAATGCTGGCTGCTCCAAATCACTTTTTTTACATGCCCAGAACCTGTTCTGTACATGCCAAGAGAACCTGTTCTACAATACCCCACATCTGTAGTTCCCCACATTGTCCTTTTTGCCTTTTACGAAGATGGGTGCAACATTTGTCTTTCTCCACTCATTGGTGACCTACCTTGATCTCACTGACTTTCAAAGCCGATAGACAGTGGCCTTGCAAGTACATCAGTCAGCTCTCTAAGCAGTCTTGAATGTAGCCAATTTGATCCCATGGCCTTATATAGCTTGTGCCTTCAAAACTAATCCCTGGCTCAGCCCTCATCCACTGTTGTTCAATCTCTTCCTCCTCTAAGCCTTTCCCTAAGCACAGAGGTCTGGGAGACTTTTCTCATAAAGACTGAAGCAAAGATGACATTGAGTCTATCAGCCTTATCTGTGCCTTCTGCTACTAAACCACCTAAGTCTATTCACCAATGGCCTCATAGTTGCCTTGTATAGTTGCTTACTATTAATGTAGCACTAGAAACTTTTCTTTCCCTGCATATCTCTTACAGCTTTCAACTCTGGTTGAGCTTTGGCTTTCCCAACACCATTCATACAAGTCTGGGCTGTGCTTCCATATTCCTCCTTTGTAACCCATCCTTGTTTCCATGTGCTGCATACATCCTTTGTGGGCTAGAGCTCATTCACAAGTTCCCTGTTTAGCCAAGCTGGTCTCCTCATATAGTTACTAGCTTTCCTGAATATCAGGATGAAGCATTGTTTTGCTTTGGAGGATGCTTTCCTCAAGGTCCTTTAGATGCTGTTCCTAAAGAACTGCCAAATCTATTGAGCTCCTTTGTCCTTCAGAGCTGCCTCCCTTGGGATCCCACCTGCCAGTTTCTTGCAGAAGCCCAGGCTCTCCTGAAGCTTAGGGTCTGTGCTCTGCCACCTGCCTTCCTCACTCCTCTCTGATTTTGAGCTCCAGTATTCCATGGTTACTACAGTTAAGGCTGTCACAGATGAATTATCAGTTGAACAAAATATTTTTTTGTTTTGCATATCAGATCCAGGAGACTGTCACCCTTGGCCAGCCAGTCTAGCATCCGTGTGATGTAATGAAATCAGGCACTGGTTCCAAGACACCTGAACTGCTTGCACCCGATCTTGTTGCCATTCTAATAGTGCATTTTATAATGGTAACATTTTTTCCCCAGGAGGATTTCTAAGCAAATTGGGTAAATTCTTTTATATTTCTCTATTTTTTTTTAATTTCAGCATCACAGTTCAGCATCTTTTGAGTATACCTCAATCTTGCATTATTCCCTTCTAGTTCTCATCCTAACTATAACTTCATGCATTGTTAGATCTTTTTCACACCAAAATGAAATTTTACACAGATCTGTACTTGAATACATAGGAGCACCACTGCTTCCTCAAACTGAACTCTCCTTCACTCTTTAATTTGTGTAAATCTTTCTAAATGGTCCATATGAATAGTTTTCCTTTGATATATACGTTATTGAAGTTAGGCTTACTTCTTTGTTGCTTATCTCAGAATGAAGAAGTTCAACCTAACTGTCAGATCCTCTAAGTTCATAAGACCAGAGAAGATCAGGATGATGTAGCTATTACATGCCAGAAATGTTTCACAGAAAGAACAGTCATTTTAGCTTCCGCTAGGCCAAATTGGTAACTAAGGTTCAAATGCCTTAAATAGCAAGGGTTTTTTACTATTTGCAAATGACTTAATACAATCCTTTACATAGACCAAGGCTCAGTTTGGGAATGGATTGGAAGCTGGGGAGTTTTGTTCAAAGCCTAAGGGCTTTGAGGTTTCATTTTAGGATTACTGCTGGCTTGTGAGACTCAATGTGTCAGCTTATTAATTAATTAAAAATACACTTATTTTTCTTTATGTAGCCCTAAACACTAAGCAAAGAACTGGGGGACTGTGTAACTCAACTCAAATCTTACTGCTCTGTTAGAACAAATGTTGCTTGTTATTTTGCATATGCCAATCTTCAGTACAATTAATACGCAGCTGTGTGGCAAAAGGGGAGTAAGGGATTATTTGTTTCTCAGTTGTGCTCAGGCAAAGGAAGTTCATCCAGAAGAACAGTGTAGGCAACTCTGCCAAAGGTTGGGAAAAAGACCCAATGCAATCAACAGACTAATCCTTTACTTGCATATTTAAAAATTGCACTAAACATCACATATGCTGAAAAGAATTCTGTTAGGAAATGAGAGATTCCTCAAGCAGGCAGACTCCGGATGCAGAAATCAAGTAAGACAGTAAAAGGATAATCAGAGTTTAATGCTGAAAAATACTCAGCATGGTGAACACAGATGAATGTCAGAAGTGTTTTCAAGATTTGGGGCTGTCACAGGATCAGCACCTTGGAGAATAAATGTAGCACATATTGATCTGAGAAAAATAGTTTGCAGGAGAGGGTGATCAGAGAAAATATTAATTCCAAACTTAGAAGGCACAACAGATTACTCAAAAAATAAATCAATTTTTGACCAAGACTTTACAAAAAAAATGGGGCAAGCATGGACTATATATATTTTTACAGCTGAGTAATATTCTAATCAACCATGTGCTTTGTAAGCACCTGCCTGAATGTCAAGTCAGATGAATTACTCACATCTGAGTTTCTTCCTCTTCAATAACAATTGTTATTTTCTTCTAGACAGTAAGAAACCTTCTAAAGGGTGACTCATGTATGTGGCTGCAGCTGAGTTTCTATTATGCAAAAGTTACTCATGTCAGGACAACTTGTAGCTTGGTAAGAAATAGCCACAGTGCTCCAGCGTGCAAACAACATTTACCCAGTCCATTTGAATACAGTACTGTCCCAGCAGTCAGTATAAATCCACTCGGACAATGTACAATCACATTAATATAAGGGCAAGTCTTGAGTCAGCCTTGCTGAGGCATGCAGACCTTAGAAAAGCAGTGGATAAAGCACTCAGAGAGACTTCCTAGAACAGAGTGGCCCTGATCCAAGCCCAAACAGCAGGCAATACCCTGAAGAACTGCTTGCTTCTTTTATTTAAACGGGTAAGAAAAGAAACCTAAGGGCTGCTACACATACATATATAATGAGAGTAACTGTATTTGTGCTTTCCTGGACACCAATACATTAAGCAATTCCTGGATGTTAGTCTTTTATTATTATTACCACTTTTTGTTGTGAACTCAGCCCGTAACATGCTATAAGAATAATTGTAGGTTTAGATGGGTTGAAATCTTGACCTAATTTAATGCTTTGTTGAATAACAGCAAGAAGGAAGCACCTAAACCAAAACCTAGTCAAAACAGGCAAAACCCTTAAGTAACTTGTGAAAAGAGCTACAAAGCACACTTTCTAAAAATGTCAGTCAGACTGAATTTTCAACAATCTCTTTGTTCACACTTGATAGGAACAGAAGGGTCACAGAGCACGTCTGACCCCTGCTCCTGCTCCCTAAGGATAGTGCTCTTCATATAATTATTTGGATAGAGCTGTTTCACATAAAGTGCAAAACAGATGTTCCAGCAGAGATTGTAAGCACCATAGCACTTTGGCCTGGGGCACAAGGGAAGGTGGGGTTGTGTTGGTGGAAGAGTATGCTGTCCTGCCTCTCAACAATTACTCATCCTTGAGCACTGAGGCAGGGACAAAATGTAGATGTGAAAAATGCCAGCACCCAAAGTAGCCTGGTTCATTGTCCATCACAGGTTGATTCCAGCCATGTGGTTTGGTTGCTCTGGGAATTTGGCAATACCTAAGGAAAAAAACCCCTATCTGGGTATCAGAGTCCATATCAACACAGAATCCAAAAAAAGCCTTTTATCCTCCTCTTGCTTGGGCAAACCTTCTCACAGTGCTGCAAATCTGAGCCTTCTGCTCTGGGCCACACTTTGCTTACTTTTAGTCTCTTAGTGACCTTCCCATCACCCTGTTCTTAGGACCTGTTCTCTAACAACGTATATTGCAACAATTCATCTTGTATGCACGTCATAAATTTCTATCCATGTATGTGATTTTCCCATTACAGGTTCTCTCATCTTTTCCTGGCTGAAAACTCAAATAAAAGGACCCAAAGCATTGAAGCAGCATGCCGTATATATCAGAATAAGATCTCAGCCTCCACCAACCCTCAGTACAATAATTACAAGTGGAGTCCTCTCATCCTACTTGAAAAAAAAAATCTGAATCTCCTTGTTTTTAAAATAAACGAATGGAATGTTTAATACAAAATTACTTTCAAACATAGGATTTTATTGCTTTGAGGTAGCTTGAACAGCCAATGAATACCTGAATGCTTCTCAGAATGTGAAAACTTGAAGAATAAAATTAGTCCAAAGCTCAAAGTCAGAAGTGGTAAAAACTTTGTAGTTGTGTACAGTATTAACTCAGAAATAAAGCAGAAGCCAGTATTCAGCCTAGTTGCTGATTTAATATGTGGAAAAGTAAATCAACTCAAAATACACTCTCGCTTCACTGATTTATTCACATGCACAATTTCACTAATGTTAGCTAGAATCACAGAAGTTCATTAATGAGAGATTAAGCCTAAAATACCCTTCCTGAAAAAATTGAAGACATCATTGAATTTACCTTCCCACAGAGTGCTGTGACTGAAACATGTCTTCAGTACCACAGTTAAAAAAAGAAAATTGTATACCTATTCAAGTGCCCAGTAATTCAAAATAGAATAACAAAGCTGCCCTGCTACCTGAAACTCTGTGTTTCAGAAGTTGTTAGCCACTGCAATTGTTTTTCTTCTCTCTGAAGCTGAAGCAATTATTCTCCCACTGTGATTAAAATTATGTAATTAATGTGGGGCCTTTTTCCTCCCCTCAAAAAATGACACCAAATAGAAGTTAAAAAAAAAAAAGAAACAACTCGTGAATGAAAGTTTGATAAAAGATTGTGATTCTTACTCAAGAGAAATAACAGCTTTTCAATTATTCTAACTGGACTAATGTGTTTCAGCAAAAAAAAAACCCAAACACCCAAAACCCCTTGCTTTTTCCATTTCAAAATATTTAAAATGAATCTTCAGTGCATGTTTTACAAGGCTATACCTTCTGAGATATTTGGGACAGATTTGGCAAGTATAGCATAGCACCATCCTAAAACTCAGTTCACTAAAACTTTAATATACCCCCTAGCCTGTCAAAAAAGTTTATATCAGGATAAAAATTCTGTCCTTTTTTCCTTAGAGAATCTCTATTATAACAACTTTATTTCATGTTTCACTCAAAAATAAGATTTTATGCACGATTATTCAATAAATCCATATAAACCACAAAAACATTTCTCAGCTTGGTCTAATATGAAAATATTACTTAGCAACCAAAATTCACTCCTTTCTTAGGGCATTCATTTTCCTACTAAAAAAACTGAATTGATATCATATACCTTCAAGGCTTCTTCACAGCTGGATTTCCCTTTGCAGATATAACATCTGTACTATGCAAACCCCCATTAGTTACAGATCAGAGATCTTCTGGAAGGGCATCGTTCATACCTTAGCAACTTACCAAAAACAATTCAATCTTTTTAAGGAAAAAGCCCCACCAGACACAGGCAACCACTCAGCAGTGACAGCCCAGTTATTAGACAAACATGATAAAAACACATTTAGAATTACAGCGATTGAGTGGTTTGGGTTGGAAGGCACCTTAAAGACCATCTAGTTCCAATCCCCCTGCCACAGGCAGGGACACCTCCCACTAGACCAGGTTGCTCAAAGCCCCATCCAACCTGGCCTTGGACACTGCCAGGGAGGGGGCAGCCACAATTTCTTTGTGCAACTTGCACCAGCATCTCACCACCCTCACAGGAAAGAATCTCCTCCTAATATCCAATCTAAATCTACCCTCTTTCAGTTTGAAACCATTATCCCTCCTCCTATCACTACATACCCTTGTAACAAACCCCTCTCCAGCTTTCATATAGCCCCTTCAGGTACTGGAAGGCTGCTATGAGGTCTCCCTGGAGCCTTCTCTTCTCCAGGCTGAACAACCCCAACTCTCTCAGCCTGTCTTCATAGGAGAGGTTCTCCGGCCCTCTGATCATCTTTGTGGCCCTCCTCTGGACTTGTTTCAACAGTTTCATGTTCTTCCCCTGTTGGGGACTCCAGAGCTAAACACAATCCTGGCCTTGTCATTGTTTCATGGATAGTTCACTCTCAGTCCCCTGAACCTGCATCCAATCTCTTCAAACCTTTAAGGTTGAATCTATGTCCCTCCTTCATGAACATGGCAGCCATCCTTTTATCACTGCTTCTTCCAGATGTAGCTGCTGTCTGACTCTCCCCACTGAGGGACAGCCGTTCACAACCACCAACCCACCAGCCATACCCAGCTAGCAAGGATGAAGCATTTAGGTTTAGCTTTGACTCTGCACCTCACCAGTGTGCTTACCCTTACCTGACACTCAGATAAGCTCAAGCTTAGGCTCGGCCATGCATTTGACACATCTTTCCAACAGGGGCCTTTTGCTCTGGTCTTAAATATCTGGTTAGGAGTCATATAACCATTCAAACACATAACAGCAAGCATTTATCTTCTGGTTTTGCCTTTGAAATTCTACTGTGAAAACATCATGCAACACAATATTTAAAGTAGTCAACCTTCCTTCTCAACATTGCCTAACCTGTGAAAAAAAAACCAACTTTGATTCCTTTTCTCAAAATTTCTAAAGTGGAAATAAATTAGGATTAAAAAATAGTGGTTTTCTCCTTTTTAAACAGTTTTTTCGTCCCTGCCAAAAAAAGTTTGTTCAATTGTTTACTTCACATTAATTTCCTATTTTGACAACCCCACAGAACACTAAATCAAGGCATTTATCCAGTTTGATACTATAAAAAACACTGAAAGGAGAAAAAGGTTTTGACTTTTTTCATCTATTCTTTTTTCATTTGTTATTTTTCATATTTATTTTGGTTTTAAATGGGTTCATCAGCACTCATTATACTTATGAATGAGGAGAAGTTACCTTTTCAGATTTCATCTGGCAAAAAAATATTCATTACACCAAAAACTCACTAAGCTGCCGTCCTATCCACATGAACAAAATTTAAGCATGTTAAATAAGTCAGATGCAACTAATCAGGAAAAATCTATTACCCTGTATTGCGTTCATCTATGATCAAAAAACCAAGACTTGCAAATACCATATTAGCAGGCAAAACATTAAAAATGCAGGCTTGGAAAAGAAGAAAACAATAGTTAAAGAAGAAGAAAAGGAATATAACCATGTTTAATGCAATTATTAGGTGCACAGTAGGTTAAAACATCAGCTTGCAGGAGTCCTAAAGAAAAGAAATACTCCCAGGTGGTATTAGTCTATACAGCTTTATGTCTCATTCTAACAGAGAGCCTTGAATTGTGCTTCTCCACACCCAGCAAACACCCATGGGCTCACAAGAAGAAAAGGAGAGCAGTTTCAGATTATTGTCGGCTCTCTTTACATATTGTTGCAACTGCCACTGTTTAAAATATTAAACACCATAGAAGAAACATTGACAAAGCCCAAGATTTGAAAGAGCACTAAGGTGAGCCCACCAAGCAAGCAATTTATCGCTACAGTTTTCATTCACCTCAACTGCCTGGCAATTTAAAGATCATGTACACTTAATGAAGTCAGCTACCCAGGGGAATTATGGCACTACTCTTTACAAATAACATAAATATTAACAAGCATTCTACTTCCTACCCATTAAAAATCTGTAGGTAGTAATAACTCCAATTAGAATAATAGTAAATTCTCATATTAATTCCCACCTTCCCTGAAACCTCAGTTTTATAATCAATAGGATTTTTGTGGATTATAAATTAACTTTTCATCCAAGATTCAAAAGTCTTTTCACATGTAAACTTACGACACACCACTGAAGCACACATTGTTCTCCCTGCTCTCAAACAAGGTGCTGTAATAAGCTTGAAGGCAGCCTACAAAAGGTAGCTGATGAGGCTGATGTAAATTTACAACTTCCCAGCTAATTCAAGGCAACTCGTACACCCAGGTCGTGAGGCCACAGTAAACACAGCCACCTCGCAGCACTCCTAACCAGGACGGGCTGAAGATGCCCCAGTGCAGATATATCCATGGGCCAACACAGCCCCCAGCACCAATGTCCATCCCCATTCTGCTCAGTGTTTTCAGCTGGATCAGTGAGGTGGCTTCACTGGGCCACGCTAGTTTTTGTTTAAGCAGGCACAGGTTGCATGCCTGGATCAGGAGGTGCCAGCATGCTGGGTGGCCATGTCAACCACCTCCTTTAGCAGCAGAATCATCTTAGATCCATTTAAGCTACACTTGGAATTATACCTTACTCCATTTTAACATACTTCAAGTTAATGCTTCCGTGTTATGGTCTCTGTGCAACTTGCCTAAACTCAAGAGAACAGGCATATCTGTACAGGTACAATTACAAGAGAAACAGATGTTAGAAAAGCCAACTCCAGACAGAAACAGGACTGCCCTGGGAGAGTAACTGAATTAACTCAAGGTACAAATTGATGACAGCTCAAACTTACCTATGGTGGGGCTGCTACAGCTCTTCCCTTCGTTCAGCACCAAGCCTAACCTACCAGAGCAAAAGCACACTTGAAGAAAGCAAGGAGAGCTCCCTACAACTCCAGCTAACACTACTTTATTACACCACTAATATGGCAGCTGCAGGTTATTTGCGGTAAGTAGCCAAATGGCAGGCCTCAGCACAAACAGAAACCACTTGTTCCTCCCCCACACCAATTTACAACCCAGCTAATCCTACCATAGCACATGGCCAGTACAAGACACATTGCCTGCACTAGGCTTTAGAGTTCTGGGAATATAAATGTGGATAAAAAGCTTTCCAAGGAGTATGAAGAAACCAAAATCGTATTTATGAGTGTTGCTGTAGTTTACTGCTTTGAAGGGTGTGGCAGGTGAGAAAATGGCTTTATTAAGATGGTAAGGAACTGCACTTAATCCTGGTGCTTCTTTACAGACTTGATGTTCTCTGCCTGCATATGATTGCCCTTGTAGTCCTGTCACTCATGTACCAAAAGAAACTGCCCTACTGGAAAATAAGAGAACAATTTAAGGCATAATTCTGCTCAGAACATAGAAGTTTTATTATGAACCAATTTGAAAATTAGCCCTAGCTAGAAAATTAGTAGCTTTGTACTCTTCAAAAACTCTTACATTCAGGTTTGCAGTTATGCTCATGTGTTGCGTTTTCTGAACACAATGGTAGGTGTCCAGAAACTACTTCAAGATATAATTTCTTCTAGGAAAATTCACTCAGTGGTTTTGGGCTAGGTGTTCACTGTCATCCCCCTTCCCCCCCCCGCTTACACTGCAGCATATTTCTGAATAAGACAGCAGACAGCCATTCCAACTGGGTTCACATTAGCTGGTGAAACACCGGCTGATTTCCCACCAAACTTTCCCTCCAAATTCAAAACCAAAAGTCTGACAGTCACCCTCTAATTTTTCTTCTATGGTTCACTCAATTTAAAATTAACTGCAGCATTCTCATTACCTTTCTTTCTACTTCAACACATTAAAAATTAATAAATGTGTAATTAGGTGATAAAAATTATACATATCTAATAACTGAAATATGTTATTTTTCCTGTACTTAATTCAGCTTTAACTTCAGCAGCATAGCACAAACACAATCTTTTGCTATACTGCTTTTAGCATCCCGAGAACTTTAAATGGATTGGAATAGGCAGTCAGCATACATTTGTGTGAAAACTATATACCAGCTTTCATGCCAATTATTCTCTAAGTATTTACAAAAGGAGATTCAGGTAAACACGTCGTTTGGAAAGGACGAGCTGCCAAGTACTCAGCTCACAGAAATATTTTTATTCTAATTTTGTACAAGGTAACTCCATTTTTTTTCATCTTACATTATGCAAATTTACTTCTCAGCCTCTACACAATGTTATTTACTACACTTCTGTCTTAAAATTGCTACAGTGACTTGATTATGTCTGACATTCAGAAACTAAAAGGTGTTTTTAAATTCCATTTGGCAAAGACATGATTTATGTCATCAATTAGGTTCTATATTTTTATTTATCATATACAGATCTTGAAATTACTCATATGAAACATCATATGCACGTGTACCAAAAAACTTAGGCTTCAGCTTAGACTCTCCACCCTTCTCTACACAAAAAATTTGAAGGAGAAAGGTGATCTTCAGGTAAAGGCTACGAGCCTTTACTTGAACCACCTCTGTCAGAATGAAAAAACTTTTGTAATTTTCTTACATCTTGTAAATCCACTAGCAAAATAATAACTATGTGACTGTACAGGTCAGTGATGCCTAATAAAACTACAAATAAAGAAGATATAGAGGGCTGAGCTGTGAGTTAGCTTTGAACTAGCCAGCATAGTTTCTGTGAGCCGTATTGCCTTGGCCACACCTAGTGGCAGATCAGACACTGTACTCTGGATCTGTTTAGCAGGAACCCAACTGCAGGAGGGGAAGTTCAACCCACCACCTGCCCCAACTCCCCCCACCCTTGCCCCCCACTAGCAGCAAAGAGAAGATGCCTGGAGAGCCACCACTGCTGACTTCACCACCCAGCACAGGGAACTGGACTGACACAGTGCTGGCACGGCTACCCAAATGTCAGTTTCAAACTGGTGTCACAGTCTCTACATGTGATACCTTTCCACATGGACAACTTCTGCCACTTGCGGAGATGCTTTTGTCAAACATTTGAAGGTCAATGTTTCTGCTGAGGTTGTTGAATACTTTAGAAATGTATAATAATAAATAACCCTACAGGGCAGATACACTATCTAACAAACCTCATCTACTTAGAACAGAGAAATTACTTGCTTGCATTTAACCTTTTATTTGAATATGTCAGCATAGATCTAGGAGTCCTTGGCTATGGATACCCTATTGCAAACACTGTTTCACTTCTGTAGAGTACCACATAATCTATTACTCCCACAGAAATTATTGTCTCAGATGAATTCAACAGTGAAACTTATCTTAGAAAAAATATGTTTATGCTTTACATAAGACAATTACCAAATCATTATATATTACTTATACATGTAAAAGCCTGAGGTAGAAGACTTTAACATGAAAAGAAAAATATGGCAAAGCATTTACAACTAAAATTTCTATGTATATTTCAAGTGAGATATTGTAACAGGCTTTGAAATACACTGTCATTGATTGTCTGGTAATACATATTTTCACCTTTCCACTCTGAATATCAAAACTGTTTTACACTGATCACTGTAATGAAAAATGAAACATTTAAAATTTGCAGCAATTACACTGAATTAGTATTATGTAGCTGATGTCCCTCCATAACTGACTTTTATTCTGAATGTATAGGTCTAATTGCTGATGACACAAACTAGAGGAAAGTCATAAGAAAACAGAAACATCTCTCAACTTGTACAATTATTATATTCCAATGCTTACCAACAATCTCTTGTCTGGAGATAGTGCTGGGTTATGAAGTGCTGTGTAGTTTCAGACATGTGAGTATATTAAGCCCTAACCTTACTGGGCTCATATCTGAATATCTCCCAAAAAATAAGTTTGGAATAGGAAAAGCATGTCTGCAAATACTACTTTAAGGGACAGGAAAAAATTAGGACAGTTGTCCCTCCTGTGCACTCAGAGGCCAGCGTGTGCAGACAATGAGCAGAAGTGAATAGCCATTTAGCCTTCATTTCAAATCCACCCGAAGTGTCTGTCCCCTTCTTACCCTTGCTACAGCACTGCCGAAGAAAGGTGAAACAGCTCTGTGAAATGTAGCTCTTTCAAGAGTACTTATCTGCTATCTAGCAGAAAACCTGTTCTGAAAGGAAGCTGGAGGCCCTCTTAATGCCTTTATATAAAAACACTCCCTTTCAAAACAGACAAGTTTGCCTTTGCGTACTACTAATAATTACCTGTTGACTTCAGTGGCTGGCTTTAACTCCCTGCCTTGGGCTTTATGGGCCACATATAACACCAGCTCAGAATTAGTGAAAAAGAAAGAAAAAGCCCATTGCCATTGTACATTAGTTTCCTACTTAATGCATGTTTGCTCTGCCTAATTGTGAAAAATACCTTCAACTTTTACATTTGTATGGAATAAATTAATTATATATAAGGGAAAAAAATCACCATGTGTCATATATAGGTCTTTTTATAACAAGACAGAGGAAACACTTTTTTAAAGAAAAATAGCATATCCAGACAAATATAGCCCTGAGAATACAGCAGAGACATTGAATATAGTATCTCATCCTAATTTTTCTCAGAAGAAAAATTGTCAGTTTACCATTTTAGGAAAAGAATTATAGAAACAATAAGCTGTTTTTTAAAGGCGTTAGATATTGTAACAGCAGACTAAGGTTAGTATAATACTAATCTTCAACACTGTTTTATCCCAAGATGTTGTAAAGTTAGGACTGTTAAGAAACAGCTGATATTGCCTAAGGGAAAATATTCTGATCTGTTTCATTTCAAGTTTTCAGGATGTGTCCCCTCCTGACCCTTAGCAAATGTTTTGTCAGCTTGGAAGCGTAAAAGGAAAGCCTCCAAAATTTTGACTACTGAAATTTGGAATAATTATTGATGCTTGTCCTGTCTTCATCAATTGCTATAGCTGACTATTAGAGACATGATACTGCGCTGGATGACACTTTATATGGATTTCTCATGCTACCAAACTGATTCTTGAGAATGCCTTCCTCTCCTGAAAATGAAAGTGTGAAAGCTTGGATCTGAACTTCACTCATAATAAATGCTGCAAGACACAGGTATGATACATCAAGAAAGAGAAGAAATTATTTCTGTTTAAACAGGAAAAGTAGTCTAAAGAGTAATTCAGCAAAAAAGAAGTAAATTATCAAAATAAGTTGAAATTAAAAAATAAAACCATGGCCACTAAGTTAAATAATGCTATGGGACCAGTTTTATAATTCAACCTGTACACAAAAAAAGACGTTTCTACTGGCATAGGAACTAAACTTCCTCCAAAATTTATGACTCAGTCCAATTCTCACATTCATGAATGCTTATAAATCTTTTACTGAAATGAATTCTTATGAGTCTTTTAATTTTATTGGAAGACATATGGGTCTTCCACTTGAGTAAAGTTATTGCTGAGTCTTAATTATATATTTTTTTCAATACTACAATATTATTACTTTCTAAGCATTCAAGATATTTCATTTTGGCACTGGTTTCCAGTACCTATTAATAATGGTACTTGCTTTTATTTCCTGGAACCGGTAAAGTTGTTCAGGGGCAACCTGCATTGCTGAGGTACTTCGTTGATAATGCTGCACATACATTTTTATGTGTCTCCAGCAGCTAGTCTCTCCTATGGCTTGTCCTGTTTGGACCAATGTAAAGCCTATTCTTGCCCAAATGAGCATTTTCTGGTTTTTGCACCGAGGTAATACCTATTTCCCCTTACTCTTAATTTATAGGTGGTTGCAGTTCACTGAATGCTGAAAACTGTGTGTCCTACAGGTACTGGTTAGAGACATAATCATGCACATAGTTCTTTTTAAAAATAAGTAATCAAGGTTGGTCACTTTTAAAATATATTAATCAGTTTTTGTATGTGGGGTTTGTCTCTGCAGACTTTATCAAGATAAGGTTTAGGCCTCTGTTATTAAAGATGGAAACATAATTTCTGTTGCTTTCTGTTCCTTATTAAAAGCAGGATTCCTTTCTGATTTCAGTAATTAAACGTTCTGACATTTTAAAAGAAGTACTATCCTGGTTACTAGCATATTTAAATCTGTGTATTTGAAAGAAAGGAAAATTACAGAAATGAAATTTATATTCTGTAGAAGTATGAACTGGATAAATCCACCCATTAAAGCAGTATTTGAAAATGAGTGGAAGAGCAGTATCAATTACTGTTACCCAAGTTTGTGATCCAAGATGCAGAACTAAAATCTGCCTTTCCACCAGTTCAGAATGGGGTTTCTGATTTGGGTTTGAATTGTTGGTACTCTTGTTACCTGCCTCTGTGTCAGTCTCACTGATTATAACCTAAAATGACACTTTCATAAAGTGCTTATTTAGTTGCATGTTGAAGCTGAAAAGCACAAATTTCATATCTTTCTCTGAAAGCCACTAAACCTAAAATCCAGCTAAAGTTGCTGGTTCCCTGTACTCCATAGCCCCACACTATCATAACTGCCACAGTAAGACTTGAATACCGACATGAAGAATCGCACAACAGGTATGGCACAGCCCTTTGTGGAAGAAACTGCCTTTGTGTCATGGGAATTTCTCATTACCACTGTAGAGATGTTTGTTTTGGGTATGGGATAGAGGGAAGGAGGAGGGCCTGTTCCACAAGATCTATCACAATATAAAACACATCTTACAGGAACATCTAAAGACATTTTATAAATAATGATGAAGTCTCCTGAGACCCTGACAATTTTCGGAAATAATATGCTTGTATTGTGGAAAGTTACTCTGCTGTCTGGAGGAGTTACTGAATTACACAAGATCATAAATGCGTAACAAAGCTCTCAGTCAATGTAGGTTATAGGAGAACTGTAAGAAAATATTGTGGCATAAAGATTGGGTGGGAAGGAGGGAAGCTGATTTCTGCTGGGAGTGATACTCTGCCTTTCCACCTCCAGATGTTTACAGCTATCCCCTGTTGCCAGCCTGCCACCAAGGACATGCAGCCCATCTTGCAGGACAGTGTTGGTCAGTGGGGTTCAGACCTCCCTTCCTCCTATTTAAGCTATTTCTTTCAGAGTGCCTGGAACAGGAACCCATTTTACTTTCCCCACAGCTCAGTGCCTTGCAAGCCTGCAGCAACAGTGGCAGAAGAGATGCTTACCTTGCTTACTTTTCTGTGTGATAAATTTATGTCTCAAAAGATTTGCAGCTGAAAGTGGCTTTATTTTTTAAGCACACAATTTCCCCCCACAAATACACTTGTCTTAATATGCCTTTAATCTTGTTAGTAGGCAAGTACTTGGAAGCAAACTGCAAAAAGTCCATTAAATGTCATGAACACTCTCAGCCTAGGTGCAATTTTAATTTAACTAATGTTCTTTAATAACATGGCATCTGACAGGCAAACTATTTCCATTCAAAAAAAGAAAATGCATGGGAAATTTAAAAGGCTTCATTTTGTGAATAAGTAACATTAAGTAAATTATATCATTAATAACTGAGTTATTCCACAAAATATCCAGTTGCCAAACCAGTATTTCTCATCACTAATAGCATTTTGACATTTATACCTACAAAGCTATTATTATGCAACCATTGCAATACAGTGATCCTAATGACTGCTCTCATAACCAAACAGGGAAACACTTCTGACCAACTGGAAAAAAAGAAAAAACAAGAAGGAACCTGTCCCAGCGCACCGCAAAAAGGCAATTAAAACTTATGCTTTCTTTTCCTGAAGTTATTGATATTTTTTAAATGAGCTCTCAGTTTGCACATTTACATCAAAATAGAAAAAGAGGGCTGTCCATCTATCAAGGCCTAGTCAGAGCAGTGACAAATCTTCATAATCGTTAGTATTTATTTTCACAGATTTTCCTCCTGGGCCACAAGCACGAGTGATGGACACAGCTGCTGGCCTCCAGAAAAAGTTAAGCCTTGAACTGGCTTCCTACTCAATAAACACAACGAATTTGTAAGCATGGTTGTTCTTGGATACCTCAAAGTACCTTTTAAGTACTAAAAAGTACCACATTTCTCAGGCTGGATTGTGTGTGGGGTTTTCACCACACAGAGATTCAAAAATGTCCTCATCTTGTATATTTAATTGACAATGAAACCACTCAAAAAAACAGTTGTGATTGGCCTTCTTCAGGTAAACACCCAGGTGGACAGTGACTGATTTAACCTGTTTTGTTTGTCTTGCCACTCAAAAAAAGTGTCACAAGACTGTTTACGTGAGGTTTTGGCAGACAGGCCATGCATTTCCCAGAATACAAATTATTAGGAAAAGTGATAGAATATATTTCTTGAGTGAGTTTTTAGAATGTGTGTCAGAATTGTTTATTAAGTATAGGGCAGACTTATGCTACTGCTTTATTCTGAAAAGAAGTTAATCACCAATTGCAAAAAAACAATCCATGTGGACTAAGCCCACTAGATACCAAAGATGAAGACCCTTTTCAGATACAGTATTGAAAAATCCCAGCAAAGGGAAATACAAATTTGATATTGAAAATAAGAGAAATGTAAACAGTGACCAAAAGTTTCATGTGAAAAAAATAATACATCTATATATATAAGTAAATATGAATGAACATCCAATATCGCAGACACGAGTCTTACTTAGAGTCCACATGTTTCTTAACTTAGTGCCAGAATAGTTCACAGAAATGAGGATGATACTGAATTACAACTATTTCTTCAAAGGCATGGGAAATAGTAATTTTCCACATTTATTTCACGTATTCAAATCACATCCTAATGTGATGAAAGTAATAAATTAGTCTGCCTCAGAAATTATCTTAATTTAGTCAGAGTTCTGAAACAGTGTTATGTGTCTTAGTGATGAGTTGTATTCAATAACAGTAAAAATGCACAAATACAATATGCACAGCTACACTGAGTCAGAAGCATCTATCAACAAAGAGTAAGTGGGTAGTCTCTATTTGGCAGAGGCTCACTCCACATCTTTGATGTTCTTCTTCTATGCTTCTGCCTCAAATATTAAGATTTTTAACCAAAGTATCAAATGTGATTAACAGCTCAGAGTAGATAAAAAATTAGATACTTTAAAAAGGTAGTGTTAGCTTTATTAGCAGCTCTCCTGGCTTTCCCTTTAATTCATACAAAAGGAAAAGAAAGTAAACTATTCTAAGACAGTTTTAACTGGAGCTATAGAGAGCCTCATTGAACTGCTTGGGTTTGGCTGGATGTGAGAAGACCTCCTCTTTACTAATGTTTTCTTCAAACTGACTTTTATAGTGAGGCATGACTTGTAATTTGGGAGGTTTCATATTTTATTTTTAATAATTCGATAATATCAGCTGATCTTTTAAATCCAAGCATGAGGTTCTTTTATTGAACTTGGAAGGTAAGAAGACCTTGGCATATACGGCAGGTAAAATAAAAAATTAGTACAGTTTGGATCATCCTGAAATTTTCTCCTAACCAGGTTTTTCCGTAGTCCTGTTACTGGAATAGGAGCTTGGAATGTTCCCTTTTAGCTGTTAGAGGGCTTCAGTGTCCATATGAGCGTAAAGAGAGCAGACATCATTTGTGTCACTTCAGTGCTCTTCTCCCCTTACCTGTGAGTATTATAAAAATGTAGGACTAGAAGGATCATTAGAGATCACTTAGTTTAACTTCTAGCACCGAGACAGAATAAAATACGCACAAATAGATGTAGGTAAGATAATAACCTAAATCTGCCATTAAGGCCAATTTTCTTTTAAATTCCAGGTGAATGTATAGTTCATTGACAAAAATAGTACTTGCTTTGAATTCACTTCTTAGGGCCAATTCTGCAAACATGCCTGTGTACTAGACATTAAACAAAGACTTAATTCTCCTTGAGCCATATGAACTGCCTGTGACATAAGAGCACAGTAGCTAAATATATGTAAAACACTGACTGAGAGCCAAAAAAATATCCTTATGGTGAAGACACTTGCTTCTTCATGCTATGGTTTATTAAAGGGGAAGTTTAATGGAAAATGGTAATATTGAAAAATTATATTTTCTGCACTTTGAGTATGAAATAATTGGAAAATTAATATGAAAAGTGTGCAGAAAAATTTCTACATTATAAAAGAATTATAATTCCATTATTTTTTAATTCAAATATTGCCATCTTGAAAAAGTCACAGATTATATCAGCTTATTGCAAATGTAAAGAACAAATATAGAATATAGATCTGTATTCTAACGTAAAGTTGTTCACTTCCTCTAGCCAACTCCAGTGTGTTGACACATATCTGAGCTCCTACTGTAAAAAAAGAGGAAATATGCCAAACTTGGCTTGTGCTGAGCTTACAGAGAAATTACAATGATTTTAAGCTCGTGCTCAGGAATCAGAAAAGACATTTCAGTTCTTAGCATAAATATTACAAACAAAATAATAACAGACTCAAACATATTTCTAAAGACTATATGCATTTATAATTAGACTGAACCTTAAAAATCCTATTTTAAAAATATTGTGAAGTTGCACAGAATGTTATTATGGTTGCAGAAGTCATTTGCTCACATTCAGTCTTTAGGAAATGCTGGAACTAAATGTGCCCACTTCTTTAAAATGTTTTTATGCAATGCTTAGGTCTCGTTAAGTACGTCAGCTTGACAATGTTCATTTGATGAGCAGCTATTCAACATTTCATTATTGATTGAGGCTTAGCCCAATATCTTATTTAATACAAATGATTTAAATACTAGTCTGAAAGAAGAATCATTAATTTCCTCATGGGCTTTTTGAAAGCTGCTATCATTTATACTAATCAAAGGCCCCAGGAAAATTCACCTCCTTTGCAGGTGAGGGCCATAGCAGCAATCCTGATTTCACAGCAGGGAACCTGTGATGCAGTGATGTCATGTTAGATGTGTCCACAAACACTGAGTGAAAACTGACAGGTTCTCACCAAGCTTATGTGATCTAAGATACTCGGAGGCTCACCATTCAGACAAAACTGAGCATATTTCCATGGGACAGACAAACAGCTGATGTGAAGACAACCTTATCTGTCCCACAGCAAAATGTCACAACCTTCCTCTTAATCACTGATGTGCTACAGAGCTCCTTTACAAATGGGGTGGAAGATAGTTTATCATGTAGAAAAATTTGGTACGTTTGTCAAAATTCTTACTTAGGAAGGATCTGAGGTGTTTTTTTCTCTCTCCTTTGTGAAATTTTACACTGAAGCTCAGGGAGAAGCAACTCTTGAGAACCAACAAGGCTGTATGATGGTTGGGAGAGCCATAAACTTCTGCAGCAGCCACCAGACCTCAGCACACATCTAGTGGCATGAGGTGGATGTGTCTTGGCCATCACCTCCCACAGGCCGTGTCTTATATAGAAACAAAGAAGCACAGCAAAAGGTAAATACAGAGAAACCTCTGTAGTGCTCATGCCCTAGAGCTGTCACAAAGATGACATTCAGACATTAACTTCAGCACTCGCGTGGTATTCTTTAGGACCATTTATATCTGGCCAAGCCAAGATACCTATTATATAGGTATTTAAACCTGAGCTAGTTGCCCCAGGCTCTCTTTATAGTCAATGGGGAGAAAGAAGCAGTTCTAGGGCATGATTCATCTCCTCCTAAGGCAGGTGTCCAAAATAGGTCAGATGAATCATGCCCTAAAAGCATCTATTTCTTTCTGTTGACATGGAAGGAGCCAATAGCAGCAAGCTCAAATACAAACTGCTACCATATAGAAGACTTCTGAAGTTCGAGAAGCTGAGCCACACGCACACCCTACAACAGGTTGAGGTTCCAGGACTCGGCCTTATCAGATGCGGTGCTGCTAGGAAAAAAGCGTCTTTTTTTCACTCATCCTCCAAGCTGTTCCCAAAAGTGCATCTTTCTCTTTTCCCCTTCACATAGAAGCTGTTTTCCTGTTTCCTTCTTTCAGAGTCTCATGTCACCTTGAGCTTCACAGCATACCCTTCCAGCAGCAATCCTCTGAGTGTTCTCCCTGCTTCCTTAAGCATTTCCCCTCCTCTGCAGCCTTCTCCAGAGTGCATTTTTATCCCTTG
The DNA here is from genome assembly GCA_013398125.1 of Aegotheles bennettii. Taxonomy (NCBI): domain Eukaryota; kingdom Metazoa; phylum Chordata; class Aves; order Caprimulgiformes; family Aegothelidae; genus Aegotheles; species Aegotheles bennettii. Next base: position 417,339 of record VZRW01004592.1, on the reverse strand, counting down.
CAGCTGCATTTCATCATCCCATCTGCTGTCTTGCCAATGCCTGCATTAACCATTTCTCTGCTTGGAAGAGCTTGTAAACCCTACCCCACACCACAGTTTCAGATACTTTTATTAGCATTTATCCAAGCTGTGCACACTGAAGAACATGTGTGCATGTTAGCTTATTGCATTTAAAGCAAACAATCTGGAGAAGCAATAAAATAATGTGAACATTTAAGTCTTCTGGCCTTTTTGAAATAAGTACATATTTGCAGTTTTTCCCCTCAAAAACTATTCTACAGTATTCAAGCATCCCATGCTGTAAAAATGAAAATATTGCAGCAGCACAGTAATGGTGATACTATAGTTCAACCATAATGAAAACAAAACATGCAAGTTTACAGAAGCAAGTTGAATGAATGAAGAAACTGCATCTTTATTCCTTCCAAGTGAAACTACATACTGCATACTTCAGGAAAAAAAAATGTTCACTGTTTCACAAAGTTAGAGGTTACATTATCATGCACCAAGACAAAATAGCAGCAGCAGCACAGACAACTCCACAAAAAGGAAGACAAAGACACTGTCTCATGAATTCTTAATTCATTAAGGAATGAATACGTTCCTACAATTTGTAAAGGAATAAATATCGTCTGAAGAATGAAGCAATTTAGGGAAAAAAGGAGTATCTAATCTTTTCCTTTTGATCTGAAAATACACCTTTTAAGCATCACTATGTGCAGCTGAAAGAACGAGAAATGAAGGCAAAAATAAAACTATAAATATTAAAGGTTTTGTAAAAAAAACAATCTCTGTGAAGTTTTTTCAGTTCCTAAATGGTAGCTATCATGTGAAAAAGTAAAAAGCAGATATTAGAACAATCTTTGTCTCTATAATGTGAATTTCTCTGTGTTCCCAAGTCTTATTTTTCCACTCCAAAAGTCATCAACTCTCCCAGAGGTGGGGAAAACAAAAGCGTTGTGTAGTCTTAGGCTTAAAAAGCACCAAATAAACAGGTAATTTTAATTTTACATACATGAAAAGTGTTACTAAATGAAATGGAACTATTCATTTACATTCAGCTAGGTGTATGCTTGTAGGATTACAACCTACTTCAGTGATCTGTTAGTGCATATGTATTCTGCTTGATTTGAATAACAGCAGAACAATGTTTAACAAGAGCAATCCTCTGCATCATTATGTCCCTAAGCATTTTTACGACAACTTCTAAAATGCTGGCTTTCAGCTTAATCTCCTTTTTATCAGGCTATTATTTTAGAGTCCCAATTAATTTTATATTAAATAAGAGGAAAAAAAGTTCAAGAATCATAGTATCATAGATGCACTATCATGCCAAAAAGAACTAGTTTTATATTTGTTAGACTATGTTACTGAAATGATTACCAGTAATGGTTGCATTGTCTCCTTTTTCTGGCTATACTGGCAATACCTTTAACAAAAGGTATTAATTCTGCCAACATGCTTTGGTTTGCCCTTAGACCATCAGGACTAGAAAAATGCTACCTGCAAACAGTGTTAAGAATGACAATCTTTTTAAAAGCTGTTATTGTTGATAGAGCTCCCACCCACCACTTAAAACGAAAGGGAAACAGCGACAGCAGAAGTCTGTCCTTCAACTGTACAGCTCTGTCTGCCTGACTGCCTCACACAGGCTGGGATGTGCTGGACCAGGCTGTACAGCGTGACCATGTCTCGCAAACATGCAGGACAATGTGCTTGGTACTTTTCTGCAGGTTTCAGGTAGAGCTACCACACTCAATTACTTCAGAAAACAGGAAAAATGAGCATGAAATTCCACATATGCAAATTACTGTAGCCTGGGAGTGTGCAATTCTCATATGCTACTTCTTTCATGTTTTAGGGTTTTTTTTCAAAAGCTCATAACTGGATGTGGTTTGTCCAGTTGAAACTGAATGTTCCTGAATGTCTAGATTATTCGTGTGCATCAAGCATTGTGTCCTCGCTTCAGACATAGCACATGCACCATCTCTTCCTCTCCAAACCTCGTCCATTTCTTCCCCTTGCTTAGATAACAAACCAGAGAGAAAGGCTTTTATCTTTCTACACTTAAAGGATAGATACTAGGTGTAGAGGATGACCAGAGGGCTACCTGATTGTTGATTGACAGAGCAGCCCTCCTGGTCAACCTCTACATTCTCTACACTAGGTACTGGTTTTACATTTGATATAGCAACTACCTCTAACACAAATAAGGTGCAACTTGATTCCATACCGCTCCTCAAAGCCTTGGAAGAAAAAAAAAAGAGTTCTAACAGACATCTTATCTAAATTAAGTTTATCCATCAGCAGATGTACCTGGTATAGCTAGTGCCAAAATACCACAGATCTGTACTATGACACAACATCTTCTTTTGCGATGTAGTGGAATAGGACTGATCTGTAGATCAGTTCAATAAGCCATGAGGAAAGAAAAGGTGAAAATTGTCCAAAAGCTTTGAGGAGAATTCATTTCTTCCAGATTTCTGAGTTCCTGGGACAACTTCAAGTTTTATTAAGTGGGAAGTTGAAAAAAGAATGAACTAGAAGGATATTACTTTGAAAGAGATTGCTTAGATGAGATTTGTTAAGGAGATTGACGTTACAACAATAAAATTTATTTATGGGTAGTCCAGCCACCAGAAAAAGCAGATCAGATTGCAGCTGATTTAGGTTGGCCTAATGCATTTCTTGGAAAATGAAACAAATAGCAGTCTCAGTATCAGCATACCAACCGACAGGTCTTTTAGCAAACTGATACTCTTAAGTGCCCTCCAATGGCTGTGTGCCAGTGCTGTTATACTGCCTCTAGGCAGCTGTATATCTGTTAAACTTATCTGTCCCAAGGGAATATCAGCAACGATATTCTGAGTCTGTTTTGATTGTCATTTTAAGTACTGTCTTGGTACAACCAGCACCTTGCTAAGGAAGTCAAGATATCTTTATTCTCTTTATTCAGCCTTTTTAGTAAGTGCTTTTGGTTAATATTCTTCACTTGTAAATGTCAGGAATAAAAACATAAAATAAATATGTATATTGCTGTGAATTAGCACCTCTCTCAGATTTCTCCATCAGTTCCTCAAGTCTGTTTGTGCATATGTGCAAGCCCCAACATAAACACATAACTTAAATAACAATTTCTGTGCTTCATCTCCCCATTCACTTGCCTCTGAAGCTGCAACTGAGGCAATGCAACATCCAGTGCATAAAATTACAACCAACAAGAGCATAAGAACATTCAGCAGTTAATAATTATTTGTAATTCTCCATATTGATTATGAATGGCACTGGGATTTGGGGCAGGTGTTCAAGATTTCTGGCCAATATATACTTCTTCAATGCCAGTATGAATCCTCTCTGCAGAAAGTCCCAGGAGAGAGGATATTTCCTCCAGTAATAATTATTACTCTTTCTCCTTCATTTATTTTATTCTCTTGAGCAAGCAGTACAGTTTTCTCATTCTTTCTACAGCATTACAATCTCAGATGCTTACTTACTATCAGCAACTCCCTCACTCCTGTGATACAGCCTTCTTTTTTTCTGAACAGGAAATGTATCAATATATTTATGAGGGAATATGTTGTTGTGGGAATAGCTTATTTTTTCCTCTCTCCTTCCAGCTGCGGGCAGCGACATTGGAAGAAACAGACTTATACAGTCTATTAAGACATGTCTCCATGGGTGGTGTCACCTGCAGAACTTTGGATTTCTTGGTAATGGGATGGATTACACAGCACCAGGCTTGCTGGCATTGGCTGGAATCCACCTTTCTCAAAGGGGGAACAGGTCTTTGCTCAGGAGCTTATAGGACTGATTGGCAGAGCTCTCAACTGCATGTGAAGCGGGAGGGGGATAATACCAGGCTTCCCTGTGACAAACTGGGGGATGACACACCAAGGTTAGAGGGATGGGGTGTGAGCAAGGGCCCTCAGCCTGTTGATTGGAGATGTGCTCAACAAACCGTAGCACACTTGGAGTCTTCTGGAGATAAGTCAGGATTTCCTGAGGTAATAGGAGCCAACAGCGAAGCACTAGAGAAATACCTCAGAGGAATTCCAGTCAGCAAGTCAACTTCATGGGGGGCCCAACTTAAATGCCTCTATGTAAACACATGTAGGGGAATAAACAAGAGGAGTTAGAGACGTGCACATGCCTGCAGGGCTATGATCTTATTGGCATCATGGAGACCTGGTGGGATGACTCCTATGACTGGAGTGTTGGAATGGAATGTTACAGGCTCTTTAGGAAGGACAGGCAGGGAAGACGAGGAGGGGCTGTCACCCTCTATGTCAATGACTAACTGGAGTGCATAGAGTTCCACCTGGGGATGGATGAGGAGCCAACTGAGATCTTAGGTGTCAGCATGGGCAGGAACAGGGGACGTTATNCAAAATTCTATTTTCATAATGTTTTACTTTTTTATCTGTGTATTTGCAGTGGTTTAATTTATATTAATGATATAATTTTTGAGGTAATAATATATGATAGGCACAAGAGTGTAGCTTAACTTTACCTGGTGCCTTTTCAAATTGAAACCCCACTTCATGGAATAACCTCTGGTAAAACAAATGTTTTTGTTTGCTTGTTTTTCTTGGTTTGTAATAAAACTTTTATGGAAGACAGATGAATCTGTAGCTGCACAAAAACATGCAGACTCTTGATTATAGTCAATTGTTTGCTTTAAAGAAATCTGGTAAATAGAAGATGTTAGTGTGATAATTTGAAAATGGATATACTGTGAACATGCCAGTGAAGATTTAGAATCAAAGACATCAAGTAAGCTAATAAAGCTAGGCCAAGCATGACTAAGCAGTATTGAACATAGTAGAGTAGCAACTTAATAGCTTTTAAAAGGCATAAAAGCTATGGCAAACAGAGCAATCAACCAAATTATAAAAAAGAACAACCAATAAACATTATTCTAAGCAGATGATCCAGGATGAACAAGGAGCTTCTGGACAACCTCGAACACAAAAAGGAAGCCTGCAAATGAGGGAAGCAAGGACAGGTAGCCTGGGAGGAATACAGAGAAATTGTCCAAGCAGGCAAGGATCAGGTTAGGAAAGCTAAAGCTCTGATAGAATTAAATCTGGCCAGGGACATCAAGGGCAATAAGAGCTTTTATAGGTATGTCAGTGATAAAAGGAAGGCGAGGGAAAATGTGGGCCCTCTCTGGAAGGAAATGGGAGACCTGGTTACTCAGGTTAAGGAGAAGTCTGAGGTACTCAATGACTATTTTGCTTCAGTCTTCTCTGGCAAGTTCTCAAGTTACACCAACCAAGCCACAGACGGTAAAGACAGGGACTGGAAAAAGAACCACCTACTGTAGAAGATCAGGTTTGAGACCACCTAAGGAACCTGAAGTTGCACAAGTCTGTGGGACCTGATGAGATACATCTGTGGGTTCCGAGTAAACAGGCAGATGAAGTTGCTAAGCCACACTCCATCATATTTGAGAAGTCATGGCAGCCCAGTGAAGTTGCCACTGACTGGAAGAGGGGAAACACAACCCCCATTTTAAAAAGGGAAAAAAGGAAGTCCTAGGAAACTACAGACCAGTCAGCTGTGTGGTGTGGTTGACACATGGAAGGGAAGGGATGCCCTCCAGAGGGACCTTGACAGGCTTGAGATGTGAGCCTGTGCAAACCACATGAAGTTCAACAAGGCCAAGTGCAAGGTCCTGCAGCTGGGTTGGGGCAACCCCATGTACTAAAAGTCTGGGTGAAGAATGGATTGCAAACAGCTCTAAGGAGAAGTACTGGCAGGTGTTGGTTGATGAAAAGGTCAACATGAGCCGGCAATGTGCACTTGCAGCCCAGAAAGCCAATGGTATCCTAGGTTTATCAAAAGAAGTGTGACCAGCAGGTTGAGGGAGGTGATCCTCCCCCTCTACTCTGCTCCCATGAGACCCCATCTGGAGTACGGTGTCCAGTTCTGGAGTCCCCAGCATAAGAAAGACATGGAGCTGTTGGAGCGAGTCCAGAGGAGGGCCACAAGGATGATCAGAGAGCTGGAACACCTCTTCTATGAAGACAGGCTGAAAGAATAGGGGTTGTTCAGCCTGCAGAAGAGAAGGCTCCAGGGAGACCTTCTAGCACCCTTCTGGTACCTGAAGGGCCTACAGAAGAGCTGGAGAGGGACTTTTTATGAGGGCATGGAGTGATAGGATGAGGGGAAATGATTTCAAATTGAAAGAGGGTAGATTTAGATTGGATATTAGGAAGGAATTCTTTCCTGTTAAGGTGGTGAGACACTGGAACAGATTGCCCAGAGAAGCTCTGGCTGCCCATGGGGTGGGGGACACACACCTGATTCAAGAATTGTGAACATCTGGCATCAGCAAGGCAACATATTAGCATGGGTGGGAGAGGAACATTGTTTGGATCATTTTTTGAACATTAAACCAGCATTTTTTTAATTGTTTCCTGACTTTTTTCTTTCAGGCCCTAGAGCTAAGAACATATTAAAAACTGTAAGTGGGTTTCTGATATTTATATTGCACCAAAAACTAGAACCTGAAGAAAACTTCCTAATCAGTGATACATTCTAGGCCTATGGGCAATGCAGTCCTTTTCAACCTATCTAGAGAAGCTTTTTTCCAGTGTATCCTAAATCTAGTCTCTCTACCTGCTATTTAACCAAACACATAATTAAACCAAAATTTCATTAAGCTTAATCTGTGTTAAAATTAATCTCTACAGAGCAAATCCTTGTTGATCATGAAATAGCAGCTTGGAATCAGGGGAGTTATTTTCTGATGATAAATATTTGCAACAATAATTCTGATTTCTCATTTAAGCAAAAGTTCTTCTAACCAGCTTGTCAATCCACATTTGAAAAATGGTTGGAGATAGGCTGTTGCAGGGGGTTAAAAAATAGCATTTGCTGCTGTGAGCACGTGTGAAAGCACATGTACGTGCATCTCCAGTTAGGGTTTGCTCGTTCAGCTGTTGTTATTCCAAAAATAATGGATTGGATATAAAATGGTAGGCATTTCTGTGTGCCTTTCTTGTCTGGATATAAGCCAGAAAACATTTTTAAGCTTAACTGAAAGACTTTTTTAAATTGTTTTCACAGTTTTCTGCACTAAAATGTTATCCCTTGTACCATTCTTTAAATATGCATTGGGTTCATCCAAGCTATGAAGAAAGGGCTCTGAAATTCAAATGAAAACAGACAGTCACAATTGCTCTGTGACTGGGAGATTTAATTCCTTCCCCATTCACTTCCTAGATAGGGCAGTCTGCTTAGCTTTTTAACACAGGTGCTTGAGCCATGTATAGTTCCTAAACCACATAACAGCTAGATACAAAGGGTTGACCTGGAGCTGAGCAGAAATCTTGAGCAATCTAAAGCACAACTACATGCTCATTTTGGGATGCAAATTACGCTTCTCTTAAACAAGATTTTATGCCTGTGCTGAGCTTCGTCGGCTCAATTTGCCAGACTCAGGCAGCTAATTTGCACTCAAATTTTAGGCGGCGAAGCAGTTATCTAAGGAAATAATCAAGTTCCTCATATTGCAAATGGAGAAATGGAAATGCCTGCAGAGGAACAGCATGTCCATCTAACATAAATAAACAGATTCAGACAGAATGGCTCTATCTTTGGACACCTCTGAGGTATCTAGCTCTTTCCACTTGTACCTCTGTTAAAATAGTTTAGGAGACTAAATAACTTTAGTTGATTTAAGAGATTAAAATTCAAGCCTGTATTAGGTAAAGGTCCTCCACAGTCAGCTCTATTTGGCAACAACATTTATCTGCAACAGATTCTGACCCTTCAACCTCATATATTGCTATTAATTAAATATTTATTCACTTCTGTGATGTTAATGCATTCAGTTATGGATGCATAGCTGAGCAGAAAATTTAGACAGAGGTATTCTGGTATTCATGAGAAACCTGGTGACGAGAGTCTCATGCTAACGGATCAGTAAACCTGGGTGAAAATAAGCAGACAAAAAGGAAAAGACAAGAAGAAATACATGGTTGATAGTGTATTTTTTATTTTTTTTCTTATTCCACAGAGGTTAAGAGAAATAGGAGCTTTTGTAAACATCAAACCCAAGAACTAAAAGAAAAATAAAGCATATTAATAAATGAAAACAGAGATGAAATCAGTGATGTTTCAGTAATGATTGTGATACTGAAATCCCTTTTAAAATCCGTATTTAGAAAGATAAAGACAAGAAGTCTGAATAAATAGAAAGCAGTGAAGGCACTGTAAAATAAACTATTGAGAAAATCAAGACAAAAGAATGAATGCTACTTTGGATGAAGCCTATCATACTGTGCAGCTGTCTTGGAAAAGCCACAGGCAACTAAGTGCTGAAAAACTGGAAGAACATGCTACTGGCTCACAAAGGGAAAAGAAGGACATTTTTCAAATACATTATTCATTGTAACTACTCATGGTCTTTTATTAAACCAAGTAAAAAGGGCAAAATAGGTACAGTAGTACCAGTAAAATGTATGTGTGGGCATAAAAATGCACGTCATGTCCTGTAAACATTTTATTAAAATTTTAAAAATGCAAAACCACAAAAGACTTTGTAACTGAATTCTTCCACTACACATATATTCTAGACAATACAAAGGATGTTATTATGTATTTAAGCTTTGCCATTTCTTGTTTTAAATTTTCATTCTACTTAGAGAAATTTTTATTTTTAACTATTCCCTGTTCACAGAAAATATACCTGAAGCTTTTTTAAATAAGGCAATGACTCTACTAAAATGTATGTTCCTGATGGCTTAATAAAAGCCTTATTTCCTCTCCAGGCAAAATCTAGTAGAAAAGAATACCAGGGGCAAATCAAAATTCCAACACAAAATCCTTAAGCATCTTATCTCTATGAAATTACAGAGCAAGAAGCCAAAAATGGTTTTAATTTATCTGTGATAGCAATTGTAAGGAAAAATGAGTGCTCAAAAGAGCTGGTCAATATTTCCTGTAAAATAAAGGGAAGAATTAACATTAGACCCCGATGTTCACAGCCACATAGGCTTTGGATATTACCAAATGCCTTCAAATGTCAGTGCAAATAAGCATTCGGTTAATGTGCCCATGTTTATATCTTTCCCTGTAGATTTCCATGCACACACACAGAATAATGTTCTCATGCTTCTGCAGCAGGGAAAAAAACTCCCACTAGCGAGGTTAGAACTGAACCACACACTAAAGTGCAGAATCACTTACAGCTTTGCTCTAATACAGCTTATGTTCCTGTAATATAGTTACCATACAGATGTGCCTGGACATTAATTTTGGCATGTCAGTAGAGGGCTGTTTTGAGCAATGGAGATATACAGGTTAAAGTCAGAATTTCAGAGAAGGTTACGATGCAAAGATGACTTTATTTTCATTATGAAATTTCCAGGAGACACTTGTTTCTACTTCCAGCATGAACTTGCTCTTTTTTATGTAAAGACAATATTGCAAGCAGGTACTTTAGCCAGAGAAAATCACAGCTTCAAAATGAACACAAGTTTCAGCTTGAGGCTGCAGTTCAGTACATGTTACTCTAGCTAAATATAGCTTTTCCTTCTTTATATAAACATACCTGAAATCTGTGCAACTCTATGAAAGCAGTTGGACCAACTTTTTTTATTTGATGGCAAACAATGCTGGTGCCCAGGCAAAAGAAATTAATGCTTCACTGTTGAGTAAAAGAGATGTTTTTAATGGAGCTGAGAAGGAATGGGACAGTACAATGGTTATAAAAAAGGAGATATTGAAAAGTTGTGGGTTGCAAGAGTGTAAAGGGCACCTGTTGAAAGGCATAGGAAGTTCTAAAAATTCAGAAAAAGGAGATTTCATAACCATGAGAGAGACAATAGCTTTTTGTCATCAGTTGGAATGCAAGTATTTCTTTTTTTTATTTTATTAAAATTCAATTGGATTAAGCTTTGGGTTCATGCAATTTTACCAAAATTCTTAGATGAGAAAGTTTATATTACGTGAATTACTGGCATATTTCTAGAATTAAGTAGATTTTAGACACTTCTAATGTGTCTGGGAGAAAAAAAAATCCAAATAAATATAGTTTTCTTCATATAAAGAAAATTTATTAAAATATGCTGAAGTAAAATTAGTTCATGATTTCTGTCGATAAAAATGTCACTTGAAACTTAATAACTTTAAACTTTTTTTAAAAAAACTCAAATACTGCTATTAACAACAAGACCTTGTAAAACTACTCTTCACATGACAGATGCAGTTTGTTAATAGCATGACACTCAAAATACTGCAGTAAATGATGCAGAAAATGCAAGATTGCAGGGTGTGGAGATTGTCATTAATAACAGGACAGCAAGAATACTATTTTTGGAACACACTACTCTGAAAATTTTCATTGTTTTGGATTATTTGTTTTTGCCAGTACTTTAGCATATAGAACAATTATTATGGGGTTTTTTTGACTGCCTAAAGTTAAACTCCTGAATATTATCTGATGCAATGTATACGTTTTGATATGCTTGTGACTTCAAAGGTAGTGGATATTCAGAAACTCCCACTGTGTCAGTGCTAAATTCTGGATTCAGTTATCTCATCTAGGACATCCAGCATCACTTTGAGCAGCATGAGGTATCCTGCCTAACCTTAGCTACCACTCCATAAGGCAGAGAGTTTCCAAAAAGTCTTGTGTTAGATTAGCCAGCAGTATCTTAAATGGCACTTCACACCTATGTTTTATTAATTGAGTCCTGCCTGAGGTATTTACCCTTTATAATGCAAGATTGAAATTAGCCTACAGACATTTCTGATCCATACTAATAGGACATACTGTACATCTGAAAAAATACTACATGTTTATATGGCTGAAAATGAAGTTAAGACATAATTCTATGTAAAACTCTCTTCCTAGTGTTTTTTTGGTTTGGTTTGTTTTCTGTTTGCTTGTTGGTTTTTGTTTGTTTTTTTTTTCACAAAAGCCCCAACTCTGTTTGGATCCCATACAAAAAGAGATTTTTGCAGAATAGGAGTCTATCAAGTTTATCCTTGTGTTTCTCCTTTGCAGTGTGATTGTGACTAGACCTTGAATTTGCTCAAGATGATATATAGCTAAGCTTCAGGAACGCCTATCACCCTATAATAGAATGGATGTTTTAAATATATACAATAATAATAATTCACAATAAAGAGGCTGACACATTCTTAAAAAGTTTTCCTTTAAAAATCAGTTAATTGCTTCTCATTTTGACCTTCTAATGTTTATATTGTAACAGCAGTCCATTGTCATCAGCATGTTCATCTACTTTGCATCAGCTAGTTTGCAAGCAAAATAATTAAAACCAAAGGGTGATGCTAAGAAAGTGGGAAGAAATGAAATCAAACTATTCACAGAAATTTTAGCACCATCTGCTAAAGTACATAAAGTCTCAAAACTAGTATAAACTAGCCAAGAGTTAATCATGAAACATAAAACTCAGAACTATATTGTATTTTATGTTAAATGCAATAAAAGGCAAGTGTGGGAGCTAAGTATTCAGCAGGTGAAAAATGACATGTTTTGACATGTTAAGTACCATAGGTGCAACATTTTTCAAACACTTTTGAAAGTCTAAGCAGCTTGTTTGAAAGGAGAAAATCCAACATCCCTAGCCCTACATCCAGCATTCAGCAGTTACTCAAAGAAGAGGTGCTAGTGCATAAAAACCATGTCTTTCTAGTCTGATTTCACTGAAGAAGGACTTCAGTAGAAAGAAGAAAAGGAAGTCCAGATAGGATGCAGTTACATATGAGGAGCCAACAAGCTCTATTTTTGGTTTCTCCAGTTTTCATAGGAAGAATTTGAAGGGTTGGAGAAAACTACTTACTCAGTAGCTGGAGCCTATTTTGGCAATGTAAAGGAGTAGAAGAGAAGCCTACAGAAGTCACAAAGACTAAAAAGTGGTCCTGAAGAAACTTCAGTGAGCATACTTACTGCCATGTATACTTTAAGGTACTGAGCAACTGTATACTCCATAGGAAACAGTTCCTTAGTATCTTTTGCAGAGGACAGACAGGAAGGAGCTGTGTCATGGACATACTTCCTAACACCTAGAGCCACAGAACAGACCTTCGGCATGAGAATAAAGCCAGTACAAAAATACTATTTATCTGAAAAATAACATGTTTAAAGCCAGGCATGACTCTTACCCTGTGCAGTGTGAAGCTTCTTACCAGTCAGATAAGTGTAAAGTACTATTTGAATTTGAAAAAAGTGAGGCAATCAGAGAAAAATTGTTGCATACTTATACACATCCTCCCATGACAATAAGCAAAACTAAATATTCAAAGTTCAGACCTGTCCCCCAGTGTCAAACAGAGCTAGTTCTCCTGTTGAATTGGGCAGGAGTATAACTGAGCCACAGAAGAAGCATGACGAGCCGTACACAAACCCAGTGGAAGAAGAGTGTTCTGCAAGGGCACATGTTAACTTCTTCTCCCCAGGTCCAGCACTTTTCCACTTCTCTGCTCTTCAGAACAGAGGGCAAATGGTCCTAGTACTGTGATTACATAAGCACTATAATTTTCATATAACTGTACTGTTATTTTGCATAACAGTAATAAGAAAACTTTGACAGCACACCTGCATGAAGCACTTGAATCAGCTTATAAATGTTGCAGTGTTGCACAAAAATTGCATGGCCTCTGTCAAATTTAACACATTGAAATCTACATTAAGCCTTAATTCTCTCCCTTTCAAGTATCTAATAATCACTAAGCACCACACTTACACAAAATGTAAAGTCCATTACTTGTATTTATTAAGTTTAGATCTCTTCCATCACCAACAGATTTCCCTTCAAACTTGTGCCAAGTACATGTCCAGCTTGGTATCACTTTGCTGCTGAGCTCACAGGAAGGTTTGTTAGGAATCAAGTCTTCTTGTGCAGTACTTCAGTTAAAGAAAGTGCTACTGCATTTCTTAAATTTTCTCTGTGGATTATACAGTAGACTGTACTGCTCTATGTGATTCTGACTTTTCAAGGTTAAAGAGAGAAGGATTGGGCATAGCAGTATTTGGAAGGAAGTGTAGAAATCAGTATCTGTTCCACAGTGTAAACAGGCAGAAACAGCTGCGTGGCGTCACCAGGCATCCAAAAACTCACTGCAATTGCAGTCTGCAGTATCACACAGGAGGGCAACTGGCATCCCTTCCAGTGAACACCTGCAATATAACAGAATAGTTGTGCTAATGGAAACCTCTAAAAACTCACTGTGACATCTAGCCAGTCATAAGTCTAAAAGCTTGTAACAGCCAGAAAGTCATTTCAGTTTTCTATAATCTTGTTACTTGCAAAGCAGGAACCTTTAGTGAGAAAACTGGAGCACAGGTAGAGAGGGAGTTTGATCAGGTGGTTTTATTTGAGGACAGACCTTTTAGTTGAACCTGTTGCAATAGGACAAGGGATAATGGTTTTAAACTAAAAGAGGGTATATTCTGACTAGATATAAGGAAGAAATTCTTTACGATTAACAGAGTAGTGGTAGATGACTCATCCCTGGAAACATTCAAGGCCAAGTTAGACAGGGGTCTGAGGAACTTGATCCAGTTGAAGATGTCCCTGATCATGGCAGGGCAGTTGGGCTTGATGATCTTTAAAGGTCCCTTCCGACCCAAACTTTTCCATGATACTGATTAATTTCAGGTATGATTAAGTAATTCTAACTTTCTCTTTAAAGACCTTCTGTTCCTTCTCCAGGGTCCTTAACAAAGAGCTTCCTATCCTTCCCAAGGTTTTGAGAAAAAGAGGGTCAGTTAAAAAGAAATTCCTAACTGACCTCCAAATCTGGGCAATGGAACCAAATTTGCCTAAGTTGAACACTGAGCTCTGCTCCAAATACTAGCTCTGCAAATCTGAACTGTCAGAAGTGACACAAATCTATTAAGAAATGTTTCTGGTACAAAAATAGTAGCTATTTTAGAGCATTCTTCTGGGCAAGGCCTCATACACTTGTAATAACTGATCTATAATAGCACAGCCATAGTGATTTTGCCAGAGTAAGCAGAATAAATTCTTAAACCAAATGATCAGCACAAATTCATCAGCTTTTTTGACCAATCTAGCCACAAAAACCTCCCAGGATCTAAAATATTCAGTATTGCTTCATCTAGCTGAGACAGAAGCTTTTAGGAAGAAAACTGCCACATCCAAGGCTTCACTGAGATGTAAATCTTCCAATGTTAAAATTAAGGATTCTAAAGTTAGTTGATGCTATGACACTGACAGAAGCTGTTTTACTAGATTAGGTGATAGTGTGTCATGGATTCAGAGAAAGGCTGCATCAGCCTTATGAGTCCTTTAGGAAATTAGGATTTATGTGTCCTCCGCTCTTACTATAACACTTTGGGGTGCAGATATCCTCCCTGCTTCTGTATGGAGAGTTGGAATGACTGCCAAACACATTCAGGAACAAAGAAAAGACAATCTTAAGGATACAAAGTGGTACTGTTATACCAGGTCAGACTGAAAGGAGTTCTCACTCGAATTATGAGTGGCCAGAAATAATGTCAAGAGGCTTGTTTCTATTTGTGGTCACCTTGGGACAGAGCTGACTGCTTCAGCACATGGATTTCAGCACTTCTTGTGCTCTGGTGGCAGAGTGGAGCTCGCAGCAGTAAGAGATATATTGCCCAGGATGCTGCATGAAGCAATTTGGTATATAGGAGACAGATGCCTTCCTAAAGCATCAGCAGATATGTGTGACTGGTAGAGATTAGGTAGGCTTCACAACAAATTTCCCCCTACTACCACAGATGCCCATCTTGTGCTGATGCAGAGAAAATATTCCAGGCCTTGACCCAGCTGATTTATTCTTTTGTACTGGGCGGGTCAAGAAAGTTGATGAGGAGGCATGGTGCCTGAATCAGTAGGAAACACATAAAAAGTGTATAATGTCTGTACTTGCTTTGGAGAAGGCAGTCCAGTATTTGATACTGTGTTTTGCCACAAGACCTACTTCCAGGCACAATGCCTGGAGGGATGGGCATGCTGCTGCCCATGTCCCCTCAGGGGACCACCTGTGAGGGGCTAGCCAAGTCCCCATGGTGATACTCTGCAAGGGCGCTTCGTTGTCTGCTAGATGAAGAGCCACAGGTCACCTGCAAAAGTCACTTGCCCCCCTGCTCCCAGGCAATCATATGAATCACTTGGTGTTCAATACTCACACCCCACACACATCTTTCTGGGGAAGAAAGCCTTGAACAGGGCCTGCAGCCCCACCTCTCCACTTGTCTGCAGAATCACCTCTTTGTTGCAAAAACAAAAGAGCACAGAATCTCTTAGGGAAAGGGCTGGAGGCGAGCGGTGGAGGAGGGATAGAGGTGTCTTCCCATAATATCCTGTCTTGGGGAGTCTGCCAGCAGACAAAGCAAGCGCTCTGGAAGCAGTTCAGCTTCCTGCGTTGTCGAATAGGTCTGAACCTACTGTGTTCCTAATGTCTCCCTTTAGACTCGAGAATTATTGGGTTTAAAACAATGAAATTTTGCCCAAATGCACTCTGCTGCACAGATATGCAGAAGGAAGTGCACGTTTCACTACTGTCATAAGAAAAAGCAGATCAAATAACCTAGTTAAATGAGTTAACAGACTCCAGTGCACCTTCGAAGGATGCATGGCATCACTGGAAGTCACTGCTGAGAACAGAGGTCAGGAACTTGCGAAGGGTTTTACCCTTTGCTCCCCCTCGATGACAGGCAAGTGCCTAGCTGCCATGGAAGCCAACGGAGGGCCTCCACTCATAAGCAGCCTGTTTGGGATGTAGCCTGGGCCTCAGCACCAAACAGAACCATCAGCTGATCACTGATTATCTTTAAGTTATTCTGACTTCACAAAGAACCCGTTTTTAGCACTACTTTTCATTAAACAATTTCCCTTTAAGAAATGGATGAGGTCAGCTGATGAAGAAGAAATTATCCTAGAGATCCTCCAGTCACAGAGTATCTATCGAGAATAAAATAGATGTGTCCTGAGAGAACCATGCTGTACAGGTGTTCACAGGAAAAACCAAACAACCTGAATAAACCTGGACTGCTAAGTTATTTCCATTGTTACAGAACAGTTGTCTCAGATATCCACAGCTAGTTTATTGAACCTCTTAGAGGTCCTTGACAGGATGTTAGAATTATACCATTTTTTAAATTTAGTAGCCAGACACTTCCCAAAATTGAACGGGCACTCAGTGTTTTTCCCTTACAGCCTTAATTTGTTGGCAGTGTAATCACTGTCAAAACATGCTGAATCTTCTTTAAATAACTGTAGTAAGTTAAGGATGAAAAACAAAGTAGTTCACTACTGGATTTTTTTTTCTAATTGCAGGTTTACCCTATATTTATTGTTCTTTCACTGAAAACTATAGGATCACGAGTCTTTCTAAGCTTTGAAATATCTCACCGACTATTTGCTTATGCTTTTCAGGCCTGGGGCCTACTGCATGGCACCAGCATTTAATGACACAAATATTGCTTGTCATGAACAATTATTTCCAGAAGAAAAGCTTATATGAAAATCCATCTAGAAACATGAGTAATGTGAGACACAGTGACACCGTTCCTTTGAGGTTTTTTCTGTATTGTTGGCTTTCCCAACTGGCTTTTAACAGCATGATGAACCACTTACTGATTATGAGCGATCTCATCAGCATGAAAAATGTCCTCGAAACTCAGCACTATGTCTCCTTTGAAACACTTTTATCAATAGCCAAGGATCACGTGGTAATTATCAAAGGCATCAGAGGTAATTCAAAATATTTTGTAGCTTATTACAAGTACTTTTGATATACTGCATCTTTCCCAGGTGCAGATGACCCAGATGTGTTCTAATCAGCTTCAAATTTATCACCTCTGACCTACACAAGGTTGTTCATAATGCAAAGTAGAATATCTCTTGCTTTTACATAGCTTCTATATTCCTAGGGATAATTTATCCCATCACCAACAGCAGCTGAAGTTAGAGCAGTAAATAGCTTTTCTCTATCACTTCTATAATTAATTGTTAATGAATGAAAAATGGAATAGGCATCTTTCTAGTGAAAGCTGCATGGAAACGAATGCAGTAACAATAAGATATTAGATAAATTATGTACATTTTTGGACAGTATTAAACAAGCTAAATTTTAAGCATTAACTACAAGGAGAAATTTCCAAACATCATTACCACTCCTGCTAAACTACTAATTCTGCCAAAAGACTTCAGATACATACTGTATGCTTTATTTGAAAAACAGCATCTTTCAAATTAAAAGTTTCTTATTTCACAGGCCAAAAATTACTTTCACTCTACAGGCTGCTCACTATCAGAAGTAAGCTATAAACGATAAGCTCCTTTTTTCAGTGACTTCTTTGCATTCGCCAAAAAATGCTTGTCTAGGCTATACAATCATCTCTCAGCAGCAAAACATTCCTCTCCTCTAACAAACTCCAGGTGCTACTTTTCAAGAAGGGGAGATGGAGTTTAAGCCCTTATCAACTTCCATCCCTCGAGTTCCTCACAACATCTCTCGCTTATCATCTTCTCCTCCCTTCACTGCCACAGTCCTGGCAGCTCACCCCTCCCCAGATTCTTTGCAAGAAGCAGGCAGAAGCTGTAAAACCACACCACAGGTGCATGTGTGCAGTTCCCCTGCCCCTGAAGCTTTGGCATATTGCATTGCCTCTAGCACAGGACCCATACGGGCCCATGGTATGACCAGACATGATGGTAGGGCCCAGCCAGCTCCAACATGTGACAATTATACCTGTCCTGGCTCACAGAGATTAAAAATAGCTGACATCTCTTCCAAAGTAGGCCCTGAACTCACACTGTTTGCTATTTGCATCTTCATTGATGATACAACACATTTGTCGTGCAGTTCAAGGTGGAGAAGCTGAACCATATGCTCTGTGACCAATAGTAAACTCAAAGCACTTGTCCAAAAGAAAAAAAATCTGTGTGTGTACTAACAAAATCTAACACATTTCTCCCAAGCAGCCTCACACTCCTGCACTGTATCTGGGGAAAAACACTTGATAAATAAAACACCATTTTATGAGCCCAGACCCGTTTTGAACTGATGTTCCTCACCCAGCACTCTGTGTGAGGGGGATATACAGGAAGGCTATTGCAGAAAGGCACCGGAGCAGCAAACCATTTGGAATAATTTAATAACCTCCAGCCCAACACATTCCTTTTCTCACACACAGATACATCTATTTCAGTGTCCTCAGATCGATGCCTTCACGTTTACAGACTGAGGAACCTCTGCACTGCCATCAGACACTGTTTTAAGCAGCAGAGACATTTAAAGCAGGAACAAACATTGCAGAACAGTTATGCTGCACCATCCTGTTACTATTATTTGTTTTCTCAATATGCTTCACAAGGGATAGAAGTGCACTCCACAGTGTACAAACAACACCATACCATTATCTTCAAAGCATGAAAAAGATACCGAAGTGAAACACAATTCAAAGGATGACCTTTATGTGCTATTATCTGTAGTGCAGTAATTAATTTTATCTGCTCTACACAAAGAAAATTAATAGTGGTTTTGCAAAACACATGAATGAATGAATGAATGAATGAATGAATGAATGAACAAATGGAAAGGACCAGAAGCCTCTTTCAGTACATCGTCCCCTTTGTCCCACTTTGTGAAGCACAAGGGGCAAAAATGCAAGACAACAGCTAGCAACCCTACATCTGTGCTTTGAAGCGCTCACTTGTTTCCTCTGAAGTGTTGAAAAGAAGATTTTGGCTTCAGATGCCAAGAAACCTTCCAGCAAACAGGACTCGATTCCACCTGTCATCTAATATCAGAGAGAAAAAAACCCTGTTGGTGTCATTCATGCTTTCAGATGCAAGCAAAAACTTGCTGACCCAGGGCAGACTGTGTTGTATGGCCTGGGTAAGGGTGGGTTTGGTCTACCTGTGGGTGACAGGTATGGGTTGTAATGGAATAAACTGGGAAGTCAGGGGAAGAAACTTATGCGCAACCATTGCAAGGTTTCAGGCACAGACAGCTGAGGCAGATCAAACAACTGCTTCAACTGTAAAGCTTCTAACAAGGCAAACCACCCTGCCATGTGCCACACAGCCTATTCATTCTTAAAATACATCATCACAGGCAGATGTCTCAGAGAAAACCCAAACTGGCATTTTTGAATGTATTTTAAAGAGTATTTTCATGTCTGTCATCCCTAAATTTTAGCAACAATATCAGGCCTTGCATTTCTCAACACAAGTCATAGAGAGGAGTTATGCAGAACCAAAAGATACACTTGGCTTTGAAAATACCCTCTGCTCTGTCCCCTGGTTAGTACTAGCCATTGACATTTGAAAATAGTTTTAAGGCAATTTTTCATGAAATAGTTACAGAAATTTAGAAATAGTTTTTTTACACCAGAAATATGCACATATTTTAATTTGTTAGAAATACACAAACTAAGTGTTACCTCCCCTTTCACCTTTGCAGCAAAATGAGTATCATATGGAGATTGAGCTTTCCCAAAGAAAGGGGGTGGTTCACTTCAAAATGTCATTTAGCTTTTATAATGACATAACAACACTAGCTGAAGTCACTTTTCACCTTATGCTACTCCCTGTTTTGGTAGGAGTGAGACACTGTGAAGTGTTCTGGACATGCTCAAGTCCTCTCTACATTTCTGAACTACAAAAGAATTCTATTTAATCAAAGGGCTCAGCCATGCAGTGTATGTGGTGCTAACTCTACATTCAGAACTCACTGCAAAACCCTGGGGATCCAGTTTTTGGGATTGTCTGCACATTAGGTCAATGGCCCCTGTTGATATCTAATTTGCACTGATCACTCAATCATGTAAAGCTGTATGTTAATTAGGCCAATAACAGAAACATATTGTAGGGACATTTAAGCTTTGCAAAGCTGACAATGATTACTGAACAATCAAACAAAAGAAGAAGAGAATAATACATTCCAGCAGGATGATAAATTGTATGAACAATTTATTTTTAAATGATCATGAATGGTTTTTTTCATCCCTAATCGAAAAAATAGGTTTAATGCAAGAGCAGAGAAAGGTCTTTCCTCCTCCACTGCCACAAACAGTGACAATTCCTAAAGCCAGAAGTGTCATAGCAAATCAGTAATAGAGTAACACGATCACTAATTACTTTATAAAAAGTCTTTCAGTAATTTTGAGTTTTTTCCTTTAAATTTCAGAATCAAGATAGTTGCAATTTGAGGCTGTGTTAAAAAGAAATTATAAAAACATGTATAGTCTTCATGTTCATTATTAAAAGCTTGAAAGTGTCACATGAAGGAGAGAGGTAGAAAGAAGTTACAAAAAAAAAGTAAGTATATTATTTTCAATACAAAATATTTCAGATGTTTGAGATTTATTTTATATTTTTTAAAAAAGTGTATAAAAATAGGTTTGGGGTATCTTTTCAGTGTTTATAAATCTTCAATCGTTTAAGCACTGTATAGCTATGACTTCCTTTACTTTGCAGGTGGAGAAACAGGAGTATAAAATTATTTGAGATCCAGAGTTCAGAAATGTTTGCTAGCTTTAATTTCTTCTGCATTGTATAACTCAAAATGAGCTACTGTGGACTGTATTTTGAGGTTTTGATCTTATTGATCTTATTGATTTTCTTGGAGATTTCTGAATATAGAAAAAATAAAGGTGCTACCAGGACTTTTTTTGGTTTTTAGAAGAGGCCCATAGTGTTGTAATTGACTCCATATGTTGTCCCACAAATCTCTGAATTGTTGAAGTATGCTGCAGACATGTTTCAAAGATCACCTCTTTTGAAGGAACTTGCTGATTTTATGTGTTACACCTTCCAAATGACATTATGTGCATGTGTATCTATAGCTTGATACACCTACTTTTCTTGATATTAAGATCTATTGATAATTCTCACATTCTTGGGAGAATAAGCATCACTTTATCCTGCAAGTGATCTCAGGGATTACAGTAAGAATTTCAAAGGATGAAAGATATTACTTAAGTAAAGAAAGGAAAATCTAGTAAAACTTTAATATGAGGCTTTCAATGCATTTGCAAGTCTTAGAAGGGTTACCAGGTGAAATAATGCTGTGTTTGGAAAATTTGTGTTCTACTGCACACAGGAAATCATGGATTATACCCCAACAGTAGGGTTGTATTAACATCAATAATCTCGCTATTAATAACCCTCAGCTGTATTTTAACTCAATTTTGTTTTGTTAGTTCAAGTTTATATTTTACAGTTTTAAATGAACCCATTGTGTAATGCTGTCACTTTTTTTCTACCAGCATGTAGACAAAAAGGTGATTGTCTAATTAAACAGTAATGCTACAAGAAGCAAATTAGCACCAATCCTCTTTAGAAGAAAATTGCATAAAGAAATAATTAATCTGTTAATAAAATGTTAAAAGTCAAATGAGTCAGCTTAAAAAAAGAGATGTATTTCAGCATGATGTCATCCCAAAGATACACTATTTCAAAGAAGGCTTATATTTGTGCAAACAACTTTTACATTATCTGTTTTAAATTGATATGAAGTAAATGATGATTTATCACTGAAAAAGACATTATTTATTTCGTTTTGCCATCAACAACATGCAGTACATCTTTTGGGTTCCATTAATTCAGAGTCTAATACTTAATGTATTTTGCTTTTACTGCTCAGTTTCTGTCATTGCCAGTAGACATTTATTGCAGCTAGTCAACCCTGAGGGAGATTTACCTATTGATTATTGGATTTCACCCAGCATAGTAATTTACCACTAATTCTTATTTTGATAATAGGGTCAAACAGGAGTTGAAATATTTCTTGGATGACAAAAAGACAATGAGATGAAACAGGACCTTTTCAAGAAATATCATATAATATGTACTTATCCTGAAACTTACACTTCTGTTGCCTCCAAATGTATTGTTCAATTATTAAAAATTTCAATTTATTATTTAAAGTAGAACTTCGCGGGTTTAATACATTTGAATACATCTTCATTCACAGAACTCTAGATATGAAAAACTGAACTTTAGTTTAATTGGGAGCTCAGGCTCAAGGGAATCAATATGCAGCAGGTTCTGAAAACTGTCCACATCTCTTTAGACAACATTGTCTTTCCACTGCTGTGTTTGAGGCAGGACTGAACATCGTAACTCCAGAATGACTAAAAAATTGAAAGAGCAAATGGCTAAAACAAGTTAAGGTAAATTTTCTTGTTGAAATTAAAGTATGAAGGCATGTATTCAAGTGCTAATACACTGCAGAATTAAAGCTTCTCTGTGTCTTTCTGCTTTGTAATGATGTTTCTACAGAAAAGCTTTATTTATTGGATTTTTTTTCAGGAATTGCTATCATTCACTCTTCAGGTGACTGTATTATGTCATAAACTTTTCCATGTGTAAAATATTTTTTTCTAGCTTTCAACTTACTTCATAAAAACTTCAAACATACTGTGACAGAAATAGAAATTAGTGCTACATCACGGACAGAATCTCTTTGTCATCCCTAAAAGGACTTTAAAACTGCTATTTTCATCCGAAGTAGAATGCAACTTAAACCACTTGGAAAATATTTTTATATACTTTTGACTGCAGGCTGAAGAGAGTGTCAGAGGTGAGAGAAAATTTCATTGCATATGAATGATTCTGAACCTTTTGATCTGGCAATAAGAAGGAAATAAAAATTTGTGTTCACAGCTTTCAAATGATGGTCAATGTTCAGCTTTGCTGAACATTGCAGCACAAGAGCTGGTAAATAACTGGAAACAAGTACTCATCCTAAATTTCATTTATCTCTAGACAAGATGGTGTCTACAAATAGTTTCTTCAGCAAGTAGAATTCTTAGCTGCAGATGAAGATAGCTCGTCAAAACTGAAATCGGTTTATACAGTATGCATTCTTATATTTTAAAACATTCTTAATGCTCTTTAAAAATAACCAAGGAAACAACAGATTATTTTCACTGAGGTTATGTGATAACAAATAATTAATTTGGAATTATTTTGGTATTTTCTTGATTTGAAGAATCAATGGCCACAGAGAAAAATATATCATTTCAAACCAGTTCTTAATTTTAAGAATAACTGATACACGATCGACTATGCATAGTTTCTATTCTACTGTGTGGCAAAGAGCAGTAGTTAATGTTCCACCACAGTCAAGTGATCAATGTGAATAACTATGCATAATATATAGTAAAACAACATATTTTCTCCAGACGCCTCCTGATGACCTATTGCATTTTTTTATTTCACAATGTTAGTACTGCAAAAGTTTCAAGAATTCTGTTCTTGAGCTATGCTATCGTTGTGTTTGTGATCTGCTTGATTTGCGCACTGTCCTACATCTGACAGTCATTTCTAAACGACTGAGAATTTTCTTCTGCACAAATTCCAATAAATCTTGTGGCAATTACTGCTATCTCTGCAGATGCTTGAAAACTGCTCTCCTACTCATTTTTGAAAATGTAAAGTCTCCCTTTTTGTACTTTGACTCACCAACATGATGTTACCACCAAGGTACACTGAATACAAATACAAACAGATTGACTAAAAATATATTTATAATATCAAAATGTAGACATAAAAAATTTTAGATATTCTTTCTTCCATCCCTCACATCTCACAGACCTCAGAATCTGCACCCTACGAAGGTGGTATTCAGCTATGTAATCTGCCTACAGTTATTCTAAGATTATTTTTTTTATTATCATCTATAATTTCATATTTAAGTAATCTGTTCATAAGTTTGAAGAAGAAATTTAGGCTCTTTTAGGATTTTATTACACTACTTCATAGACCTAATTATGCAATACCTAAATTTGTATTTACTCCAAATTATATATATATACTGCTTAACTTCAAATGGCAAGGTGATTTGGGGAAGAGAAAGAACTGCCAGCCAAAAAAAAAAAATAAATCAGAATTCCATTTTGGGGCACCAACATTTATAGTTTCTTCCAAATTTACCACCTCTTTTTTGTCAGGTCATTCTGCCTACAAAATCTAGTCCCAGTTTTGGAAACAAGGGAATTGCTTAGCAGCAGTCTTTCACTTCCATTCTTCTCTAAAACTTACATTCAGTCCTTACCCTTTGGGGTGCCCATTTCACTTACAGTTTTGGCACCTTCTTTCCAGCATCTCCTTAGTGACTCAGAATAAATCAGCACCAGAGTACTAATTATCTCCCTATACTCCTGTTCATGGCCTGCTGAGACTGGATGAAAATTTCTTGAGAGCACTGGTGAAAGAAGAAATATCCAGATTTTGCTAGAAAGAGTTGTCTTGCCCCTTTGCTTCACAGCCCTGTCACGTTTCAGAGCAAAATACTCACTGAACATTTCAATAAATCATAATAGCACAGACACAGATTTACTATTCATATAGTCACTAGTGACCCTTTCCAGGAGTTCAGTTCCTTGCTCTCCATCATCCTACTGGCACAATAAGTGAACGTTTCATGTGTAAAACCACATCTGTGGTCTTAATTTCAGGTATATAATTCAATCTTGGGAAAACACAGAGGGAGAGCCTCTCTTCCTTAAAGCTTTGTATCTGATTTTTATCAGAAACATTCTTCTCAGGACACATTTTACCCAGAAAGGGAGGTTTAATGAACACTTACATTGCTTCAGGTTGTTCTACAAAGGCTTTATAGACTGCGCCTTCCAACCCCCCACAGGACAAATGAATGAAAAAATCTGTGTCTCTTATAATTGAAGAGAGGTTTTTTTCTTTCAGAAAGAAAATTGAAAAATGAATGCCATAAAATATGGGAGGTGTGGTCACCCAAAGCCCCACTGGATGACCTGTATTTCAGAGACCTAAAGCCTTATTTGCAACAAAATGCTACTAGCAAATTTGATGAAGAGGACATGGAGGAGGGTAATACAGCCAAAAAAAAAAAATCATCTGTTTTTTCTATCACACATCTTGATGGCTTAGAACATATCAAAGATTTTATGCTTAAGAATAAATGAAACCATCTCACTCTGTCTGCTATGATATAGCTATCATGTACTATTTAGTTTTTTCTGTGCACCAGAAAAAGAGATAACCATAAAAAAGGTCAGCAGATGCAAATACATTTAAAACTTAAAACCCACAAAAGTAAAACGGAACAAAAAAGACATTTAGAAGCACAGAAGCCTTCCTAAAGTTCATTCTTTTAAGTAACACAGAAAAAAATATTATTCCTTCAGAGGACAATAAAATTTCTTAAGAGAGCTTGGGGAGAGAAAAATAATAATAATAATACTGAGAAGTGCAGAGGTTGAGAAACAGAAGAATTCAACCTCTGGAAATTACAATTAATTAGCAAGAGATCTGATGGCATTTTTAAAGCTTTTTAATGTTACCTCTAACTTCTTTTTTCTGAACTGTAGAGTGATGCACTCAGCTCACTCTTGGGGTTTGCAACTCCATCAGCTAGATCCTTCCCTTTCAACAAACAAACAAAATACCCTCAAAAGTAGTGTTCTGAGGAATAAGCCATAAGAATGCTCACCAGCTCTTCCGAAGCCTATCTATACCAGGCTGCTAATATTTCAAATTTTTCAGAATATCAAACAGATGCCATTTTTTTCTTACAGCCTTTATTTCAGCACAAACCCACTCTGTATTTTTTGAGGTAACTACCTCTGAGATGAAGTCCTGGTGAAGACAAGGCTCTGGTAGTTCTAAAAACATTTTAGGACAACCAGACTTCACCCTAATCTATCCTTTGATCTGTTATTGTATCTGAGAAGTATATAAAAAACTTATGTTCACTGGGGTTTTGCATCACCTTAGCTAAAGAAAGAGTTTAGCTTTTATCCTATGGTGAACATGCCCAGGCAGAGCTGAGGAAAAGGTGTCTTTGTTAACAGAACTGAGACACCATCTGGGCAGCCACTGTCCTTAAATTCATCATCCTTTACACTCAGTGTTAAAAATACTAGGAGAATAAAGCCTCTATGCAGAAAAAATAAAAAGAAAGGGAAGAAAAAAAAGGTTTAAATTTAAACTTGGAGAATAAGAAGCTAACAAAAATAGGGAGTAGGTGTTTGAAGGGATTTCAATGGACTTTTTTCTTCTTTACCACTGTATGCCACGCCCTTCAACAAATGCTAACCTACGCTCTCTGGACAGGGGAGTCAGAGCTTCCCTTTACAATGTATGCAACATGAATATAACCAGTCTCCATTTCCAGTTTTTAGACATATACTGAGGGAGAAAAACAAAGAGTAAGGAAGAAGGGGGGTGGCAAATGTACTGGGAGGCAGAGAAGAGAAATTGTGCATGTATGTGTGTGGGAGAAGAGAATAAGTTCAGAAGAAGAAAAAAGCTTTAAATCTCCTTTCTGTCTTATCCCAGATGTCTTTGCATCATAAGATTTTGGTTCAGCATCCAACACCAAGACGCATTTTCTGTTGGAAAGCTAATTTATAATCCTCCTTTAAGGAACTTTCTTTACCAGAAACTATGTAACATAGAACTGAATCAGAGATCACTACTTCTGCAGGTAGTAGTTAGTTTCAGGAAGCTGAAAGGAGATTAGGATTTGAAATAAAATTAAAAAAGGAGAAAATGGAAGAAAAGGGAGAGAGGAGGCTGACAGGGCAATTCAAAATATGTAACAGCATAGATAAATATACTGCATAACAATACACTCAAAGTATCAGAAAGAACCTGCCTGAATAATTTCTCTTTTTCCTGCTATGCTTTTGCCATTAGGAAACAATAAGAGAGAGATGCATTGCAAAAATTCACTACAATTTTATTATTGAAAGTCAACTGAATCTTATAATTGATAATCAATACTTTAAGAAATTATGAATTACTGCAGAATAATCAAAGTGTGCATAAACAGCCTAGCAACAACACCCAGGAGAGTTACGGCCATAAAACACTTTTACTTTGTTGTAGTATGTTTACATTTAAAAGATACAGTTTAATTAAAGATTATGGCAAGGAACTGAGGAAAATTACAAAGGTGATTGTTGACTGTGTTTTAGGTGCACAAATTTTGAAATAAGCCTCATACCAAAAAAAAAAAAAAGCCCAAATAAAAGGGCATTATTCTGCCTGGATAAATAAATTAAATCATTCATCATTTTTAGTTCTCAGTTGTGAAAAAGATGACTTCATTCCAAAAAAAGTGAGTCTAAAATTGGCAGATAAAAAAATTATCTTTCAGAAGAAGCAGTCTTCTAAATTAGATTACCCCTTTATGAGTAAGCAGAAAAGATTACTATGAGACTAAGCAGATCTACAGAAAAAGGCCTGGAAAAACACACCTTTACTGCAGGAGGAGCCTTATGGACAGCAGCTAATGACTCCTGCTTTTTAAAGAGAGCTTCATGTTCTGGAATTCAAGGAACTGCTTGTGGAGTCCTAGTACATTGAAAAAAACACAAGTGAGAAAAATAGCAAACCTGGTAGCAAAAGGAAAATGTATCACATGGATGTTTCCAAAGATTTCAGAGGAAGGAAAATATAAAATAATAGTCCTGCAAGTCTCTGTGGCTTTTGTTTATATTTGACAATTAATGGATCTGACCCTAAAACAGGGAACAACATTGAACTGAGAAAAGCACAGAAGCATCTTATCATCTATTCCCTACCTACACGGGAGTAAAAAAAGGGCTCAGACACATGACTTCCCAGGGTTAGCAGAAAGTTTCCTCAAGAATCTATAGCCATCTAGGTAAAAAAAACAAACCTCAGCAAATGGTGGGCTTGCTGGTAGCAATGTTGTACTGGAACTCATTTGTTGAGCTACAATTTTATTTTTAAAAAAAGAAGACAAGGGGAAGAGACACTGAAAAGAAAGGCAAAACACTGGATGCTTTCCATTTCTTGAAGTTAAGATCCAAATGTAACATCAAGATGATGCTAATATTATACAAGCTTGCTGCACTGCACCAAACTCGCAGAACATACTGCACTACTTAAAACACTGCTACACTCTCTCTACAAGCAGGCTGACATAAAAGAGCCTTCTAAGTTATTTCTAGCATTAAGCTGTTCATCAGTCAGAGAAGGCATTCATTTAATCATCTTAAAAGGGTGTAATATATTGCTGTGTGGATATACATATCCATTCATTGATATGTATCCAACATTACAGTGGTATGTAAAACTAAAATCTAAAATAATCATGCTTTTCCCCTGCACAGAAGCTTCCTTTTGTGAGCAAAAAGTTGGTGTTTCTTCACCTGCATCATTGATGTTAGGCCCAAAGGACTTTCTGTTACAGAGAATCATGCAGTTTTACAGCAAGACACAGGATCAGCTGGGCAATAAATAACATAAATGTCACATTACACTGCAGGAACAAAAGAAAAAATTGTGTTGAAATATTTAGAATACATATATCAACCTTTGTACAGTTAAAATATTAAAATTTGCCTAATTCTAGACTGGAGCATTAGAAACAGAACTGAGGGAGAAGCCTCTTCAGGAGAAACATACAATATTTGCCTCCTCCACTGGTGTAAATTTTATCAACCACAATAATCCCAGAGTCTAATTTTCAAATCTTAGTCCAGCATGCTGACAGAGGATGCAGGACGTCAAGCAGGTCTAGTCCCATGCCGCACACACACCCTACATTGCATCTCTGGATCATTACAGCTTGGGTTTGCCCATTTGCCCTTACGTTTAGGTCACACTGGCATCCTCCACATCCCTAATATGAGACATCCACAGCTCATCAGGCAGATTTTATGCATTAGCTGGATAATTAACATCTCTAGAAAAGGCCCAGAGACTTTCATTGGATTAACTTATACTTGTTGGGCACCCATATACATGTCCCAGCATTGGCAGAGTATTAAAAAATTATAGCTGTTCCTTACAAGGTTTTAGCTAGGTCTGTGTACCCTTGCTTTAGCAAGGAAGAGCGTCACCCAAAGAATGGAAGGCAAGAATGCACCCAAGAATGCATGAGCTGGTTTCAGGGTCAGAGGCCGGCTTGTGGCTCATTTTATTTACTAGTAAATACATAACTAAGTAATTAAACCTACTAAGAGACTGAGCAGTCACTTTTTATATGTAGAGAACAGAAGAGTTTGACATGTATACAATACCTAAGACAGTTACAATGGCAAGGAGTCAGTCAGCTAGAAATACCAAGATGATTTTAGCTTGTGGTCTGTGGTCGATGTTGTAGAAAAAAGTGAAAAAATCCCCAATGTCTATGCCTATCAGAGCTGGGGTACCTAGCTTGTGAATCCTGAGTCTTTATAGGGCCATATCTTCTCATGGTGTTCTGCTTAGGGTAGCCCTGTAAGACTTTTTTTTCTTCAAACAAAACCCTTCCAGTTTCCTGTTTTCCTTACTAACAACGAAGAATCTGTCAAGAATCTCAGACACCCTCAGGGAAGGTAATGCAGACCATGGCAGATCTGCTGGAAGAACTGATTTTTCCACAGACTACTATAATCTCCATTTTAAGATTTAAAACTGATGACAGATGCCGGACCAGATCGCTCTCCCTCAGGTGCACTGGGGCAAGTGCCAGGGTCAGACAATTCTGTGCTAGAAACTGGATGAGGAGCATGACCTAATTCTAGCACATGTACACTTCTTGTGCCAGAAGAACCTCCAGTGGTATTACTAGCTGTGTCCCATATGGCCTATTTCTGCTCCCATTTTGATACAAAACCACTGCTCATTACCAATACCCCATCATGAGACCAATCCAGTGATTTTACTGGTTCTATGACTTCTACCAGACGCATCCCAGTCAGGAAATCTAAACCACAAACAAAATGGAACAACCTGCATAGTACTAATGAATTTTTCTGCTTATAAATCCTTGACATAGACTGTACGTGGACATTTGAAGTATTCCACAGACTCTTCCACAGCAATAAACTTTCATTGAAAAAAGCCCTTTGAGCAGTTAGGGAAAGGGAAGTATACCAATGATCTGAACCTACTGTATAACAGTGAAAAAGAATAGGGTGGATGACAAACCATAGAATGGTAAGAAAATGAGAATACCATGCCATAGTTTTACTGAGGAATCCGCAAGCCTTAAATACTTGTCACTCCCTTAGGAGAGGAGAAATAAGTCAAAAATATATTATGTATCTACAGGCAGGGTATTTTTATATTTAAAACCATCTGTCTTACAAAAGTTCAGGTCGCATCATTCAGTTAGATAATTATAAGCCCTTTCAAAGACCCAGTTTTAGTATAAAATGTTAACTTGATATGAGTTCCTGGCCTGAAATAGCTGTAGACTTTGCTAATGCATGATGGAAGGTAAATGGATGTGGCCAGAAACCCTTCCAGCTTCAGAAATTCCTGCTCTCTAAGGGAAAGTAGAATTGCATTTGTAATGCTGCTACAAGTCACTACAGTCAGGCAGAACACTGAGTCGGTTCCTGCTATGTCGCTGCTCATCAACACCCATCTTGGATGTTATAGGCCAAAGTCCCTAGGCATCCGCTGACATTCATCTCCACTCAGGTCTTTGGTAAGATCTTTGGTCTCCAGGATCAGTGCCAGGATTTTTCTTCTAACCAGAGTCTTCACCTTTGCCTTTCCAAGGCAAAGGATCCCTTCTCTTTTCAGAGACTGTTTCTTCTTTTGAGAAACACTTGTTACTGACATCAGGTTTTATTTCCAGCACCCCAAGCCCCCAGTTTTCCTGGTCTAAGTTATTTATGTGCAGAAGCATAATGTGTGATCAGCTTTCTAATTGCTGTTTCTGGCTGATGTCTCTCTTAATTGGCGAACTAAGGACATGACACTTTTGTTTAGCCCTGGTGTTATCAAAGTTTACAAGCAAACCATACTGGTTGCAGCTAGCAAGTATCAGCCTTCTGCTAAAGAGTTCGGTAGTTCAGCTTGGGATGTTCACCAGCACACATGCATGAATCCAATTATCTCCTGCCTCATGGCATGCACAATTCAATCTATTTTTTCTCTTAAAACAGTTACTCTACCTCTTATCAGACAATGTAATCTAAAAACTAGAAATACTGTATTTTATAGCTACAATACACACACGAGAGCACGCAAATGCCAGTTCCTGCTCCAAAGATTTATTTCAGTAATATTAGACAAACATTTCTCAGCTGAGTCAGGGACCACAGTAGTTCCTTCTCACATGCTTGCTTTACATGGAGATGTGAAGTGAGAAAGCAGAGAAGCTTCCTTCCTCCTTACTGAGCCATGCCTACCAAGTAGTACTGGGACCTTTCCTGGGAGGTGGAAGATTTGGTTAATCAGGGAACTGAACCAACATTTGATACTTGCTGCCTGAGCACTTCATCTGACAAGCCTCACTGCAAAGTGTTCTTCTTCTATCTTCTACACCCTCCCACTCCTACCAGCTGCCTTTTTCTTCCCAGACCTCTTGGTATGATCCTTAACCTTCCCTATGCACTCTCATGTTGTCTGTCCTATACCAGATTGCTTCAGTTTCCTCCTCCTTCTCTTCCCTGTGACCAGCTTCAGAGCGTAAGCTAATACCATAACCAGAGTTTGGCAGCTTCAGCCCATTTTGCACAATACTACCCTCCCAATACCTAATTCTGGCACACTCCAACCACCAAGAGGTTGGAGATTTGGCCCCTGAAGCATCAAGAATCAACTTGTTGCTTCTCCAACTCTGCTTTAAACAGCAGCAGTGGGCATTACCACATTGTGCTCAGTGTGTTCAGTTTATGCTTAGCAGTACTTTAAGGGTTTTAGGGAAGGAAGTTCATCTTTGGATCCAAATGGGGCTTAAGTACAAGCTATTCAATCACATCAAGAATGAAAGAGCCTGTGTATTCACAGAAGTCAGATTCCAAGTACCAAGAAATTTTACAGTCAGAGAGAAAGAATTCTTGCTGCTTTTCCAGGGTTATGGAGCACATGAACAGCAGTTGATGCATCACAACTTTGTGTACTGGCCTCTGAATTCTGCTTGAGACATATTTGGATTTTAACATCCTCCTTTTGGGTCTGGCCATTTCAGTCAGGTTCCCCAAGTGTGCTTGGTACTATAATTAAAAAGTCTCAGACACAAAGCCAACAACTGATGTGATCAAACAAGGCATCCATATGACTTGCCAGATATAATACAGCTATACACTCCTCACTTTAACACAGATGCCAGAACAACTCTGCTTTCTCGTTTGCAGTAACATGGGAGAGACATGCAGCAGACGGTCAGTTTACAGAAGCTAAGGCAATAACAGGAGGTTGCTATCTATTATTATACAGAGATGCGTAGTGCCATTGGGGAAGATAAAAGGAGCATTCAGGATGCAAAAGGGTCATGAATAAAATGATCTTCTAAGGTGCCAAGGCAAATCAAATGCAAGAGTTACATTTCTTTTTACTGTCAATGTTGAAGACTAGAAATTTTGTTGCTTGAGATGACAGAAAGCAACTCAGCCCCCAGATTCCACTCTAATCATCCACTTTTGAGTCAGATATGTAAAGGACACCACATACATACTACAAAGTCTCAGCATGTACCTTCTATACATAGTTCAGACACCTTATGCTGGTTTATAATAAATGCTTAAGACATTGCATTATTCTGGACTAAAAAAAATGTCTTGGGAGTGCAGCAGAAATAATAAGCTAGTTACACTGAAACTTTGTATCTATTGTTTATATTTTAAAGGAAAGGGATGAAATCAGAAATCTCTAAGTCAAAGGCTTTTTGAATGACAAATTACCCTAAATATGAAACAGAAAATGCAATGCATATAGTTATTCTTACCCATATATGTAGTCATATTCTTTTTATAGCTTTTTGGTATCACAGCTTCTGTGTTCTACTTCAGCAAATATTGTGCAAAGGGGCTGCAGAATGGATCCACTCTGGAGCTGCAGCAATTGTGAGGATTACCCACAGTTCTGCATTATATCTCTTATATTTCCAGCATCTGCTGAAGACTGACACTAAAGGAGAGACCAGGAGTAACATAAACCATAAACCAGTCAAGTCCTCAGCAGGAAGCAGATCCTTGTAATCTGACAAGACAAAGGTCAGGGTTGTTTTTCACCACAGATAATGCTATGTGTTAATATAGGAAAATACTGAGTATTCATGCTCTGTGAAGTATTAGTATTTATATTACCACAACAGCATCAAAGTCAACATCAAGAGCCCGAGTCCCTGTACTACTACATTCAGTTCAAAGATACCTAGTACGCAGTTAAAGCTCTCAAGATCTCAAGAAGCCACAACAGATCAAACAATGGAGATTAGAATCTGATGATATCCTCTACATAACAGCCTTCTGACTTTACTCAGTCTTGATACAGAACATAGCAACTGCATCAGATGTCACATTGACACTGTGACTGCATGCTACACAGATAGAAAATGAAGGACAGACTAATACTGAGCCACATCTTCCTCCAGAGGAATAATCTCAATTCCTTCTGTGCCATGAAGTCATGACAGATGACAGTTTTAACACTGACCTTTAATACAACTTACCTCACAGTAGGAGACACAGAATTGTCAAGGCTATAACTACACAACCAGTAACAACTATGCAATATTTGTGTAATCACTAGGCATAAACTGCATAATGCAAATCTAAGCAAACAGTTTTCCTTTCCTTATAAGTGATTTCAAAGGGCATTTGTTCTGCCTAAATATCAGGTGGAATGATGGATACAAAAAACTTTTCCATTCCTGCCACAGTATCTGTGAAGAGGAAGTATGGGGTGATAATCATGATTTTA
This sequence comes from Aegotheles bennettii, assembly GCA_013398125.1. Lineage (NCBI taxonomy): Eukaryota > Metazoa > Chordata > Aves > Caprimulgiformes > Aegothelidae > Aegotheles > Aegotheles bennettii. The sequence continues at coordinate 383,698 of VZRW01004592.1, read as the reverse complement.
TGGCTTTTCAAGTCCCTAAATCAGGGAGTTTATAAAGGAGGTGTAAAAGGATGGAGAGGAGGAAAGAGAAGAATATTAATTTAAAAAAAATCTCAATTGTGTTGTAGTTCCACCATATTTTCTTCCCTTATGTATATGTTGAATTCTCTTGTTTCTTCTGAAGAGACTAGGAAGTCAATGCATTGACTTTGCTGAGAACAGCATGAAAATTCCCACACAGGAGGCAGAGGGATTGCCAAGCCAGAATAGAGATATCTGCATGTTCACACTATGGTTAATGAGAGTGAACTGCACAAGTCGTGGTAATTCATTCAGCCGATAGTGGCTGTTATCAGGGAGAGTTTAAGTTTTTGTATACCACAATTTTCCTGGACAAATCTATATGATGCAGGCAGAAGCACAGCTGAATGCACTAGTTTGCTTATGTGCTGATAATGCTAAAGTACAATAATAAGACTGTAATTGGTAATAAGGTTGTCGTTTTGTAGCCTACAGTGAAATCTGTGCTTCTGCATCCCCTTGTCATATCTAGGTGAACGCTATTTTGGGGATATCCGTACCTGCTCTTGTCGTATCTTTCATCTGCATTAAAAAATAACCAAAGCTGGATTTGTGTTAGGAAAAGCAAGCAGGTAGCAGGGATCCAATTTCTCCAACTTGCATACATGTTTCGAAGCACTGCTTAAGCATCACAACCAAAGTAAGTACCAAAGTTGATGATACAATCACAGAGTAGTTGCCTTTAAAAGCCCCTGAGAGAAGTCAGGTTTGGCCTCTTTACATAAGCAAATTGAACACCTTATTTTGGCCAACCACTGCCTTTTTAACATGCATTTATAAAAGTTGTTTGGCAAACAATTAAAATATCATGCAAATATAAATTGAAACCAAGGTATTTTTATTAACAGCACAAAGTTTCATTCTCTTTCTGTGTTTTTGTGTTTAATTCAACAACCTCCATATCATCAGCATCCTGCGATCTTTAATGAGATGCTCCAAATCAGAATGCAAGGGTTACATCATGAGGAAAAATGTTTATTGCTGTAGACTGATAATTGCATAGCATTCCTGCACTGTCTGTGACTTTTTTTCAGCAGACTATAATATAATTTGTAACAAAAAAAAAATTAAAATTATGCCTATCTATAGCAAAGACATAAAGACAGGAAGAAGCCTGCAGCAGGAAAAGTACATTTCTAACTTTTCATATTTCTCAGTGTTTCTTTCTTTTTTACTTTTCTTTGAGGGCAAACAGTGGAATAATTAACATATTGCCTAAGTTACTTTGTTTCTGTTAGCTTATATTTTTATCTTCATACAAGAATTTATACTCTCATCTTCTCTAAAAAAAGTACTTGTACAGAAAACTGCAGCTCCAAATAACTAACGTTTTAACATAAAATTATGAGATACGATTGACAGTAAATTCAGATTTTAATTGCTTGTAGTTATTTTTGAGCGTGTTTGATGAAATAGTTTGCATATCTGTGTATGTACTTGTGAAGATGTGTATGTAGAATGAAAGAAACTTAAAACAAGTGATTCAGGCATCACTGTGCCGTCGTACCTAGCACTGGATTTTGCCTTAGTACAGCTGACTGTAATCTGTTGTTGTTTTGGCTTCAGCAACATATCTTCTGGTGTTGGCAAGAAAAGACATATTACTTGAATTAGTGGGATTGATTTCGACTGAGAGCAAAGTCTGTCCTACCAAAATACAGTCATTTTGCCTGTCCAGTCCAAGGGTTACTCTGGTGCAGGCAGTCCAAGGGCTCAGACTGGCAAAAAAAAGCCAACAAAAATAAGAACTAAAATTCATGATTACTTACAGCTGAAAAAGGTCACTAAAAACAAAGAGCAATACTTGCAGTGACAGCTTAGGTAATTTTGGAGTCTACATCTCATCCCCATATAGCATTTAAGACAGGGCCAGACTGCTCCACGCGAAGGTGCCTGAGGCAGCAGGTAGCCTCTATAGGAATTTCAGCTGCATCCAGGGACTGAGATCCCATTAATTTCATCTAGTTCTGACCTGTCATTGGACTGGTCATTATCCTCAGTAATCAGTTACTGCACAATGGCTGAACCCCAGGAAATTCCCAGCTCTGCCATAGGTTATTGGTAAAACCATTTTACTAGATTTTTTTTTGTACGATTGTAATGAAAGACATGAATTTCACAGTTGTTCTCTTTCTATTACTGCCTGAATCCCTATGCTGATAATTTATTAGGTTTCTCTGTTTGAAAAACTGCAGGTGGTAATAGAATCTGCAGAATTTTAAGATATTCACAGTTTGATGTGGTAGAGTTCACAAAATATAATTATTGTGTGGCCATATGAACCCTGTATTATGAAGGTGTGGATCCTAGCTTAATTTTACAAACTTCCTGTGTATATCATCTTTGTTAAACTACAGTTAATAGAATATCATATCTATCTGACACATCTATTATTATTTTTACTTCCATTTTCATATGAAAACTAATGCAGTGGTGGCACCACTAGCGGAGATCCTCAAATCCTGAAAATCTTCTGTTTAAATGAAAACACCATCCAGGAAGACAATCAGATCAGGTGAGTGAAGTCAGGCAGATTAAAAATAAAGTAACTCATTAACAGACAAGGAACATCATTCCAGCTATTAAGATTCCCCAGTGAACCAAACAAGAAAAGGAGCTTGAATTTTTTAAATATAGACTCTCCTTTAACTCTAGGTGAGAGAAAGAGGGGATTTAAATATACAGAGCAGTAAGCTGGATCCTGCATCTGTATTTTCCTCATACTGGGTGAGAGGTTTGAGTCCCTGCACAGCTGGCACTGAGTGTCCTCGCTGTTTCAGAAGCTGCAGGACAGCCCCAGCCCCTGCAACACTTCTGCCCCCCCGCACACTCACAGGGTCCCAGTTCACACAGCTCATTGTGCAGCTGAAATTACAGCCTCATTTCAAAGCATTAAGAGACCATGAACACTTTTTTTGATCAAGGAGAAGACAAGGAAGAGGCTCAAACTGGAGCATACCCAAACTAAAGGAAGATCAAGGGAAAATGTTGTCTCGTTTGCAGTGTGCCTAGTGCATCCCTAGTTCTGTTGTTAATTGAATGCACAATTCTCATCTGGCTTGCAGCTGGCAAGTTGTTCATGATGAAAGTGAAAACCAACACATTGGAAAAGTTTGAGCTCTGCTAAATGAAATACCAAATCTATATAAATTGAGCATTGACATCTGTACTCTGGACATCTCCTTTTCCTGACCCTGCCTTGGCATGTCATTTGTCAATGTGAACGGAATAATTAATGTTGAAGGAAGAAAAACCAGATTAGATGATCTAATAGTCATTTTGAGCCTTTCCTGTAACTTCCATTAGGAGCACAAAAAACGTGGGTATGCTACCGAGTGAATTCGCTGTTAGCACCTATAGTTTCCTCATTATCTAAAAGGATTTGGCTGAAGTGTGTATTTAAAGCAGTGGTTTAACTCTGTGATTGCAGAGTTACTTTCCTGGAGACCATGATTGGCACCCTTTGATACCAGCTGGACCATTCATTCTGAAAGCAAAGGATGACAATCCTGTAAATTATTTTACTCCTTAAATCCCTGCCTCTGAGCAAAACCATCCAACTAGGGGGCATATTCGCAACTTGAAAGAGGAGGCAGAGACATGTTAGGGATCAGGGGCATCTGTAAGGACTCACCTGTGACTATTGAGCTGCAGGAGAGAAGAGGAGCAGGGAGGGCCTATTCAGCTACAGCAGCACTGGCTGGAGAGGTTTCAAGTCTGATAGCTTACTAGTGAAATCTATTTGCTATTTTTCTAGGAAATCAAGATGGAAAGGCAGAGATGGGCAAAATTACCTGAGAAAAACTGGCTTTGGAGAGGAAGCAGCTTAGGAAATCCTATCTCAGAGCACTCTATAGAGCAAGGTAGTCTACCCACAAACTAACTGACAATTTTGAGGTTATCAGAGGATAAGGAAATCTGGTGGGGGAAAAAGGGTGGTTTGTGGCCTTGCAGAATGATAAAAGCAACGAAACAATAAAAAACACACATAAAACAAACTCATTCCTCCGTAATTCCAGACAGACTAAGAAAGATATTCCTGTTATACTGGAGGATGATGTATTATTACATTAATTTGAAAACATATTTTCTAATCTCATTCTTCAATCAAGCTGGACAAGTATCTTCAAGCTTTAGTTTTGCTCCATATTTGTCTAAAGATTAAGTCTGCAAAATCCTGATTAAGTATACAGAAGAATGAACTGCAGTTCAAGATGAGAGCAATGAGTGGACACTCCTTACATCGATCTCCCTGCAACAGCTCTTTCTGTGTTCCTATTAAGATGACAAATTAACAGGAGAGCTAAAATGAATTCTTGAAGCTTTATATTTTATATTGCAAAGTTGGTCTGCAAAATATCCAATCTTTATTCCTTTACTGAATCATCTATTTCAGACAACATAGAAAGTTGCTGAACTATCATTTTAAAGATTGTTGCTCATACTACAGCTTTTGACACATCCTAGGAAGCAAAGAAATACTGGGTAAGGTGGTCATATGTCAGCTGGAGTTTTTTCTTTAAGGTGCCTGGTGACTGAGCCTGAGAGTACTACTCTTCACTGCTGACAATTAGGTACCCTGTTTCCTTTGAAAGGGTTACAGCCTTAGTGTTTTTTTAATCTATATGTAAAATAAAGGTCTACATTTCACCCACTATCAATTCTAGTAGCTGAGATTGGGATAGAAAGATATCAAGAACCTTGAGAAACCATCTCCTACCCTTGAGAGAAAAGGAGACTGTCTGTTAAGAGCAGGATACCTCTTAATGCATAAATCCAGAATTTTCCATACATAAATCAATTGACCTGTTTAATCTATGCATCAAATACTTAAATCAAGGAGATTCATATTGACCATTTCTGGACAGGACTGTAACTGTTACCAGGAGTGCTACTTAATACACATGTACATACCAACCTCTGTATTCCCTCAGGAAAATGTAGGAGCACAGAGATCCATTTACTTGCAGATTTTGCCCTAGTAACAGCCCTCACTAAACCCCAGCAGGGAAACTGAGGTACTGGTGAGGAACTGGATAATGCACCTTCAACATTTTTCTCAATCATAAGATGCCAAATACTTGATGAGAGATAGCAATTTTTCAACAAATACAAGTTTGTTTTTTTCCATTCTTTCTATATATTATGGCAGGAACGAAAAGAAAATCTGTCCTGGCAGAAAAATTGTAATGACTGTTTTGCACGTCTCTCTTAAAGGTCAGTGGGATTCAAAGACTGTAGTACAGCAAGATTCAAACTTCACTGTAAGAATTTTAGACATCAGAAATCATTGTGCATGGATGGAAAGCCCTTGGCTGTAACAATTACATATTTTCTATTTATCCTTACCAAGATGAAGTTTGCAAAGGACCCAAAATCTAGGGAGAGAATTAAAAGATTAAATTAACCTCTTTCAGGTTGTTTGGACTTCCTGATTAATTGGTTTTTTTAATCACAACAAAATTTGAAGGGTTGCACCACCAACAAAAAAAGGTCAGTGACTGGGGATAAATAGTAGAAAGCATATACTATGCTCTCCCCAAATGGAGATACAACATATAGAGGAGGCATATAGAAAGAAACAGGCTATTTAAAAGGCTAGATGAAAGTCCTAAAGGGAGAAATCTACCTTAGACAGTCAAGGGGAGATCCAGCTATGAATGCTACAAGTTATGACCTGTAGGAGGATATGATGGTGTTTAAGGCAGCAAGAAGGGGTCTTGGTGCTTTGGCTATCTCCATCCAAGAACTATAAGGCAAAGGCTACCCCAGCAATAGCAAACACACAGCCATGCCTAAGGGGCATTATTCTGATATCAGAAGCAGTGCAGTCACGTTAATGTTAACTCCTCCCAGATATCTTGCATGCAGCAAAACTAAATATCTCAAGAGCCCACATTGACACCTCAGCCATACAGCTCAAAGGGAGTCTTTGAACATTGCACTGCAACTTGCCAGATTCCCATGGTACACCTACACTGCCAAATCACAGTTTTCCCACTGCTTATTTGATATTTCCTCACACAGCTACAGCATGTGTTTACTACCCTCTCTAAAAAAATCCTAGTCACTTTTCTGCGGACACTTCATAAAGTACAGATTGTGCCAAAAGGCAGCAGAAACAACGATGACATGGTGTGCTCCCACAGTGTCCCAAGTTTTGCAGGGTTAGGCACTGTTGCAGGAATTGCAACAGCCTGGGTACCACATGTGGAAATACTGCTCTGAAGGGCAGCAACACGCTCCCCACACAGGGCCCAGAGAAGAACCAAAGCCAGGTACCACATTGCTTCCAGACAACCAGTCTGCTCTGGAGAAGCTAATCCTAAAGAAAATGGTTATGAACTATATCAAGATCCTTTTCTTTTATTTAGCACTAGATGTCTAATGCTTAGTGTCTAAAAAAGTGTATAGAAGTCTTGGAGCTAATATTTTGAGGATGCAGACCCTCGCCACAGAAGGAAGAACGGAGAAGGAGTTCTGCCCTGTAACAAAGGGGGCATTTTGTCAAGAAGATTGAGATCATCTCTGCACCACAAAAAATTAATCCAAACTCTTTTAATTCTGCTGCCAAATTATGTAGGAGGATTGAGAAACGTGTAGGCAAACAGAGTTGTCTGAAGAGAAGATGATATTTTCTTGAAAAGGGTTTTCTTTGCTTGGTTCTCATTTTGCTTATTTGATGGACTTTTTAATCAAGCTGGGCAGGCCTGGATAGAAATTATTTAGGCGTCCTCCTGAGACAGCTGGTTGAAGGCCCAAATATGCTACCATAGTGTTGATGAGCCTGAGTAAGAGTGGCTGTAAAACCCTTAGAAGGGTGCAGTATTCCCAACAGGATCCTCAGAAATTGGTGACTACTATCCTGTAGCCTATGTATCTTTCATGGACACTCTTCATGACATCTCCTTTGCCTGTCTCTGCATCTTTCACATCAAGGGATTTATATTTGCAGCCTTTGGGCTATTAAACTAATTAAAATACATAGTCTTCAAGATGGAACGGCTGCTGATCTGCCTTCTGTAAAGATGTCAAAAAAAATAACCTTTCTTCTGAGTCAGAATAAAATCAAATTATACACAGAGTAAATTAGATTATAGAAGATCTGTTTTTTAAAGTACCTTATCTGCTGTCTTCTTGTTGTATTCAGTTAAAGCAGGCGGATTCACCAAATGCTGTTTGTATCTGTGAGCCTCACGTTTGCATAGGGATCAAATTCTGATTCAGTAAACGTTAACAATGCTATACATAATCTTCATCTGACTCCAAAGCACAGGATTTTGGCAAAAAAAAAGCAAGTAAACTGCAACGTGTGTGTAAGTGCATTAATGGCTCCTGCTAAGTCTCAGTGATCCTCTTACAGGTACACAGGCTGTAGCTGGATCCGCAGTAGACAAGAGGCAATGCATAGCAGTTCATGCATAGCTCATCCTGACTGCAAAACAGAAGCAGTGCTTGTGAACAAGACCAGGGAATTGAACTTTTTTTAAAAAAAATGGCTTACCTGTTCAGGAGCTGCCATGGAGGTCTAGTGGGCATGAGTGGGGTGAAAGCTTGCGTTCAAAGGCACTCAGTGCTTAAGGACTCCCTCAGAAGGGAACTCAAGAAGGCATCTAGTCCTGTTCCCAGCTGGAAGGCAGTAGCAACTACACCTCCACATTACGTGCAGAGAGTCAATATATTTTATCTGATCACCTGAGGGAGTCAGAAGCCGTACGTGAGCTTTCAGCCTCACACATCAGGGTGAAGGGTTCACATGAGTTCACTGATTTTCTGACTATATTGGTTGATATTACAAAAGATAATGCTTCTCCCTGCAAGCTGAGCACCCCTTACATCCTTCATCACTGCTGTAACAGCAGCAGTTCTGTGCATGTTCCCTTCTTTTTTACAATTCTGTTACATGGGTGGGGTTGCTGCTCCAAGATGTTTTATAGTCTGGTGGAAACACAGCATGGGAAGTTATGAAACTCTCCAATAAAATACTCTTATGTCACTGGAAAGAATAAAACCAAGAATTTTAAACAAAAATTAGTTTCTTCTTGCCCTTCTGACAGGCAACATCACCCTCTCAAGAAGTGAAAGTCTAGATATGTATTATTCTATTAACTCCTATTTAAGAGGCAGCTTATGAGACATCTCAAAGAGCCTGTAAATTGAAAATTTCACAACTAAATCACACTTGCATCACTTTTCCATATAACCATTTACTACTTTTATCTTTGTCCACCACCTCATTCCTGTGTTTTTCTAGGTTCACTTAGTTCTTTGAAGCTTTCTGATTAACTAGACAGGCATTTATGTAACACACAAAATAGAAATAATAAATATTAAATAACTGGGACACAATTCTTTTAGTTCTTTAACTATTATTATCTTGCCTTAGCTTTATAGGCTGTATTTTTATAACTCTAATACACTAAGCGTGTTTGCTTTTAGACAGCTATTGTTATTGAACTTTTTTTCATTAATTTTTGAAAACTAAATATATTTAATATTTTGTGTAAGCATTTCTTAAAATACAAAGTATGTTTAGTGTCTGTCCTTTAAAGAAGCTCTTTCAGTCAAAATAGGTTCAAATGCATAACATTGAGATAGCCACTTTTTTTGTGCCCTATACATTTTATACATAAAAACATATACATATAAAAAATGTCACAGTTTTTAAGTGTACTATCTTTCTTACAGTAGACACCTAATTAGATAATATTTACTATGCATATATCTAAGACTTTTCAGAACTACAAACAAAACCTTTACTGCAGTGAAAAACTTTCAGGAATGTGGGACACCAAACTTGTAATTCTCATTCACCTAATTTCAAAATTAGTTGAAAAATACAGTGGTTGATTGCATGTTTTGTACCAAGGGGGACAGAGTACCATAAATTACCAGAAGAAAGAAAATTACTTGTAACTGTGTATTTTTATTAAAGGTCAGTCACCTGAAGCAGCTGAGATGTTTAGAATATTGGTGTCTCTGACAGGGACAAATTAGTGAATGGTCAATAGTGTTTAAGTATAATTAATCTTCTCCCTCTGAATCCTGCCATGTGATTATTAGGTCTACATCTGCTGGATGCTCACATACCACTCACCTAATTTGTACATAAACAGTGCTCATGACTACTGCTTGTGTTTGTGTTTGTTTTGAAACTTTTTCCTTTATAGTATTAAAAAAGGAACTTTAATAATAGGAGCTTTTATAATAGGAACCTTCTTCCTCTATAATAGGAAAAGAGAGAAAATATCTAAGAAAAGACAAGAAATTCAACACATGAAGAACAGAAAGATGGGAGAAAGGGATAAATGTTAGAAATGCCATTTTGTTGTATTCTGAGAAATCATGAGGATCTGATATTAGCTCAGAGATGAACAGAAACACCTCAAGGCTATCTTCTTCATCAGCAATAGCTTGCACCTTGCATAGGTCTTGTTTTAATAGCAGGGAAAAACAGATAATAGTAAGATAAATTTGAGTGGTGAGGATGAATAAATTATTACCTCAGCTACCACCTTATTTACTTGAAATTATCTAGCCTAGATGTGTACCTTCTATCAGCATAGACTGATGAGACCATTTCTTCTCCTTAGCCCCTTACCTCAATGTAAAATTTATTTGAATGCCAGAGAAAAATGTGTTTAAATTTCCAAAAATGGGAGAAAGGAAGGGAGACAGTTCAAAGACATGTAATATTAATAGCAAGCATCTCAAACACAGAAAAAGCTATGCAATGTGATTCATCAATCTGAAACCAAGAAATCACACAAAAGACAACCTCAGCCTTTTAGAAGTGACATTACAGTAACTTAAAGAGATCGCTGCAATGATATGAAATAGTATCAGGCTCCTGTGAAAGCTGAAGAAATAAAATACAATTTCAAGCATGATAGCAGTCTATTCCAACCCACCTCAAAGCTGAAAATCATCATACAAAATAGCAGTAGCATTTTTGCAGACAAACCAGGCAGGCAACTTACATAAACATTTTCACTGGCACAAAAATATTTTCAGCGAATTACATGTTCCTCAAAACCATTTGTTCATTAAAACACAGAAGAATTGGAGTATTTTGCTCTTGAAGAAAATGTATACAACTCTATTTGCAATCTTCTCTAAATCCTGCCTGCGGGGTGGAAGCCCACAGTGCTAAAGAGTCACATCAGATGTCCAGTGTCATGCAGTGTACGCTTAAATAAACCAAGCATTTGGACAACTTAAAACTACAGAGCAGCAGATGCAATGGGAAGAATGCTGAATTATTCTGACTGTAAGGCAGGAATAAGTTAACCTATCATAGAGATTGACTGAAAGAATATTTGATCCCTCCTGGTTTCCTTCGGAGTACCATCACTCATTTGATGTCCAGATGCCAACTATGATCACCTCATTAGATGAGCAAAATTCACTCTCTCCAGAAACCCTAATACACAGACTAGCAGACTTACAACTGCATTACTTATCTTTAAAAAAAGCCTTTCTTATAAAATATATCTTAAAAGCAACAGACAACAAAGCATGACTTCCTTCTGTAAGAACTGCGGTCAGATACTCTCATAAAAGCAGTATTCTCTTGCAGCCGCCAAGTAAGAAAATACATTAATAAAAGAAAATCAAGTAGCACGATGTAACAGTTCAGTAATCTCATTTTACTGGCCAGACCATTCATTTGCACTGTGATTACATATTGAAGCTCTTAAACTGCAGAGATACTTCCCAGCTGCTTCTGTTTGCTGTCTTATCTGATTCCAAGCTGCATTCCCCTGGGTTCTGGCAGGCAGATCACTTCAGGATCTGCCATGGACACAGCTCCTACAATGAAATCAATTCTATGCTGGCCCAAAGCAGAAAGTGGGCAGCAAACTCTGTTGTTTACACAACCAGACAAATACAGTCTTGCCTACGGAGCTGTACTGGGAAAGTGGTGCTGCCGCTTCTGCCTCCTCCTCCTCTCACCGTCACCCAGGTGCGCATATATGCATTTTTCTTTTCCCTGCCCTATTCCCGCTTTGGCACTATTTTAAATTCTGCTTAGAACCAGTTTGATCTGAGCTCAGGTCACCCCAAGTCAGAGGAGTATTTTAGACTCACAGTCCTCCTGCACGACGCAGATGCAGCAGAGCTGGGGGCAGTATGGGAGCAAGAGAAACACTGCTTGCTTTAGACTTCCACTGGCAATGGACAAAGACCTCCCGATTAAATACTGAGTTATATTGCAGTAGTAATAAAGGGCTAATTTAGATGAGCTCTCATTTCCTTCAGTTATACCACAATTTCCTTTAGTAGGCATACTTTTGTTTCTCTCTGGCTCTGCAAAGCAAGTCAGACCTGCACCAGTGGAGAGCTGTCTTGTGCACCCTGAACTTTCTGAAGGCCATGCAGCTTGGAAAGCCAAAATTTTCTCCAGCTGGATCTACCTCTATTTATGATCTCTGCTTTTTGTTTCCTATGAATAAGATTGTAAAGAATCTGTGGAATGAGTTAAAATTATTGTTCAGCCTGATGAAGAGGAGGTTCTGGGGAGACCTTAGAGCAGCCTTCCAGTACCTGAAGGGGGCCTACAGGAACACTGGAGAGGGACTTTGTGCAAGGGCATGGAGTGATAGGATGAGGGGAAACAATTTCAACCTGAAAGAGGACAGATTTAGATTGGATATTAGGAAGAAATTCTTTCCTGTGAGAGTGGTGAGACACTGGCACAGGTTGCCCAGAGAAGTTGTGGCTGTCCCCTCCTTGGAAGTGTTCAAGGCAAGGCTGGATGGGGCTTTGAGCAACCTGGTCTGGTGGGAGGTGTCTCTGCCCAAGGCAGGGGGGTTGGAACTAGATGATCTTTAAGGTCCCTTCCAACCCAAACCATTCTACAATTTTAAAAGAGTTTCCTTTATCCGTATGAGGCATTAATACTTCATGAAGACCAGTCTAAATTTATATATTTGTAAAGATATGAAATCTACCTTTACGAAATGTGAACTTTTCTTATGCTTATGTTTAACGGGCATACACAGATGTGATAGAGAATATTTCTCGATAATTATGTTTATTGTAGTATTCAGAATTTGAATTTAGATTTCCTTAATGCTGTTTTCTGTTTCTTATGCAACAAAGACCAAATACAACTTTCAATACAAAACTGACCCTCTTAAAAAAACTACAGTGCACCTCATCTTGTAAATCCCTGCCTGGTCTGCTGTCTCAACAACAAACTGCACAAAGCTAAACAAGATTTACCACCTAATGGGTCATTTTTGAAGCTTAACCACTGCGGGTAAATTGCTACCTGACCTCCTCACATGGGTGATACTGAACTACAAGGAAAGTTTCCTGGCTCAAGGTGGACTGCACTTAGGTGCTTAAAATTAAATCATTTACATTTCCAGATAAGACATTTGATATTCATCTGATAATACAGACTGCTATTTTAGTATGAGTATTGCCTTCTTGAGTTGCCTTTTCCTCTTTACTCACTGTTAACAAGGCCTAGGGTAAATACTCATGTTCAGTAGTCTTTCAAATGACAAAAATTAAACAAATGGATTCCACTCAGTCCTTACAGTGCCTTGAAGCTGTACAGTAAAGACAGACTGCAAAATATTTTTTCTTTGTTTCACCAAGATTTCCGCCTCTTCTATACTGGAATATAAGGGTGTTACAACACACAAAAGCAAATAAATGTCTCAAGGGGCTCCCTTACTACTGGTATAAAGAATAGAAAAAACATATTTATTTTTTTAAATTTCAGGAATACTCAGCTTGCATTTCTTTTTTGCCTATTTTGCACGATTTCCATATATGGCTAGGCTACTTCAGAAAACCAATAAGCACTCATTTTTCTCAGGATGTTGGGAAAATAGGAGAAAAAGCACAAGTTCCACAGATTTTAGGTTTTGAGCTCTCTATAAACTCTTATGCAACATCTGATTTTTACAATCCACTTAGACCCATTTCAATGTCTTCTTGAAAACATTCTGATATCATCACTGAGCTTTCAGATTTTGAAATGATGAAAAGCAAAACAAGAAACATTCTATACCCTATGAGAGCAAAACAGCTATATGCACATTTACTCAGAAGTACTGACTTAGTTTTCTAATGTACATATGAATCCAAAGCACCTAGCTGAACTGAGAACCAGGGACATGAAAAACTTAGGAACTGGGCCCGATATACCTCTTTGCTATTGAACAGGCATCAACCGGGTTTGAATAACTAATAGGACTGCAGCTGAAAATCTTCTTCTTAGAGTTAGACCAGGATAATGATTATTTGCTATTTCAAAAAAAAGTCTCAAGAAAAATCAAGTTCTTGTCTGAAGAAAGTGACAGAGGAACTGTAAACTACAGCAAGAAGCATCAATGCAGGTGATACATTATAGGTAGGCATGCCAAAACCTCCCCAGCAGCACTGATAATCTATCCAAGTAATGCCTCAGATAAAATACTTCTGAGAACAGAGATGAACATATTCACCAGGTCAATGTTATCCTTGGCCTGAGCATGTGACAGTAAAAGCATAGTTTTATACATATATAACCAAAGCATACCAATTATGGTCTGAGTTTTAAATTTCTGGAATGACTAACTGAGGGAAATGAGATAAAACCACTCTGCTGCAACTTTCCTAAAAATTTTAGATTTTCAGTGTGAATAAGATGATTCTAAAGTTTTGAAATCATCAAAACAGAGCTGCAGCCAAGTCTAATTCTCCTATTTATTTGCAGTAAACCATGTATTTCTTGACCCATCATATGAATGTGTTGTTGCTGCCTGTCCAGCAGCAATGTGTTGTTGCTGCCTGTCCAGATCCTATGCAAAATAGACAATTTTCTGACTGGCTTGACATGCCAAGCACTATGCCGTGAAACACAAGACAAATATCAGAGTACATCTCCTTTGCACACACCTCTCCTTCCACCTAAAAATTATACTACTGCAATACCCGATGGAATTTATGAGAGGAGTCCAAGTGTTTACCAGGTTGGTTGGTACAGTAGCAGAAGCCCTGTCCACATTGCCACATGTTCAGAAAACCATAGGCAAATGTCCACTGCATATATATAGATCAGCTCCAAAGTGAACATGCATAATGTCTTCCCTTCCTCAGATGTCTGCCTATGCCCTGAGCAGACTGTGCACTTGGATCCAGTAAATCTGATGCATTTATTTCTGCGACAAACTTTCTGTCCATGCAATTCAATGGCACATACACAGTTGCTGCTATCCCAGATAAAACAGACTCATTCTGCAAAGGACTAGCATATGCTTTTGTATTTATGGCACCTGTATATTTTCAGTTTTCTGAGTGCTAAAATGGACGTCAACATAATGCTGTTTAAAGTTACAGCATAATTTATGCTGCTTAGAACTGCCGAGGATCTCATCCTTTCCATCCAGGAAAGAGAAAAAAGGACCATGGAGTTTTATCTCTAGGAGCCCCACACAGAAGGCACCCTTTGCAATCTGGTTCTGGTGATAATATCTGCTGCAGAACTGGTGAAGATACAAGGCAAAATCTCTCCTTAAAGATAAAGCTCCAAAATACGCATTTTGTACTTTTAACTACATACATCCGCACTAAATATCAGATAAAGAAAACAAACTGAAAAATTGTGAATTTGCATAAGACACATGCAGTGCAAGGAAGTTTTTGAATTAATAGGAAAAAGCAAGAAACTGTTTATTCCAAATGAGTAAGTTTTTTTAAGAAAATAAAAAAGAATAAGCAATTCGGAAAATGCCATACCTTCAGTGTTGTTGCCCCTCATCAGAGAGCAGCACCCAAAACAAATTGTATCTACAGATTTCCTATAGGAAAAATATATTCTATAATGCTTGAATTTTTAGCAAGGATGTTAAAAGAAAGGAGATAAAAGCAATCTTTTAACCTTACTGAAGAAAAATAAAGTGCACTCAACTTTCAACTCAGTCATTACTGGATTTTGGAGGAAATTAAAAAATATAACTTGACTAAATTGAATAATATCAGTGATCATATCAGTTGTATCTGTGGCATTCAAACCTTACCAGTAATCAAGTGCTGAAGTACACGTTCCATGTTTGGAAATTAAATATGCAATTCCTGGACACTGAAAGTATACTTGACAGTGGAAGATAAGCACCACCAACTGCTCCAAAAATAAAACTGAAAGGATTATTAGTGAAAGCCAATATTCAGAATGTAGGCAAAATGGTTGTATTTGTTTCAGTGGATTTCAGCTCTCTTATGCAGGAAAGGTGCTTGCTGATACTGAACTTCAAGATAGTAAAGTCAGTGTCTTTCAGGTTTTTTGATGACTGAACCATTTCCTACCCTTTTAAAACATCTTTTTAGCAATTGGTGCTTGCCTTTCTTTAGCACTAGAGTGTGACTACTTTTGAATCGTCAGATTCAATTAGCGGCACCATGTTACCTAAAGAGCAACATTAAATCAGATAAAGAGGATAAGAGGGAGCACAAAGTGGTTTAGCATGAAAAAGGATTAGATCCATTCATTATAAAATAGCTGCTTCTTTTTGGGAGTAAGACAGTGTGTTGTCTTGCAATGCAAAAAATAAAATAAAATAAAATAAAATAATTAGGATTAAATCAGGAAAAAGCACATTTCTGCATACTTCCAGAAAAAGTGCCCTGCATTCAGCCATAGAATAATCTGGCAAGAGAAGAAATACAAATCTCATTTTCTGGAGGTTTTAAAATAGAAGTCAGTATTATTTCAATAATACAGTAATAATACAGTAATTCCCTACTGAAATACAGGGAATGATCCTGTGTTTCCAGGAGACAAGCATGATAGATCCTCTTATCCTTGCAGCCACAATGACACTATTGTGTACGATGGGACCATCTCCTTCGACCAATGCTGTTTGAGCAAGGTGGGAATACTAGAGATTCATATAAGTCATACTTTTCTCTCCTTTACCCTCCTTCCAGTGATACTGATGCCCAAAGTGACAGTGTTTACTGCTTTCTTTGTCAAACCCACTTGGGGATGTCTTAACACACAACTTCTATAAAGAATGAGAGAAAAGGATCTTTATTTACAGCCTTGCTCTGGCTTGCAAATCAACACAGCACAAGGCAGAGCACAGTACTCTCATCACATTAGGTATTGACTTACCTTAATATTCATATCAGAAGCTGAACACACCATTTTACAATCTTTTTATTAAACAATGCAATTATTATTGCACAGATGGCTTAGATACAGTCTCCCATAACTGTATGATATCCAGACTGTAACTTTTAATCTCCTGCCAACCAACCCAAAATTGCAATATGAACTAATAGCTCCTTCAAACTTCATATGTATGCCCCAGTTACCTCAGAAGATGATAAATTATGTGGTAACCATTCAACGATGAACTTGACAAAACTTCCAAGCTTTTAACAGTTTCAATAGCTGAGATTAATGTAACAAGTTTTAATATTTCTGAAAAGCTTCTTTGTTCAAGACTGCAATCTTAGTGTTACCTGTAGACCACAGAAGCACAGACTATGGGAGCCCCTGTCTGCAACAACTTGCTTGCTGAAGTTGGCCATAGTGCTAAACTTTCAGCTTGCATTGTGGTTTCTAATAATGTTTTCCTAAATTATCTCTCCAGGAGTATTTAAGACCACCCATCACCACAGAATTACATAGCTAAAGGCATTGTTTCATCACCGGACTTTGAATCTTTCAAAATATCCTCTTAGATGATGAAAATCATGTGGAAGAACAACTTAAGAAATACTTTCTGAATATATAGGTAGGTGCTTTCCCAGAAACAATTTATTTCCAAACTGCATGGAACTGCCTCCAGACCTGGCATACACGTCCAGTTTTGCCAGAGACAAGCGGATGCTTCCAGTATCACATATGAAGAAAAATAATGAGCACAAAAGGATTTGGAAACAGACAGAACCACTTTCACATTGCAGATGGATTTTTCTACTCTTTTTAATGTCTCTTGTCAAGCCATCACACAATTATCATTATAAATCCCTTGTCTCTCACCTTCCTCTCTGTCACATACATATCACCATCACATACACGTAGAGCTGTATAGCTCAGCCAGTCTCCACTGGTTACTCAAGACTGATTTTTGAAAAGCCAGTAGATCCCGCTGTATTTGACATTTGGTTTCTTTGACGTACATTTTTGACACAAAAGAAATATTATTTTTGTAAAAATCTGAAGTTATTGAGGTGTTATGGAAAACACAAAAGGACCTTAAGAGGTTAAAATCATTCTGTGAAGAAAGAAAAGTGAAATTCAATTTGGAAAATGCAGAGAAAAAGAGGATGGCTGGTAGAAAATAACCTGACAGAAGTGTTCAACAATGCAGCGCTGACACTTTGTACTTAACCAGCACCTTTCATGGAAGGAGCTGATGTGTTTTACCAGATGTTGGGAATAATTCTTCCATCCTGCACCTGAGGTAGTCAAGGTCTCAAAAATGTTGTGTTGTGGTTAAGATAAAACGAAGAGTAAAGAAAAATGCAGGTATTGAAAGAGATAACAGCTTGTCTGTGGTGTTATATGCCTGGTCACAGGATAAAGGCCAAAGCCAGGGAAAGGGCAGAAACCACTTTAGTTGTGGTGGTATTCTTCACCTACATCCTTTAAAATTGTTCCCAATTCTAATCAACCAAGTATTTTGTTTGCTTTGTTGTTTCTTTTTTCTAGCTTGGGTCAGCTTGTGACAGACTCTGTTCCCAGGCAAGGGAATTAAAGTAGAAATCTCCCATTACCACCTTAATGCCAGTCTCTGCTGCATTTACCTTCTCTGGGGTTCAGAGAAGAAAAACAGTGATGCAAACATATCTTCAGCCTCCCTGGGGATGACAAGAAACCTCTGGGTTTAGACTATAGAAGGTTTTTCTTCTGCCCTGAGATTGTGTTTGCTCACAAAAAAACACCTAAGCTCATATAGTTTGAAATATCTCCTTTTTTGTAAGGGTTTTTTTTTAGGTTCTCTCTTTATGGACTCACTTTTTTCTTCTTTCTGGCCTTTTTCTGCCATAGCTTCTAAACACTACTCCATATAGAGAGAATCTAGGTAGGTGTAAATGTTACGTATATACAAGACCTTCAGTAAGACAGAGGGTAAGCACACACTTACTTAATGTTTTGCTGAGCCAATAATCAGTCCCAGGCTAAAAAGCAACCCTAATGCCCTGAGGACTATCTATTTACTTAGGCTACCACCATTTAAGTCAAAGCTCCATTTTAGGAAGCACTAACCTCTGGTGTATTGAGAAGAGAGGTCTTATTTGCTACTTGACTCAGTTGTTAGTAATTATTATAATTCTGAGCAAGTTCCCAATTAGTTTGAGCTAAAAGCTCAATACTTCCTTTCATAGTTTCCTAAATGAGAATCTCTGAGCCTAAATAAGCATAATATTTAATATCATTTGAATACAGAAGAGATTCAGTGTTTAGTTTTAAAAATATTCCTAGAGCTACTGTTCAAATAATTCATACCTGATCTTTATCTGTCTGTTACATTCATCTAAGAACAGCTAAGTGTTTTAAAAAAAATAAACACAAAATCTCTATGTCATGGATTCTTGGTTTAGATTTTTTTAATACACTGTCACAAGCAGAATGTGGAGAGCTTTTAAACTGATTATATAACTCACAGAAAGATCCATTCCCTCCTTAGTCATCAGTAACACTACTAAGCGAGCAGCTGCAATCCACACACCCTTTTTTGCTTTTATCATGAAAACAGAACAAAATTTATCAGTTATCAAATACAATGCCTTCTCTGTATGAATAAATTATCTCGTGGTTATAACTTACAGAATGTTCCCATCTCTATTCATACCACATGCATCAAGTCATTTGGATGACAGAATGCTACAAAAATTATCTGAACTGTCAGGAAGCTGCAATGACTTATCGTATAAAAATTATTCTGATTTCTACCATCTAAAAACAGTGGCAAAGAGGGAATAAAAAGAAATCTTTCCAGAATGTTTGTCATATATAGTTCAGAGTGAATCATCATTGAAGAAATCATGTTTGTTCTTTCTAAGGAATCAATGACTTACATTTTAATGACGCTTGACAGGGAAGTCATGATCCCTTCTTTCAAACAAATTTGCCCTCTAAAGAAGCACTATATGAGATTTTGAAAGTATCAATAACTTTAACACAAATGAATTTACAGCAACAAATATATTCTTATGTTTCCCACTCAGATGTCATTCACCATGAAATGATGTAAAGTCTGAATCATAACTGATTTTTAAAATATTTTTGCTTGACTCTGAAAAACTGCACTCCAGCTGGAAGGAGCTTCATGGATGAAGGAGATGTACACAGAGCTGATTGATAGAGCTGGAAACTAGAAGAGATCTTTAACCCATTTTATATGATTCTGCAGTTGGAATCTGATCAAATAAATATTTGATCAGATATAAATATAAATATCTGATCAAATATATAATAAATAATAATTGATAAATATTTTCATAACTGTAAAGAATGTTTCAATCTATTAAAAAAACTAAAAACATTTTTTCTGTCCATTTTAGTGATTATAAAGCCAGTTCAAGGTTTAGGTTCTCACAGTAGAGTGTAAACCATTTCAAAAAGATTTTTCATAAAATAAAATTGTAGCTTCTTAAAGCAATAAAAGAAGGTTAAAAATAAACTTTTTTTTTTTCCTGGAGACAACAACTTCTCCCTCAACTGCAAAAACTTCAAGCAGCTTTCACTTGAGCTGAGTCAACACAGATTGAGCTGAAGCATCTGGTCCTATGAAAGCTGCTGTGAGAGTTCGCAGAATTTTAAATCCTATTTCAGGAGCATCATGGTGACACTGTAATTATCACACTGCACTACTAAATAGGCTCAAGATCCATTTTAAACACAGAGAATTTGTGCTCCAGCATAGCCTAGAAACAGTAAGCTAGGCCTGGCGTATGGCCTGACTAGTCCAGTAATGTTTCCTACAGCAGCATCCTTGGATGTCTTCAGAGGAAGACAAAAGAAATCCTAAAATAGTCAATTATTAAATGACTCTTTTTGGGGAAACAAAAAAATCTTCCTAATCCCTTGGTGATAATTAAAGTTAGGGTTCTGCCTCAAAGTGTTGAGACACTAAATTTTCCAGAGTCCCAGAGGTGGATCCTGAGCATGTAGGCTGGTGTCACAGCACTGAAGGCAATGCCCATGGCTGAGGCACCAGCCATTT
This sequence comes from Aegotheles bennettii, assembly GCA_013398125.1. NCBI lineage: Eukaryota > Metazoa > Chordata > Aves > Caprimulgiformes > Aegothelidae > Aegotheles > Aegotheles bennettii. The sequence continues at coordinate 363,458 of VZRW01004592.1, read as the reverse complement.
ATTGGTGTTTCATTTTAATCCCTGATATATGCCCGAATGCTTTATACTCTGTATAAACCTTCAGTCATCCTTTTAACCCTAACTCTTATCTTTACTGATATCCACTGGCATTGTAGATCTACAGGCATTTCTTACAGTACAAATATTTAATCTGTTTTTCATCTACCTGTTTTTTAGTTTGCTTGCTCCAACATCTCTGAGTAATCAGAGCTTTTAATTTACCTTTTTCATCCCTTTGTATTCCTCACTATCCATTTCCTTCCTAAACTAAGTGGTTACAAGCTTTCAAATTTTTTTTTCTTTCAAGACTTCCCTCCTTCTGCTATTCCAATCTGCTTAAAAAATATTCTTATCATTTATCTTCAGTCATAATTTTAGCAGTGGAGAAAAAAAAAACAAAACCAAAACCCCAACACATCAGTAGAATAATATTAATCAAAACAAGGCAAAAAAAAGGCTTTACTGATTGACCTCACATGCAACAAGGTCTCACATTCCTCCTCTTTCAGGCACCACTTAAGGAAGGTGACAGTGAAAGGGGAGTGCTACCGTGAGGAAAGTATGGGACCTCTGTAGTCCTTTGTGTGGGACCAGGTGACTGAAAAGCAAGTTGCAGCCTTGGTGCATTCACTCTACACAGACCACAGTCTCTGCACTTTACTCATAAATGTTAAGATAGAAATACCAACAAAATGTGTTAAACTTGGAACAAATGCACTCCAATGCCTTTAACCTTGTGATCCATGACACATATCACCAGTAATCAAATTATAAAATGTGTTCATTGTGCCTATAAATTCATAAGTAACATCCTGAAGCAGACAGCATTAACTTTCTGATGTGAAACTACAGCATGACCTTCATCCCTTTAATGTAGCCCTAGGAATTTTCTAGGAAGGCAGCAGAGAGAACATAGAGCTGATAGCAGAAGGTACAGTATTTGACTTTCCTGTTGTTATTAATAAACAAACAACATGCTTCCATTTCCTTAGCATAGTACAGTGAAAACTAGACCTTTCTGTGTCACGCATTGCTGTTTCCAAACTCAGGATCTATCTTCCTTCCTTCCTTCCTTCCTTCCTTCCTTCCTTCCTTCCTTCCTTCCTTCCTTCCTTCCTCCCTTCCTCCCTTCCTCCCTTCCTCCCTTCCTCCCTCCCAGAAGGTGACATGTATCTGTATAATTCCATCTTGCAACTGTATAATTCCACCTTAGTTTATTCCAGGGCATGATCAAAAATATGTGTGGCTGTGCTGCTGTTGCACCAATTACTATAAAACTCTCTGATTTGCCAAGCACACCTCATTGTCCCTTTTTCTCTACTATTTTCTTAAGTGATGATCTCCTGAGTAATCATGAAATTATCTTAAGGAGTGTTTCTCCGGCATCAGCCTTAACTCTGTCACCTTTGATCAGACATTATCCAAACTAAAAATAAGATGGCTGAAAATCCTTCCAGATAATCACAGACAACATACAAAATTGTGCCTTACAAAAGGACAGACAAAACTATAATGGGTCTGGTCTGTCTATGTACAGATGAATCAGTTAAGAGGAAGCAGGTAATGTGAGACATCACCTGCACTTCTGCTACTCTAGTGTATGGTTTATCCATGCGCAAACAGGAACACATGGCTCTGATAGTGGAAAAGCAAGATGGGAAACTCCCTTGATTTCCTGCCATACATTGAGGTTGCAGATGTAGAACATTGGAAAAAGAGGCTCTGTAATGCCAAACTGTAAAAAAAAGAGCTTTTCCATTAAATGTCTGAATTGGTCTGCTAATATATAGAAGGAGCTCAAATGCTGAACCAGTTTGCCCAGAGAGGTTATTGGCATCCTTGCAAATATTCAACACTTGACCCTGAGCAATCTCATTTGGTTGGGCCTACACTGAGCAGAAGTTGGACTAGAGAACTCCAGAGGTCCCTCCCAACCTAAATTATTCCATGATTCTATAACGCGTATCTTAAATACTTCATTTTGGAGGTATTGAAAGGCAAGGTAGGTTTTTTACCAAATCCCCCTCAACCTTTCTTCCTGGAATGAAGTAGGTATGATCCACATACAGTGCTTACAGAAGAGGGTGCCCCAAATCAAAAGCATGTGATCTATAGACCATCCAAGGCTACCGAGAGACTAAAATACTCAAAAGCAATTTTTTTATTCCTTGAACCTACCTCTCGCTCAAGGGAAAATGGGAGATGGATAAATTTTTGACAAGCCATAGACTTATGCTCCTGAAAAACTACCTTTTGTTTTGATTTTTACAATCCAAATATTTCTTAAATTTCAGAATAACATCTTCTTTCCCGTATCAGCTTCTGTATTTTCCATTGGAAGTATCTAACTATCTGACCATCTTTCATCTTATATCAACTTAATATGGCTTGAACTCACAAAAGCCTTTTTTAAAATGAGGCATGTTCTGAGTATGGAGGCAGAAAAGATGCCTTGCACAAAATCTCTTAAAGGATGAAAGGAAAGATTACTTGAAAGAAGGGAAAGTCATAAATGAGAAGGGAATTCATAAATGAGAAAGTGGAAGAGACTGGTCTGTATTTTTAAAATATAAGACTAAATAAGGCTATTTCTGAATTGCAAACTTCATATTCAAAGAAAAATCTAAAATACAATTTTGAGATTCAAATACCAAGGAATGAAGGCATCTAATAAAGTGACTAGATTTTAATGTGACCAGGCCTGTCTAAATATTAATTGGTGACAGATAGACAATATTTACAAAAGCTGTTGCAAAGCAAGCCTGCATGCATAACAAAATGCAAACAATATGAGTTATTGTTATAGTTTGAAGTTTTGTCCGTCTCGGGNTTTTTTTTCCCTTCTTCGCTGAACTTTCAGAGGCAGCCATCGGAGAGAGGAGAGGAGGATTCTTTCTTCCCTGGACTCCTGGTTTCGGGATTTTGCAAATATATTTATCCTTTTTCCCTTCATTTCCCTTTGTACTTGTTTCCCTTTTTCCCTGTTTCATTAAATTTGTATGGTTTGTTTTCCCTAAATCTCACAGCCATGTGCATTGTTTATTTTCTTCCCCTTGGGGAGAAGTAAGCAATAAATTATTGTCTTGGGGACTTGCAGTCCACCCTGACTGCGAAAACCAAGACAGTTATCCTTAATCACTTTACATGCAAGTTCAAGGTCACTTAGACAGAGGCTACATCTATGGCAAACACTATCACTATGGAGCTTTAAAAAAGTGAAGTGAGGAGGCTTTTAGTGAAGCAACTACCACCCTCTAAATCTGTCTATAACAAGGTCTGATTTTCTCTTCTGTATTTCTCGTCAGAGCGAACATTAGTGGGAAGAAATTGCAGTACTGTACAGATGCATCCTCCCTGCCAAGACGAAGGCATTTAGGGGAGAAGAAAATAGAAGTTGCCTGGTAAGGCGTTTGTTTCCTTCTGGCAGTTCGGTAGAAGTAGGAAAAAGAATTATATAACAGAATCCACCAAAAAAGTGAAGGTATATCCTCCATCTGATACTCTAATGAATCAAAGACCTTAAAAAAAAGTGCATGTGTGCACACATTTCTGTTACTACAAGTTTAATGTTGTGTTTTTAATTAGATATGATAATATAGTCAAAACTGTTTTTAATGATTATAACAAAAAAGATCCTGGATATGAGTGTTGAAGTCTAAATTGATGAATATGTTCATTTACCCAGCTGATAAACATGAAAGGAGCCTAGATGGGCTTGTTTTCCCTAGAAATGGCTGCAGAAAAATTGTTATCTGACAAGCCCTTTATCAACTTCCTACGATATGAAATCTCAAAGATCCCTTACTAAATAAGGCATGAGGTCAGAAGAAATGTGATAGGTTGTCAAAGAGCTTGTAGGAAAATGTTACCTTAAAAACCCTGTGGCATGTAAGATATATCAAACTAGGTGAAAGGCAACAAATGTGCTTTATTTAATAAAGTATGCTTCTTTCAGGCCAAAAAACCTACTTTGACTTCTAGACTGGTTTTTCAGTTTCGAGTGTGGGAAGACACACCAGCCAAAAATACAGAAGTTCATCAGTTCTTGGGGAAAAATAAGAAAAACCATAAGGAACCATCAAATCAGTTAGAATGTTCTTAAAAATTTCTTCTTAGCTTCTTAATTTGAAACTCTAATTTTAGGCAAAAACTTAGATTTAAATAAATCAAACCAGGCTTGTTTTATGCAATTTGTGTGGAATGTCTCGCAAGAACATTGCATTCCCAAAGGAGAGTGAAGAATAATCACTTAAGTTAGTGATGTCCAAAAGGATTAGAGGAATGGCAGAAAGGGAATGGCAAGCTGTAGGCAGTGTATACAAGAGGGAAATGCCTATGGTACTAGCATCAACTCTTTACTTAAAATAACTTTAAAACTATGGCAAAGTATCAATTTTTATGGCAGGGTACTGTCCCAGAAAAAAAAATTACCTGGGGGGTGGGAAGTGGTTATTCACAGCATTCACTATAAAGCCAGCATGCAGATATTTTGCCTAGTATGGACAAAGATAAAAAAATCCCTTGCCTGTGCCCTAAGCAGTGTCTGGTGACTCAAGGAGAATTTCAATTTAGAAGAGCTACTAAACAAAATAATTTGATTTTAACTTAAGCATGTTTCCCAGATTTTCTAGATTTGAAGACAGAAGGAGACAGAGAATATGGTTCTCAATAATTTGTTCCGTGTATCACTTCCACCATTAAAAAACTGATGCCCAGTTTCTGATTTGACTTTGTCCAGTTTCAGCTACCAGACACTAATTTCTGTTATGCCTTCCCTAGCTAAAGTAAAGAACAATTTCTGACATTTTCTTTTAGCTCTTGCAGACTATAATCAAGACACCTTACAAAAGCATGAGCTCCCCAAACCCCCTTCTAAATGGTATTTTCTCCAACCTGCAAATCCTTCTTGGGTTTTTCCCCTGCTCCTTTTGCTCAAGTCTCTTGAGAAAAGAGTGGCATCAGAACTGTACATACTGTACTACGTATTAGCAATGAAAACAATGCTGGTTTACCCACAATATTTATACAAACATGCTCAAAGACAGAATATAATATTTCTGCTAAAGTATCACCCTAATGCCCATGTTGAGGTGTTCACCCATCATAACTCCCAAGTCTTTCTGAAAGTCTCTATGCTTCTGCACACAATCTTCCTTTCTGTAAATACAGTCTCTATCCCTTGTCTCAGTGTACATTTGCTCTAGCAGAAAGACCTTCCCAAACAATCCATGTGACCCCATGGTCACTCTTTCTAGAAGATGCACTTCTCTACTCATTATATCCTTATATCCTTCTTGTTTGTTTTAAATTAGCAGTGAGTTTTAAATTCCATTTGAAAATAATGTGAAACTTTATGAAAAAAACAAGCACCATCTCAGGTCCTAAAACCCCCAAAACTAGGATGACATGTAGAACTAAATCAACAGCTTTGTGAAACTGGATTTTACCTACACAGTTTTTTCTCAGTCTTTCAATCTAATTTATAGTGCCTCCAAAATGAAATAGAATTGTTTGAGGACACTTATTTTTCATAAAACCATGTTGACTGGCATTGAATCATAGAATCACAAAATGGTTTGGGTTGGAGGGATCTTTAAGATCATTTAGTTCCAACACCCCTGCCATAGACAGAGTCACCTCCCCCTAGACCACATTGCTCAAAGCCCCATCCAACCTGGTCTTCAACACTGCCAGGGAGGGGGCAGCCACAACTTCCCTGGGCAACCTGTGCCAGGGTCTCACCACCCTCACAGGAAAGAATTTCTTCCTAATATCCAAACTAAATCTGCCCTCTTTCAGTTTGAAATTGTTTCCCCTTATCCTATCACCACATGCCCTTGAACAAAGCCCCTCTCCAGCTTTCCTGTAGGGCCCCTTCAGGCACTGGAAGGCTGCTCTAAGGTCTTCTCAGAGCCTCCTCTTCTCCAGGCTGAACAACCCCAACTCTCTCTGTCTGTCTTCATAGGAGAGATGCTCCAGTCCCCTGATCATCTTCGTGGCCTTCCTTTGGACTCGCTCCATGTCCTTCTTATGTTGGGGCCCCCAGAACTGGACATAGTAGCCCAGGTGGGGTCTCACGAGATCAGAGTAGAGGGGGTAAGTCAACTCCTTCGACCTCCTGGTCACATTTCTTTTGATGCAGCCCAGGATATTCTTTGTTTTCTGGGCTGCAAGCACACACTGCCAGCTCATGTTGAGCTTCTCTTCAACCAACACCAAGTCCTTCTCCTCAGGGCTGTTCTCAGTCCATTCTCCACCCAGCCTGTATTTGTGCTTGGGATTGCCCCGACCCAGGTGCAGGACCTTGCACTTGGCCTTGTTGAACTTCATGCTGTTTGCACAGGCCCACCTCTCCAGCCTGCCAAAGTCCCTCTGGATAGCATCCCTTCCCTCCAACACGTTGACCGTACCACACAGCTCGGTGTCATTGGCAAACTTGCTGAGGGTAATTAATTAGCTTCCTATCCACTAAGACATTAATAATTATGTCCAGTACCAATTTTTCCAATATTTTGCCCAGGACTGATGTCAATTTATGGTTACCCATATCAGACCAACACCCTTCCCTAATGTTGGATCAACGTTGCCCTGTGATAGCCCTCTCAAATTACAGTATTTTTCTGATTTTTATTAAAAATTAACACTAGGACAGCAGATATCTTCCCAATCAGCTACTTACAAGTTCTGCTGTTTTAAAACTGCTTATCCCTAGCAGATGTTGTTTAACATCCTAGTTGTTTATGAACCAGAATCAGAATGACTAAATTATTTTCATGTAATAAGAATACATCATCCTATTTCTTTCCAAATACAGAAAAGAAATATTTCTTGAACAGTTTTGTTTCTTCTGAATCATACTAACAATTTTAGAATTTCTATTCCATATTGGACTTACACTTTTGCCAACGTTTGTTTTGTTCTTAATCTATTTGGCCTGTACCTAGTCTGTCTTTAAGAACCACCCTTTAGAAGCATAGGAGCAAGCAATTTCACTGTGTCATGAGTCAAACAAGAGGAGCAGAAGACCAGCTTGGCTGAACAGGGAACTCCTTGTGGAGCTCAAGAAGAAAAAGAAATTGTATGATCTTTGGAAGTGAGGTCAGGCTTCTCAGGAAGAGTACAGAGCTGTGGTTCTTTAATGCAGGGACGAGACGCAAAAGGCCAAAACTCAGTTGGAGTTGAAATTGGCCAGTGTTTCAGATAACAAGGGCTTTTTAAAGTACATTATTAGCAAGAGGAGATCTAAAGAAAACATCAGACCAATAATTGGTCAACCAATTGTTGAAAGCGAGCATCTGACTAATAGGGACGAAGAAAAAGCGGAGGCATTCAATGTGTTTTTCGCCTCAGTCTTTAATACTACTGATAGACCTTGGACTTCCTGGTGCCCTGAGTTGGAGGACCACAAGTGTGAGAACAGTGACTTTCCATTTGTGAACACTGAAACTCTAAGGGACCAGCTGTATCAATTGAATGTTCACCAGTCCGTGGGGCATGATAGGATCCATCCCAGAGTACTGAAGGAGCTAGCGGATGTTATGGTATGTCCCCTCTCAATCATCTGCCAAAGGTTTTGGGAGTCTGGGGAGGTCCCTGCTGACTGAAAGCTGGCCAGTGTTATTCCAAGCTACCAAAAAGGCGTGGAGAAAGACACAGGGAACTACAGACCTGTTAGTCTAACCTTAGATCCTGGAAAAATTATGGAGAAGATTATACTTAGTACTACTGAAAGGCATTTAAAGAATAATGCAATCATCAGGCACAGTCAACATGGGTTCACAAAGGGAAAGTCCTGCTTATCTCATCTGATATCCTTCTATGATAAGGTTTCCTGTCTAGTGGATGAAGGGAAGAAGGTGGATGTAGTTTTTCTGGATTTTAGTAAGGCTTTTGATACTGTCCCTCATAGCATCCTTATGGACAAGCTGTTCAACTGTAACATGAGCAGATTCATGGTGTGCTGGGTGAAAAACTGGCTGTAGAGCAGAGGTCAAAGTGTTACAGTGAATGGGGCTACATCTAGTTGGCAACCAGTCATCAGTGGTACTCCTCAGGGTTCAATTCTAGGGCCACTTCTGTTCAGTATCTTTATCAACAACCTGGATGCAGGAGTTGAATGCACCATTAGCAAGTTTGCTGATGATAACAAACTGGGATATGCTGTTGACTCTCTTGAGGGACCCTCTCTTGCAGAGGGATCTAGATGGAACATTGGGCTATGGTTAACGGAATGAAATTTCAAAAGTGGAAATGCTGGATTCTGCACCTAGGATGGAGTACTGCCCAGCATAAGTACAAACTGGGAGAGGAGCAGCTGGAAAGCAGCTCTGCAGAAAGGGATCTGGGGGTGTTGGTCGGGTCAGCAGCAGGCTCCATGTGTGCTGGCACTGTGCCCTGGCAGTCAAGAGGGCAAACCGCATCTTGGAGTGCATCAAGCACAGCATGACCAGCCGGTCAAAAGAGATTACTATCCTGCAGTGTTAGTGCAGCCTTACCTGGAGCACTGTGTGCTGTTCTGGGCCCCACAGAAGGATGTTCAGGTCTTTGAATGTGCCCAGAGGAGAACAACAAAGCTGGTGAAGGGGCTGGAAGGAATGTCCTATGAGGAGTAACTGAGGACTTCAGACTTGTCTAGTTTGGAGAAGAGGAGGCTGAGGAGTGATCTCATTGCTCCTTACAGCTTCCTGAGGAAGGGAAGTGGAGAGACAGGTGCTGAGCTCTTCTCCCTGGTACTCAGTGATAAGACGCATGGGAATGGTTCAAAGCTGCACTGGAGGAGTTTTACACTGGACATTAGGAAGCATTTCTTTACCAAGAAGGTGGTCAAATACACTAGAGAGGTGGTCAATGTCCCAAGTCTGTCACTGTTTAAGAGGCATTTGGACGATGCCTTTAACAGCATGCTGTAACTTTTGGTTAGCCCTGAATTGGTCAGGCAGTTGGACTAGATGGTCATTGTAGGTCNGTCAGGCAGTTTGACTAGATGGTCATTGTATGTCCCTTCCAACTGAAATAGTCCTATTCTATTATTATTATTATTATTATTATTATTATTATTATTAAGAAAAAGTCCTATTGTTGCTGACTCTGTCAGGCATAGATTTTTCCCAACAACTTCTTAATGAGATTTTCTCTTTTATTTACAGTGAAGATATTTAGGTTATGATCCTTAGTCACCAGATAGCTCCCACTTTCAAGTACTATGGCTAATTCATTGTTATCCATCATACCAATGCCAATTTACTTTGTTCAAGAGGGAATATTCCCCAACTCTGACATTACTTCCTATTTTTTTCAAAAGGTTTAAAGTTTTATTATTTGTTCTGTGAAACAGAGCATGTGCTATCCAAATTCAGTATCTCTTTCCGCACATTACACACAACTCTATATCTGGATAGGGACAGGGGAGGAATTATAATGTGTACTGAAAGTACGAAAGGAGAACATCTGAGGTAAAATCTCAGAAGTAACACACTGTGAGACAGCAGGGGTTTTATCCAAATAGTTGCAGCATCCATAATAAAAAAATAATAATAAAAAAAGATAAATGTCAGCAAGCAATGGAAGAATCTGAGAAATAAAACTAGATGATTTAGTCTGCTTGATAATGATATAAGACATCACAGAAACACAGAAAATCTCTGTAAGTGTAGATAAATGTAAATCCTGACCCTAAAACACACAGGAAAGACAGTTTTTGTAATGGAGGGAAGCAGCATTATACCCGAAAACCGTGATAATGAATCAGTGAATAGATATCCTAAATAGACTATGAATGAATACAAATCTTGAGTTATAAATATATAATGTAGTACTGATACTTCAAAAGCCAGTTAACCAAGGAAAGGAATTCAGTTGCACGAACTTAAGGGATATAAAAGAAACTGCTCCAAATGTCAAGATTTTATAAGATATTTCAACTCCACATGCAAAATATGTAACATATGCTTAACCCCTAAAATTATGGCTTCTCAAAACATCTTCAGTATGCAGCACGCAAAACTATCCTCAGATTTCTCCTCTAAAACTTATTGGAATCAGTCTAAGAAGTAACTACAGCTGAGCCAGTAATTAACAGTGACACAATACAATTAAGTTCCTCCACAGAGTAATCATACCAGAAAATAAAATTGTCACACTAATCTTCTGAGAGGGATATTTAAAAAAAAAAGTGAAGACGCTAATCAAAAAGATACAGCAGTAAAGAGTGAGTGCACTAAACTTTTCAACCACAGCATGAAGAAAACTCTGGATTTTTGGACAGTTCAGGTAGTAAAATACTAATATTTTTATCTCTAAATAGCACAGAAGGAGGAAGAAAAGAGAAATAATGGGAAAGGGGTGAGTACTTCAATGCTTCAGAGAATATGAAAATTTTAGGCAAGTCAATAGGAAGAAATTATAGGAAATAAAACCTTTCATGGGAAAAGACTATAGACACCATGCAGAAGAGTTCAGTGAAGACTTCTGCTTGCCCTACAAATCAATAAAACAAACAATGCTGGGATGTATAAGATGCTGAATAGAAAATAATATTGGAATGATTATAAGGCTGGTATGTGAATCAGTACAGCCTTCACTGAAACACCATGTTTAGTTCTCTGAAAGCGAAAAGGAACAACAGAGAGTGCAGAAAACTCCCCCCACCAAGGCCTCAGAAAGACCAGAAGATATGGAGAACAAAGATATTAAGGTTCAAAGGGGAGAGACTTTGGTGAAATAGACAAAAAACCCCTTTTTTTTAAGAAAAGTGGGGGGAGGTGCCTTAGAAGGTAAATCTTGTACTCACTTTCATACTCATAGGAATAAGGGGATGATTAACTAGACTGAATAGTCACAAAAGTAAAAGAATATCTTGAATGAAATGTTGAACAAATCCATAGAGTTTACTTTCCTGTTGTAGGGGCAGGAACTTATAGTTCACAAAGAAAGAGCATTTTTTCAGATAACACTTTCATTGTACACATAAAGTTTAAAAGGAATTTTGAAGAAATTTATGTAGAAGCCCTTCCCATCTTAAGGGACAAAGCCAAAAAAGCTCGTTTGATAATTAACAAATGGAAGATACACTTGAACATCCTGGTCCAACTGGATCTTAACAGTGAATGACAGATAATATCATTAGCAATAGATAATGAAGGGCCTTGAGAGGGAAGATTAGGGAGAAATCATGGTCAAAGTAAGAGCTCAGAAAAATAATTCTGTAGGAGATAAATGTGTGCATGGAAATATGCACACATATCTCTACCTCTTCTATTTCCCCACATTTCCTATAGGTGCTACAAATATATGTGAATGAGAAGGAGGAAGCCTGAAGAGAGAAACTGTGGCAAGCAAGATTATCAAGGTCCTACTGTGCCCCAATATTTGCAATATACAATCAGGAAACTTACATAAACTTCTGTGGCAGGACAGTACAACCTCATACTCTTTATACAGTTCATTCATCATGTTTAAAACTCAGAAGAAAGAAAAACTAACATTTCAGATAAATGCTGGAATGTGAGAACTACATTATATATATGGTAGTGGAGTCTCATGCAACATCTGAAATAACGTTAGGATTTAAGTTTTCATGTAGATGTAACATCGAACACAGCATAACATTCCTTGGAGGCCCCTCTGGGTTAGATATTTTAGTATCTCATGAAAATCTGCTTCCCCAGGGCTAAGACTCTGGGTAGAAATTTAATTACTGTTTGGAGGAAACAACCCATGGCGTCACACAGTGTGCTCATAAAACAAGCTTTAGGAAACAGGCAAGCGGGAAAGTGTGGCACTTTGAAGTCCTGCTCAGACTCCATAGACTAGCCCTGTGTGGCAGCCTGTCACAGCACTGCAAGTGGACTAAAACAGTTTATTAAGTTAGCATTATTCTGCCTTGATTCTTTAAAGAGGATCTCTTGAGAAAGAGTCATGTTAGATAATGAGGTCTTGTGAAATGGCTTACTTGATCATAATAGAATATTTTTTCTATACATTTTCTGGTGGATTTTAATGGAAAGAGTATTTTTTTCCTTATTAGTGATCCTCCCTCTCTTTGTCTTCCAATGCTGCACTTTTTTCATGAGGAGACAGGTCTGACTTTGAGAATGAGGCAGGTAAATATAGGCTGGTCCTCATACCGAGTCATACAGTCACTGCAGATGGACTAGAACAAGATTATCATTATAAGACACGCTTCTTGATCAAGTCTGGATCAACATTTCCTGTCTCCTACAATCCAGGTGAAATTCACCCAGTCTAACATAGGAATATAATGTTAGACATCCAGGTCTGAGTGAATCAGCCTGAGCATTCTGTATTCCATGGAAAGAAACTAGCATTTCCAAAGAGTGATCCAGCTCAGCCCAAACAGCATATCTAAAAATGTTCAGATGAAGCACTTTCTGGAAATGTCCATTTCTCCCATCAGCTATAAAACTAATTTAGGATTACCAGATCAGATTTAGAGGTTTAATTCTACAGCATCTATAGGAAGATAAGAGACAAAACCTCTTTCTTGTCTCTATATGTCTACCCAGAATACTAACATACACTTAACCACCTTCTTTCCCTCCAGTTTTTTAAGGCTTGTTATTCTGGGTACATGGTAATTGTCATAAAATTGGTCCAAGCTCAACAAGGGAGTGGGAAAGGGAACACACTGAACATCCATCTGCTTACCCCTTGCAGATCTTTGTAGAATGTCCTGACTAAAATTCTTGGCTCCAAAACATTTGATATTTCCCAAAACAATTACCAAGACTTGAATCCTACTTTCTTATGCCCACATCTTGATGCACATTTTTCTTAAAGAAATGCATACTGCATTTATGTCTTTTCTTTGTGATCTGATGGTATACAAAGAGGTCTTCTTTCAGTTACTTTTTCGGTCAGCTTCTAGAAAATGTAGTTTTTAATGTTCTACAGCTTTCTGAAAGACAACTCATTTGCATTGCTTCATTTGGCATTCAAGCAGTGTATGTCCTCAGATGAGTCAGCTCATGGAGCCTAGAGCCTCTCAAATCAAGACCTGAGCTCTACTGCATTTTTGGAGGTGCAGAGCAAGACACCACAACTCTGAATTGTGGATCCACCTCAGAACAACCTGTGCCACTGATGTACCAGCTCATCTCCCATGAAAGCCCAGTACCGCAATACAGTTAGTGAAATTAGACTGGACATTAGGAAGCTTTTCTTTACCAAGAGGGCAGTCAAACTCTGGAACAGGCTTCCTAGCGAGGTGGTCGGTGCCTCAAGCCTGACAGTGTTTAAGAGGCATTTGGTCAATGCCCTCAACAGCATGCTTTAACTTTTGGTCAGCCCTGAAGTGGTCAGGCAGTTGGACTAGGTGATCAGTGTAGGTGCCTTCCAACTCTCTCTTCCAAATATTCTATTCTATTCTATTCTATTCTATTCTATTCTATTCTATTCTATTCTATTCAAAATATCCCTTCACTTTGCTGTTATGAATTACATTTACACTTCTAAGGCATTTACTCTGACTATTCTTAGGAATTCCTGCAGAATTATTTTACTACCAGACATCAAAGGAGAACAGATACAACCTAACTTATTCTCCCCTTCCCATGGCTCCACACAAAAAGGAACAAGAGCCTTGGTGTGGTGACAAATTATGAAAAATTGCAGTGGAAGCAGAACAAGCTGAATGGCCACAAGGCCAATCTGCAGTGCTGTGCTGGCAGCTCAGCCCAAGTCCTGCTGCGGAAAGGCCAGCATCACGGTATTGTTCCTTCATTATTTTACAGCTTGAACTAGAAAATCCTCCTACTAGAGGGAGAAAAAAAAAAAAATCACAGATTTCCCAATTGAGACTTCCCAATTCTGCGATTCTTTGATTGCATCCAGACAGTTCTTGAATGAGGCAGACTCCACAGCCTCTCTGGGCAACCTGTGCCAGTGTGCGGGAACTCGCACAGTAAAGAAGTTCTTCCTCATGTCGAGGTGGAACTTCCTGTGCATCAGTTTCTGCCCATTGCCTCTTGAACTATTGGTTGACACCAGCAAAAAGAGCCTGCCTCCATCCTCTTGAATCCACCCTTTAGGTATTTGTACACATTAATAATGTCACCTCTTGGTTGCCTCTTCCTGAGGCTGAACAGGCCCAGCTCCTTCAGCCTTTCTTTGTAAGAGAGATTCTCCAGACCCCTGACCAACCTAGTGGCTCTTGGTTGGACCTGCTCCAGGAGCTCCATGTCCCTCTTGCACTGTGGAGCCCAGAACTGCACACAGTACTCCAAATGTGGCCTCACCAAGGCTGAGTAGAGGGGCAGGACCACATCCCTGGACCTGCTGGCAATGTTCTTTCTAATAAGTTTCAGGATTCCATTTGCCTTCCTGGCCACAATGGCACACTGCTGGCCCATGAACAATTTGTTGTCCACCAGGACCCCCAGGTCCCTCTCTGCAGTGCTGCTTTCCAGCAGGTCAGCCCCCAGACTGTACTGGTGCATGGGGTTGTTCCTCCCCAAGTGCAGGACCCTGCACTTGCCCCTGTTGAACTTCAGGCAGTTTTTTTCTGCCCAGCTCTCCAACCTATTGAGGTCCTTCTGAAGGGCCACACAACCCTCTGAGGTATCTGTCACTCCTCCCAGTTTTGTATCATCAGCAAACTTGCTGAGGAGGCACTCTACCCGCGCATCTAAGTCAGTGATGAACAAATTGAACAACAGCAGGCCAAGTGCAGAACCTTGGGGGACCCCACTAGGGACAGGCCTCCAACTAGACTCTGTGCCATTGATCACGACCCTCTGGGATCTGCCACTCAGCCAGTTCTCAATTCATCTCACTGTCCACTCATCCAACCTACACTTCTCGAGTTTGCCAATGAGGATTTCATGAGAGACAGTGTCAAAAGCCTTGCTGAAGTCAAGGTAGTCAATATCCACTGCTCTCCCTCCATCTATCCAGGTAGTCGTCTCCTCATGGAAGGCAATCAGGTTGGTCAAACATGATTTGCCTTTAGTGAATCCATGCTCACTACTCCTGATCACCTTCTTGTTTTCCATGTGGATAGAGATGGCCTCCAGAAAGAGGCACCCTATCACCTTTCCAGGGATTGATGTGAGGTTGACTGGCTGATAGTTCCCCGAGTCTTCCTTCATGCCCTTTTTGAAGACTGGAGTGATATTTGCTTTCTTCCAGTCCTTAGGTACCTCTCCTGATCTCCATGACCTCTGAAAGATGATCATGAGAGGCTTAGCTATGACATCCGCCAGCTCTCTCAGTACTTGTGGATCCCATCAGGGCCCATGGACTTGTGGGTGTCAAGTTTGTCTAGGTGTTCTCTGACCAAATCCTTCACTTTCCTCTGTCTTTGTTGTGCACCTCCTGAAACAATGTAAGAAAAGGAGGGAAGAAGATCTGGATAAGCCTCATAAGTAATTCACAGCCCTTCAGCTGACTACGGTGAGCCGGTAAAGTTTTTGAAGACGGAGGCCAGATGGCTATGGTAATTCTTCTGCACCAGCATCACCCAGCTCCACGGAGCCAAGACAGAGAAAGGACAGATCTTTGCCAGGTCTCTCTACAGGCTTAGAGACTAGCCATCACCAGTCAGTCGATGGCTGGCTGCTGGTAAGATGATGGAGCATGAAAAGCTCAGCTTGCAAATGTACCATGCTCAACCACATAAATGCTTATGCTTTAAACTCCTGTCCTCACTTCCAGAAGACTTGGCCTGCCCTACCTCTAGTAGCCTTTGCTTTTCACCAGTTAACAGCTGTTTTCTCTTCATCTCCCTGTTCAAAAGCAAAATTGAGAAACACCATTAAAAAATAATTTTCTTATTTTTATTCCAGCACACTCTCAATTTCTGAATGAACAATCACTGGGTGTTTCTTCTGTTTACAAATGTGCACTAGAAAAATCAGCTATTCAACTACTTATTTTTAACATTAAGTTAATTTTTAAACTCATTTCAATTTTTACCATTAAGAACAGACTTCCCTACACCACTACTGAACTCCAAACTAATTTATAAATACATTGTATATTTGGGTTTTGGAGAAAAATTTTGCTTTATTGCTTATAGAAACTCCTGTTAAAACAGTGTTAGTCCAAGTAAAGGGCCAAGCCAGGATTTGGCATTGTTTCCTTTTAACAGTTCTTGGTATCTGTAGGTAATGACAATGCTGACAACCAGTAATCTTTGAATGAAGGAAAAGGTTTCATCCCATCTGGATTGGAAGTGGCTTGTAGGAGTTAATCCCTGGAGAGAAAGAATTATAGGCATCAGGCAGTCCTTGAGAAAACGCCTGGAGTAACCGTGCCAGACTTTAATACCCTCTCTCATTTATTTATCTTCTAAGGAACTGAAATTTTGCTATGGGATTTCTATGGTAATTGTGTGAGAACAGTATTTCCTCATGTAACATACATTGGATTTGAAAAAAAATTAAAAAGTCTCTCACCTCTTCCTTTTCAGATTAGTGCATTGGAAAATAATCAAGAATGGGGCAAGTTATTTTCTTTTCTTATGAGTAAATTTAGGCTTCATTGCAAACCAGTTCAAGGGCAAAGTTTTTTATTGCCTACAGAACCAAACCTTTAATTGCTTTTAGTAAACTTTATTAATTACATCCTTCTAGAACCGAAACCGTTATTCTATATCTTATTACAAATGTTATAAAATGTCCATAACTGCAATTTTAATTTATTTTATTGCTTATATCTCAAAAAAACAAAAAAATAATGGGGAAGTAAAACAATACTCAGTATACATATCAGTTCCCGATGATTAAAAAGTTGAATAGCTAAGTCCTGTTTCTAGCTATTCCCATTTAAACCAACAGAAGCAGAAGTGTAGGCTAAGAATTCATAAGAAACCAAAGATTTTATAGTCAGATAAAATAAGATTTGTCTCTACTGGATCTTAGTATCAGCTCCCCTAACAGAACATGAGAAAACCTGGGAATGGAAAAGGACTGAAAAGAAATTTTGAAACTTCATTTTTAAAAGTGCCAAAATTATAAAATATGTTTATATGAAACAAAGACACCTCAATGCATCGAGTCCATGAATTTTGTGACTATGAAGTTGCTTACACGGTCAGATTGATGGCGTTTTTTTGGAAAAAAGACTTCACCACTACTATACCAAACAAATTATTCAAAATACAGTTTTACTGGTAACAACCTCATGAATTTTTGTACTAACAGACAATCCACTAATTTAGGACCAACAAAGATGAATTTTTTTCTGGAAAATCTTTTCCTATCAACAGCTGCCTTTTCTTTCATCCACTTAGCTCTCATCCTCTAAGTTATCCCATTTCCAAAGACATGTGGATACAGTCACTGCATTTTAACATGACGCATCTTCCTTTTGAAACCTATAAAGCACACAAAACACAGTGTGATAAATCTACTAAAACACTTCTTTTGAGGGCTTCTTCTGGAATTAGCTAGTCCTAGTAGACTTACTCATCTCTGACAGTGATGTAAGGACAGGGTCCTGGATAACATGAAAGAACAGATCTTTTCTTCTCTTAAACTACTTGTATATGTGTTTAAATACACAGGCATGTGTATGCATTGTACATCATCAGTCACTGCTGTCACACTAGAAACTACTCTCAAAGATGGCTTTAATTTTGTAAGTAACAAACAGTGGGGAAGCTAAAACTTTGGAGAGAGTACTGATGAACCTCCATAATAAAAGTAATGCTTTATGGCTACCTGACATCAGAATTTGAACTTAAAAATATTTACCTGTCCTGAAAATTGCTAGATACAGAAAACAGAAAGAATATTATCTTAAAACCTGAAGAATATTTAAACTTAAGCAAGCATTACAAAGAAATTACTTAAAATTGTGATGCTAATCAGAAGAGCATAGTAGTAAATCTTGTGTGCAATGTTTGTCTCTTTGTAAATGCAAGGCAGCTTGCTGTTATGGCTTCAAACTCACCAGATTTCAACCTTTCTGAAAAGCCAAGCATTACTTATAACTAATCCAGATTAATAATGACATGCACTGTGGCAAGCACTGGGACTCAATCCTGCTGCCAGTTATTTTGGTGAGATTTTAACCCAAACAGCCACTGACATCCACTGGGATTGTTCTGATTGCGACTTCAGCAGGATAAGGACTTCAGCAGGATAAGGACTCTGCAGTGTATCCCATGTGTGATCATGCCCCGTTGATTGACTAGTTCCATCTCAGAAAGTTTGAGTCTCTGTTTCTGCAGGGTAACCAAGGGACCTCCTCTTTAGTGTGCCAGCAACGTTCTGCTGTTCTGAAACACACGGCCAAGATCTCTGGTTTCATATCAAAGGATAACACAGAGCTAGTACAGAGTGAGGAAAGCAGCTAATAGCACTACTCTCAGGCTGTTTTTTTCATACTTTCTCTGTTCACTGTTATAACAAAAATATCGCATCTTCAGTATTTCATAATTTGGGGATTTAAGTCCCACTAGTCAGTAATTTTTTTTCCTATAAGCATGAATATCTTTTGATATCAAATGCTCAGAAATAACTCCTTTCTATATTGTTTCTCAAGAGACTAACATTTGTGATTCTCTGTCAAATCTCATAAAATCATGTACCTCACAGTACTCAAAACCATCATTGTTACTTTCCAGGAGCCAAGGAGTCTTGGTTATTTTTCTAATCAAGGTCTAGATATCTA
Source organism: Aegotheles bennettii (assembly GCA_013398125.1). NCBI lineage: Eukaryota > Metazoa > Chordata > Aves > Caprimulgiformes > Aegothelidae > Aegotheles > Aegotheles bennettii. The sequence continues at coordinate 344,822 of VZRW01004592.1, read as the reverse complement.
GATATCACGGTGTGAAGTACTTTAAAAATCCACTTTATCAACAGTTGAGATAGAAATTTCTTTAATGTTAACACAATCAACGGGCAGTTTTCAAGGCACAAATTTAAGAAACTGTGAGGATTTCAAATGAGACATGATTTTGTATCAATGAAGCTGATGAAAAGAAAATGGAAAGAAAGAAAAACCTCAAAGGGGAATACATTTTGCAATTGTCCCTATCAACACATGCTTCAGGTGACCAAAGTAATACACTAAGGTGATATATTGCTTCTGCCTAGTGATCTCTTGTCATCAACCTGCACAAAAATCTGCTACAGGCCTGCATCTGATCTGAGAATACATGGAAGCCTACTGGAATAAGATATTGTCTGCAAGCTGAGTGTCTTTACTGTTCCTCTCCTTCTGTTTTATGGTGGAATACAGATACTGGGTTCCTGCAATTATTAGCTCTGCCACAAATATAACTTAATTTGGTCTTAATTTGTGAGATACTCTATTGTTTCTCCTTTAGATAAAAAAAAACAAAACAACAAAGTAAACCAAACCCACAACACAAAAAACACCAAGCCAAAGGTTTAATTCTATACATGAAGGAACTATTTTACAAACGAGACAACCCTGCTAACTGTAAAGATACTTGACAATCACCAGGGGAAAGACAAACAAACAGCAATAATAGAAAAGGTCATCTCAGCTTTTTTACATCCTTCATACAGGAAAACATTCTTACAAAACTGTGCATGTGTCACTGCAACAGTATCTGGTGAGATGATAAATATTATTTTGACCTATTTTGACATTAGTAGTTTTAGAACATAAAGTCCTAGTTTAAAGGAAACAATGAATGAAAAGGTCTCAAGGATAGACGCTGAAGTGCAAGCCTTTACAGAAAAATTTATCATAGATCAAAACAGTTCTTATAAAGCAAATGTTTTACATTTCTACGAAAAAAAAAAATTACTAGAAGTGCTTTTTCAAAGATTTTTCATCACCTGATAGCTGCATTAAGTCCTCATCACTCCGCAGCCTCTTTAAAAACACTGGTATCCACAGTGGAGGTCTTTGAAGCTTGCTAGGAGCCTCAAAGCAGGACAAGTAGGAAAAGAAGTGTGCCCTGAAGGCAGACTTCCAGCAAGCATCCCGAGCCCTGGGTGGGCAGTATTTGGACACCAGATGGTTCCCCATCATAGCCCTTCCTTCCTGGTGCCCCTCCCTGCTGCCACACCATGCTGCTCAGGTAATTGCTGCTTGGATGTGTAAAGCAGCAGGGCTGGTCCTACCTGACAAAGGGAGGTCCCCCCAAACAGTAGAAGGGGTGATAGAGAACTGAACAGTCACTGCTTGATCACATGAGGGTGATGTGTGTGTGTTTCTTTATGTCAGGATGTAGCTCTACAAATACTTTTTCTCAGAGGCAAAACCAGTTCAAGAGACTCATACTTTGTTTCAGGTCCTTATGCATCTACCACAGCTCTCAGACGCATCAGTTTTGCACTTTTTCAGAAAAGCTTTTTTTTAACCCAGATTATTTCCCAGTCTTGGTGTGCAGAAAGGATCCACAGATGACTTGTACCAGTACAATCAAAGTTGGAGAGCTGAGCTGGGAAGGTGGGAAAAGTCAGCCAAGACCAGGGAACTCAGCTGCCTTCACATGTGCAAATAGGTCCCAAAAGTGTACATGTGTGCCCTCCACAAGCTCTCCTAGGCTTTTTTTTACTCACACTTATAAGAAAAGAATTAAAAGGAAATGAGGTCAAGCCTAGCAGTGACACACTGATCATTGCTTCAGCTTCTCACCTTCCACTAACACCATTAAATCAACAGCTACTGTGTAAAAATAAGTGTAGACATGTGCATAAAATAAAAGAATAAGTTTAGAACAAGAAGAGAATGAGAGAGCACAGAGGGGGGGATGAAAAGAAAGAAATCAAACGATGCAACCTTTGGAAAAAGAAAAGAAATCTAAGCCAAGCATAGAGTCCTGTTTCAGATCTGCTTTCTTTCTGTGTGCTATCATGGACATTCTCATCATTATCCTCCTCGCAAAAATAAGTACAGCTTGCACAACCACAAAAATATTTTTGAATAAGGATAAGAGAGATTACTATAACTAAAAGGTGACTGTATTCAGTGCTTTCTTTCCTCCATCAGTGGTAGAGTTCTTACGCTTGTCCCTTTGCCTGTTTGAATAATTAGACTGATCTTTCCTCCACATCACACACACAGATTTTCCCAACAGTTTTATTCAATGTTCAGCAGAAAATGATCAGGAGGTGACAGACAGTGCCATGCTGTATTATGCAGACAACATGTCTAGGAGCAGCACTGGATGCAGAGCAGACACAATGATTTGTTTGAATGCCTCTGACCTGCCCAGTTGGTAATATGCATAGTGCTGGCACTCTGCGTGCAGAGACATCACTGACCTGAGAAGAGCATTTGCATGGTTATATCTAAGAAAAACGTTGGTGTTTGGCATGATGAGATTAAATTATGATCAAATGATTCTACCACTATTTTTATTCAGTCTGGGGAAGGATGTTTCAGGGACCACCAATGTTCACTGTGAGCTTTCAGGTCAATGGTATTTCCATTAATACTCCTAACAAACCTGCAGTCTTATTTTCATCAGCTAATGTGCAATCTGCATGCTAACAGACAACACTGCAAACCACCAGCAGTCCCACTGGAGGAAAATACATCCCTGGAGAAGGCTACTCTTCCTTCAGCCAACATGTGCCATTCCCTGCTAAAAGTCAGGGTTTTGTCATCCCTGCCTGATTTAGCAGAGGGCATGGGAAGCCCTGGATATTCCTCTTCCCCCAGCCCGGCTTCACTCGCTCAGCAGTCAGCTGGCAGCAGGTACCTGTGGCTCTGAAACCGACGCTGATTATTTTGCTGCCTCGTGCACCAAGCACAGGGTTATTAAGGCTGACAGGTATAGAGACACATCTCTTGCCTTGCACATATGTACCACAGAGGTGGACAGATCACTGAGGAGATCTGTAACTCCACAGCTGCTTGGGTATTGGAGGCAGAGAGCAAGTAGCAATTTACAGAGACTGCTAATCTCCCCCCCAGCTCAGACACCTCCAAACCATGCAATTAGGCAGGATTGGTGCTACTCTCCTGCACACTCTGCGGATAGACCTGCTTCCACTTAACCTGACATGTCCTCCTATGCTTTAAAGGCTATGAAGGAGAATATGCTTCTGGACAGAGAAGCAGTGATTTCCCATATATCATAAAACACAGAGGAGAAAGCATGCAATGTATAGTTTGCTTTTCCTACATTCATGTGCCATATGCAGACTTGGTAAAGTGTGCCTGTGTGATTAAGCAAACCCAGCTGCTAAACTGATAAAGCAAGGAAAACATCCAAGAATTTATCTTTTATTCCTCATGAAAAGGGCAGGAAAACCAACATAATTTGACATAATTGTTCCATTTGACTGACACTTCATTTTGCTCATCCGTATGAAAAACAAAAGGCTACATTAATAGCAACTACAGCAACTAGCCTTTTTCTCCAGGAACTGACTGCCTTGAGCCCTGGAGTAGTTCCCTCACCATCCAGGCATGTGGTAGAAGAGCAATGGCACATCTTCCCCAAGCAAGTTTCTAGCCTCTCAGCCTTTTCTTTATTTCTCCAGCGGGAAGCACAAAGAGAATTTGGCCTGATTTGCAGATACTATCAGGAGTGCTCACACTGCAGTTGCCAGAGCTTTTACTCTCAGTTCCAGCACAGCACATGTAACACAGCCATGGTTGTGTGTGGAACAGCAATACACTAGGAACCATTTCAACGGGAAGCAGCGTTTCTCTTGTGAGACGTGCTGGCCCCTGTGGTTTCATTCCATGGTGCACTATAGCCCAAAGAGGAGAATCAGTAACAGCTGTCAGGCATATGTGCCTTGCCCCCTGCTTCATGCCTGATGTAGCAGTCTTGATGATTAATGAGAAATCTGTCTTGGAGTTTAAGGAGATGAATTTTTCACATAAGGTCCGATAAGCTGGCAGCCATTAGAGGGAAGTCCAACCAGTGCTCTCCACGGCATCTTACACAGCAGATCAAGCCCTAATGCATACAAATCCTTACATATGGGCTAGTCGCGCTTTTTTAAAATTTGAACAAACCTAAGCAAGAAAAATACTACAACAGCATGCTCTGCTGGTTTCCTTTACTTCTTCAGAATGCTTGTACTGGATGACTGTCTAATTTTTACTTTCTTGAAGTACAAAGAATCAAAGACTTTGAAGCTGCAGCCTATTTCTGACACAAATTACACTGTGTCCTTCTCTTAAGCACACTGACGTAACCTCAGATATGCTGGACAGGATGATTTCCTCAGCAGCAGCAAACCAAGGCCAACAGTAAGCAATTGCATTAAACAGGCATATAGTTTGTGGCAAGCTACCTTGCTTTTACCTCTGGCATACTCTGGCAGCTCTCACTACTCAGTCTGACTTAATATTTCAAAAGCACTGTTCCCACACCTTCCTACATGTACTTGGCACAGCCCTTTGACCTGCTTCAGTGCTAGAAACCTACGTAGCTAGCACTTGGTGAGAAGGAGCTCAAGAAGGCTATGAAAAGCATTTTTTTAGTCTAACTAGTGGTTTCCAAGCAGTCTAGACCAACAGATTGCTGTCAAACCTTGACATTTCTCCTGGACCATGAAGTATCATGCCACTAAGCAATGTGCCTACCACCAGCCAAGGGACATATTGAAAAAGAGGCAGAAGTGATGACTCTCAAATGAGAAGCAAAGTAAAAGTATTCACCAAATGAGTTACAGACTGAAATTAAGTAATCCATGGGTCTTATTCTAGAAGATCATTACCTAAAATATTAATTCTGGAACAGAGCAAATCAATCAAAGTCATGTTACGTAAACATTGCATGAAAGCATGAGACATAAATTTATTAACTTACGAAAAAGAAGAGTCTTACAACTACATTTGTGTAAGCTGAAAGATGTAAATAAACTTGAGAGGTCAGCCTTTTTGTGTTAAATCTTCCCTTAAGATGTCACTTCGGGGACGAAGAGAGTGTCCCATTGCGCCTGCAACTGGGAACTGAGCATGAGTATGAGTCATTGCCAGAAGAACACTGCTCCAGGACAAAGCCCATCTTTTATTACCTAATCACTAAAATTAAGCTGCTTTATAATAAATATAAATTGTTGCAATTACGGTGTCACCCTGTTTCTAGGCAGATTCAGTCTAAGCTTAAGCCTGATTTTTATAGCCTGTGGTTCCCTAAATCGTGATCTTGTTTGGTAGCCTGTGAGACCGGTGAAGACAAAAAATTTATTCCTTCTACCATTTCTTAACTGTGACTATTTTGTTTTACTTTTCTTCCCTTGATATTTCTTTGATTTGTTCTAGGTGAAAAGCAAAAGGCAATGACTTCCACAGCATGCTATAAAAGGTCAGCAAAAGTCATTGCTATGCTTTCTTTAGCATATTAGGAACTTACTCTGGTTCTCTCTTACCTCTTTGTCTTACTCCATGTTTTATTTTTTCATTTCAGTCACTGCTATGAGAGAGTTTGAGGCTCTGAGGTACTCTTTAAGGCCTAAGAGTCTGCTGTGCTGTATTAGAGCCAGTGGAATTGTCAGAAAAGACTGTCAGATGTTTGCTTCCACAGGACAGCTTTGTACCACTTTCTGCAGCCTCAAAGACTCCAGGGATCAGCTGACAACAATTCAAAGACTACTAGATCCTAGCCAACACGTACACATCAGTTAGCATCTAGAAAGTCAATGAGTAAATGTCCTCATTTTTTCCTTGAGCCCCACTCAGAATTACGCATTACCTAAATCCCTCAACCTCTACCCAGATAGCACTACTTGCATTGCCAATCTGCATTCAGCTGCTGAAACTTCCCACTTTAAAACTGTGTCAAGACACTGATGATGTTTTGACAGTGCAGGTTGTAATGTAGAAGATTTGACACAGCTTAGAAAGAGGTAGAAGAAATGTATTTCAAATACAGGAGCAATCAGTCTTAAAATGTTTCATCAAGAAGAGCCAGGCCATCACGGTAACAAACCAGCCACAGACATAGAAATGCTGGCTGGTAGAGTAGATTATTTTAAAACAGTATTTTCTTGATACAGAAACTCTGCAGTACATATGATTATGCACTAAGGCTCAAATTTTTAAAATATGATTGTCTAGAATCAGCTTCCTAAATCAAATCTAAGTGCCGTATTTCCAAAAATGCTTAACACCAGCAAGTCCTGCTGCAATGCTTTCTACTTCTGTGTCATGTTGACTTTAGTATGATAAATACTCTGATAAAACCAATCCATTTATTTAGATGTCTAAATGAGGGCTGAGCTAGTATACCAAATTTCAGAGTGATTAAATTATTTCCCATCAAAACGTGAAATGTCTCTGTGGTGAAAATGCTGACACATTCTCAACAGTAACAGCAAATCAGAATTCTAGAATGGAGTGCACATTTACTTGTTCTCAGGAAAACAGCTAATTTCATTAAACCCGTTACAACTGCTGTTAGAATGCCCTATTACTTCAGTGCTCAACGTGACTTGGCAAAAGGGTTTTTTACATGTGTATGTACAGTTCCTGAGTGAATGAGTAAGTAATGAACATTTTTTCTAGAAGTAAAAACATAGACAAAGGGTGCCCTTAGAGCAGTTAAATCACCAAAACTTTGTGTATCTGAGAGAAATGTCAGAATTTCTGACATTTCTTCAAACCGTCCGCATCTCCAACATATGACTGCCAAAAGGGGGTTAGGGAGCAGAGGGGCAGGGAGGCAGAACTGGGAAGTGTGAGAGGTAGAAAGCCATGTATTAGTAGAGGCATAGGACCTAGCAAATCTCTACTTTTTTCTTTTAAGAAACAAACACAAGGTACAAATCCAGTATTTTTACAAAACAAAGTATGGTGTAGAATATGGATCTATTTTGAGGCATAAGCAATATGGGCGTTTTGTTTGCTGAGCCAGTTGTTGACTGGCTCCTTAAGTTTAACTCATTGCTTCCCAAGTTCAGCCCTTGATTTTTCTCCTGCTGCCCATGGTAGCTGCTTGGACATTTTCCATGATGAATGTCTGCCCTGAGATCACCAAGACCTTCAGTAACTAGGCTTTTCAGCTGGATTTATGAGTGTTTCTGAATATCTAACTGTAGCCACCGCTATAAAAACACCTTCTTGTTTCCAGGGCTTTAAGAAGGCTGGACTTCATTTTGTCAAATGAAGGCTGAACTGTAATGCCCTCATATGTAAAACATCCTTATTATTTACATTGCCATAGCTCTGAGTAGTTTTTACAGCTCAGCTCTCTCTTTATGACACTTCTAATCTTTAAAGGAACTAATTCAGTCAGAACAGAGAAATCAATAACATGTGATTAAGTGCATCATTACCTGCCTGCCCTATTAAATGATGAGTCAAATTCAATAACATCAAGACCTCCTCCTTAAAAGACAAATGTCATGCAACCATCTCCACGTGATCCTCCAGAAAACCTATATCACACTACAGCAATAGGACTGCCATTTCCTACAGCAACATTCATAAAAACATTAGAGCTTTTTCTTGAAACCACACTCAAAGCTGGAAATAGCTCCTAGAAAAGAGATTCTGAGCCTTCACAGAACATTGTAAAACTGTTGTCCATCAGGAAATCTAAAGAATAATATAGTTCTAGTATTATATTGGAAGTGGAAAAGAGAGAGTAATTGTCACTGACATGCACTTTTTAGGTTTTGTAACATACTTGAGTAATACAGAAATGAACCCACAAGCAAAGCAAGATCCGCCTTCGCTCTTCTTTGTGGAGTGCTTTGGTTCTACAGATCAAAGCATAACTGCAAGTTACTTGAACTGACTACCTACAAGTGAAGAGGGAAGTGCATGAAGTAATGGATATGAGTGTTGAGATGGGCAGAAAGCAAGAAGAAATCCTGTTCGTTTTGTTGACCTCACTGATGGACGTGGCCAAGTCAAAGCCTGTTACTTAGCTCAAGCCACTTTTGTGATTTCTTTGGCTCTCTTTTCCCCTCCATGCAAGGTACAAATCACATCTGTCATCACATTCCTTGGCAGACCCTGAACTAGGAAAATAGTTATGAGTTTTCTCTCTTTTTCATAAATTACAGCTGTAGAAATGAAACTGGTACATGCCACAAAAGCAGCATTTCCTCAAAGCCACCAAAAAGGCCCTTTAGTATAGAATTGTTTTGAACTAAAGCAATCACTGCTATTGCAGTTACAGACTCAAAAATGCTCTTTTTAATCTTTAACACAGATTTATGGCTCCACAGTTCTATAACTTTCTGCAAAGAAATCACAATCTTTAGTCTTGTTACTATCAAGGTTTCTATGGAAAATTCTTTTCTTCTTTGAAAAGCAATGAATGACAGATTAAAGATTATATATACACCCACGTGCACAAACACATTTTTTAGTTTACTGGATATATTCACCTCCTCTCTGAGAAAACTATAAAAAAGCCTGAGCATGGAAAACTATGTATGAAAGGAGAAGGTGACTTAGAGGCTGTCTCGTAAACCAGGTATTACATTACCTGTGCATTTTCATACCACTCCTTGGCACTACTGTCGCACTTTGGAGCATTGCAACCAGGTTTCCACGGGTAGGGGTGTATGCAACACAGCCTGAGCTCTGCTGGCTTTGAGCCCTCTGACTAGCTTTAGCTCCAAGTCATAAAATAATGAATAACTGAAGGATACTATTTATAGCATACAGGTGCAAACAATTACTAGTGACAAAGCCTGCCTTTAACCAGCCAGTACAATAAAAAATGATAATATTAAAAAAGCAGCAGCTACAGCAATAGGGAAGATAAAAATCAGAAATGTATCTTTTTCCAGAAAGGAAATTGTGACTGAAACCAAGTAGGAAGCAGTATAATACACATTCTTTGCTTAGTGTCCTGCTGTGTAAGACAGGGCTTCAGCAACATGTAATTGTTAACTTAAAGAGTTGCTTCGACATCGTTTATCTCTGTGTGAGGGTAAAATATTTAGCAGTATTTCAAATGCCAACAATGCAATTGAGAGGAATGAACTAAAATGAAGAATTCAAAATAATTTGAGTGTTTAGAAAGATAGACACAGATAAGAAACAAAAACCTCACTTTAATTGCAAAGTGTTTGTTTCTGAATATATAGGTTTGCTAGACATCAATAACAGGAAATAAATTTAATGGTGATAACTCTTAAATAACTGAAAAAAAAGAGTGTACCAAGCATTATGCCACTGTCATAAAACAGTAGGTATTGTATGTCCTCTATCAGTTTTGAATATGCCATATCATACTACAGAGGAACTGCACATTTGAAATTATAATAATGTGGCTACTGCCATTATAATAAACATATTACTGATACGAATATTTAAAATTAAAGCAGTATATATGTAATGAAATTGATTCTGACATTTACAGCATTGCATGACCATAAGGCATTGCAGGCAAAGTACCTGCAATGCACCCAAAGGCTGCTGTATCTGTCAATAAATTGTAAGATTGCATTAGCTTTGAAAAGAAACAGAGATATCCAGAGCCTTAAATAACTGGAAGCCAGTACAAAACCCAAAGATTTTATATATATATATATAAAAGCACCATTTTTCAGGCTTTCCTTCTTATCCCTGTAAAGACTGTTGGCAATGCTCACTTTTGTTACGTGCTTTAAATTAGAGAGAATGATAAACATAACACCAATAAATTACAATACATGCAATGTTTTGGCTGTGAGTCTACCCTGCATAAACAAAGTATATACAAAGCAATTTCATTTCTTCCAAGATCATGACATTTATAAATTACTCTCTTCTAAAATGAGATTAAGGTTGCTAAATGACCCGCGTAGGCACATTTTACTCCAAAATGAGATCCATAACTCATAACATGATATTGGTATATGGATACCCATACAATACACTGATCATTTATACTACAATGGATTTCCAATAACAGTGCTGACTTCTGTCATGTTTTCTTTGTACCTTTCTTTAGTCATAGAATTATAGCATAGCAGCATTTCCAGAGACAGATTTCACAAAACACGCAAGTGATACACAGAAATCCCTGAGGCATTGTTCCTCCTTCTCAAACAATGAACGTGGCTCCCAGCCACAAGTTATTTCACTGCTGTGGGAAAAAAAATAAAAATAATTATATATATATATGCTCACTGTAGTGTGAAGGCAAGAAGCTGAAGTCCTCAAAACACTACCCAAACCTATGTACATTAATACATTATTAGCATTTGTTTGTATTAGAATGCACTCTCCTACCCAAATCAAAAGCAACAGGCTTTGCTAAAGTCATGTTATAAACACAAAGATTGAATCCCTTCTGAGCACATCATCTAGCACATATTTATCATTTCAATACCACTGTGAGGCACAGAAGTGCCCCCCCCCCCCATTTTGTAGTTGGGAATCTAAGAAAGGGAATTTGGTTTTNGGGAATTTGGTTTTCCCAACCTTCCTAGGAAGTCTACAGAAGAAAAGGAACAAGCTTGGCTTCTGGAATGCCAGCTAGCATCCTTCCTATTACATCCAGCTTAATTTCTGACATTTAAAGTTGAAAATTCAGTACAAAGCATATGACAGTACATATTAACAGCAGTGGATTGATGCTGTTGATTCACTACTTTTATCTGCTTTTTGAGGGAATTCCTGAACAGCTGGATTTACTATACTCTTGAGATACAGAAGATGCTGTGTGCACCAAATCTCTAAATTTCCTTTTGCTTGTGCATGCAGGTTAGATCTCAGAGTTATCAGAAAGTAGGCAGGTTGTGGTTTGCATTTATTGTTATTTTGACTCAAACAGATAATCCAAAATGATAGCAAAACTTCACAAATTCTAAGCATCAAAATACCACACTCAGCAATGTGAAGTATTCTAGTGTTTGACCTGGGAAAAAGATACAGGATGTTCCACGATTCAGAAAAAGGCATTTACAAAAGTATGGTATAATATAAGCAGAGTCCCACTTCTTAAAATAAAATGTAAGTTCTATTAGTGGACATGTTAAAGGAGTATTCTGCTATTACATGATTACAGACTTATGTTGGGAAATACCCACAAGCTTCAAGGACCCAGTAATTAAGTATCCCTAAAGGACACTGTAAATATTGTATAGAGCATGTCATATGCCAGTTACAGTACACAATACATCACACTATAGTTATGTATAACTAGAACTATAGAATTCTCCTGCATTTTGTATTCCCAGCCCTGACTCTCTGTTCCTGATTAACTTCTGCAACCAATGCGTACTTGTACTTTAAATTTCAGTCCTTGATTCTGTAAGGGAAACAGTCTTGATTTATGCAGCAATGATGTTGAAATCAACAGTTTAAAATTTTTCAGCCTGATCATGAAGATTGCTAGATAACTTACTCACTCTAGCAGTAAGTCTCCCATAAGCAGGCAAGTACTTGCTGGTGAGAATTACCATTCTTTGGACAGCTTTATCATCAGAACTACAAACAGCTGTTCTTGAAACCAAGCTTTGGCTTCATTGCATTAAACTTTGCTCACCATTCCTCTTTCCAACACAAGAACTGGTAATGGCACACACTGCTTGAATCCCCTTCAATTTATCCTGTCATATTTTATTCCAACAACATAAACTGTGATATTGCAAGATTCTGAGTGTTATAAAGCACTGTGTGACTTTTACTCCTATGAATGTCAATTAGAGTTGTTTCTTACAAAACAGGCGTGATATTCCCTATCTTCTGTAACAAATAATCCATGAAAACAACAAAAAAACTCTAACATGCTGCATTAAGTATATTTCCACAGCAAAATATCAAAGCCTTCTTGCAGATGTTTGCAAATTCTGAAAATATTTTTGCCAAACATAAAGTGAAAGCTATTAGTAGATTACATATCTGCAATTCAGCATGCAATTCCCCAGACCTAGTGTCTTTCTTACAGTCCACAATTTGAAGTAAAATCCGCAGAAACTTTAGGCAGACATTGTAAGAGGTGCTGCACAGAATGAACTTTTTTCAGATCACCCCCTTCTTATGTTCACTGTTTGAACATTTTACTTGGAAGACGTCAGCAAGTTTGCAATTGGCCTTCATCCTTTATAATCTCTGTCCTTATCCTTAAACTATACTGAAGTAGACATAGATGCATATTGTTATCTGTACATCCCAATACTTCGTGTTTTTTAACCTTAGAAAGGTAGAGGTCCTCTACCACCATTCTCTTGGAATGTTTAGAATGAACAAATCTAAGGAGATTATGCAATTAGTTGTCCTCTTTGTATTCAGTCTAGATTTTGAAACAATTTAATGTGGTATTTTCAAATATAACTGAGTCTCCAGTGAGCACATTATCAGTACATGGAGCCACTTAAACTGTTGTGATCTGCATCAATATTATCTAAATACTGGCCTGGAAGATTTCTGCTTATAACTATTCATTGAATCTAGACTATATAAGGCTGGATATCCTACTTACTCAAGAAATTATGCTGAGAAATTAAAAGGAAAATAGTACTTATAAAAATTTAAACGTGGAAGGATACTATTATGTGATAAAAAAAAGAAAGGTTTTCATATAAAATTTTTGGCATTCAGGTACAGGTAAGTAAAACTTTCAGTCAATTACATCATCGTATACTATCCAGAAAAATATATGGAGATATAGCTATTTCATATACTTTGATATATTTATGATGCTTTTAAGCAAGTCAAGGAAAAATACTTCTTACATAATTTAACTGAACTTAGAAACTATTTGCAAAGTGGAAAAGAGAAATTTCACTGGAATTGAAGAGAATCCTAACACCTAAATGCCACCTGATACCTAAATGTAAAGAAAAAAATTTCATGTGTTTGTAAGTGCTTTGTTTCAATAAATATTGATTTTATTTTCTTTGTGCCTGATGGCCAAAGCTATCAGCACCTGTTGATATGTCTGCCTGTTGAATGATTTATATTGTAAATTTAATAAAACCAGGGCCTGAAACAAAGAATTCTTCATATTCATCTGAACGCCAAATGGGGAAACCACTCTTGACACCTTATTTTAAAAAAAATACTATTTAAATGAACTGAACAGGGAATAATACCTACGCCTGTTAATTAAAAAAAAATAAATAAATTCTAAGTGCAACCAGTCAGCTTTGGCTGACCTAGTGCAGTAATTGTCAATATGTGAGAGTTTTCTAGCCAAAATATAGAACAAGTTGTGTCCTACTACTTCTAAGTACTAAGAATGGGATTAAAAAAATGGAAGAAATAATATTCCAGCAGAGTCTGTTGGCAAAAACAACCTGTCAGATCTATGACAGTCTGACAGCATTTTGAAAAACCTTGATATTCTTCCAAGTCATGCTAAGATCCAGTTCATCCCTTAGCAGCATGGTGCCAACACCAGCCATTTACTAGAAAGGAGAGGCTCTATTTAGATTGAAATTTGCATTGCACTGCTGGGGTGCTCTATGCTCCCAGTGGTCCCATGGATGAACCTGTGAACCCCTCCTGCTGTGTGAACACAGTGTCCTCCAGCAGCTGGTGCTGCCCACAGGTAGGCGCTACCAACAGCAAGACAACTGGCCTGAACCTCATTGCCCATATACAAATCATGTGCACTTTGAGCCCTTGAAACAAAATGGATTTGCCTCGTCCTTCCCCCTCCATGCTTCACCACTCAGTAATGGAGACGCTCACGCTGTGTGCCAGATGAATCACAGTGTATGAATCCCACCTCCCCCTCGGATGTAGTAAATGCAGCTCTGCTGCAGCACCAAAACTGCCTTCTGACCGAAGTACCTTATTAACTGTAACTTCAGGAGAAAGGGAAATCTTGAACTCACCTGAGTTACATGGTCATGTACTAAAAAAAAATAAATCAATATGAGTCATGTCTTTAGTGCCCATCCTCTAGAGACCACTTTTTAAAGCAGCTTCCATGGAAGATTTCACGTGTGCAGGAGTGATTCTCTTGATAGCACTCTCAGGAATTGATTATTTTCACCGTCTCTTAGAGAATTTAATCACCAAGAGACAATGACAAAGAGAATCAGGTCATTATTTACAAAATAACCCATAAAGGATTTAATTAATATAATGGAAAACAAGACTTTTCGTTAACGGCTATATAACAGTGTTTTCTAATTAATAAAGCAAAAGAAATATATAACAGTACAGTCATAATGCAGCTAAAATGTTAGTATGCTACCGGTTTCTATAAAACAGTCACACAAGGGACATAAGGTTAAGGTATTAACGAGAAATTAGTTTGTCTGTGGTTAAGGACTCCAACACACAGCCTGACAGGTCTTTTTGCTTATGTCAGCTGCACGTTACTATAATGCCAGTGACTCTCCTCTGATTTTAACTAGTTATTCCAGATTATATTAAATCAAACTCAAATCCTTCTTACGACGCATAACAAGATCCCTGCAGTTAAGAAAAATGCAGGCTTTTGAAACTCAAAATTAGAGCTTCAGCCTTTTTGATGGCTACTTGTTGTAATCCTATTTGTTCATTTTGCAGTATTGTCTCAGCTATGGATAGATGCTGTTTTGTCTTACAACTTTGTACTTATCTGTAGAAAGAAGATATCTTTCCCAATAATTACTGTAAAAACAAAGTCAGGCAAAAAGGAGAGGTTTGCCACTTAGGCTACATGCAACAGTAATTAAGCCTGGGAGTAAAAACAGGGATTTTGGTTTCTCCCTAAGGAAACCATTCTTGAAAAAAGCCTCATAAAAAGGTTACCCTTCTCCTTCTAATCACATGAACGGAAAATGTTATAGAAAGACCATTTTAATTAGAACTACATTAATTTCTATCAAATCTGCATTTATACACTTACAAATGTAAATTCAATAAGGCCCACCCTCCTTTTTCAATTCTTACCAGAATATGAATAGTTAATCCGAAAACCCACCTTTTAATTGCACCTCTTGACATGTCAAACCACATACAGGTATTGTGATAAAAGGTGGCAGTGCATAATCAAACTGTACATAAACATAGACTACCTTCTGACATATAACTCTACATACGTACATGTGATTGTACATATAATCACATAAAACACTGTCTGTTGGCTTCTACACTGGATCTGAAAAGATGATGCGTGTATATACCTATATGTCTGTGTGCATGTGTGTATATACAGACACACAGAGACCAGCAGCACAAAAGCCTGGTGAATATTTATTTGTCTAGAGAGATGATGACAATAGAGATTACTTGGTTTTCCTTATTAAACTGAAACTGTATTTAATTTACTTAGCTGGTGAGTCCTGCACTTCCCTGGGGTGTTTATAGTTTCATCACAACTCAGCTGCAGATCAGCAACTCAGTCTATACAGAAGAGTGAATAGCAAATGACACAGCTTTAGGGAGCACATCTCCATACCCATTTTGATTACCAGATGGGGTTTGGGATTGCACGCACTGTCCGTGCAATACCGGGTTCAAGGCCCCAATCCCTATTTTTAAGCACTCAATGGCTGAGCATCAGGATATCTAATAGTTCAAAAGCAGTGAGGATTTGGCAAATAATTTCACCCTTCTGGCAGAATGGAACTTTCTACAGGAAAGTTTTTCTCAGTAAAATGCATTGACACCAAAGATGGGGCTCCCCTTCCACTTCAAATGCAAGTTGCATTTCTTTGAATCTTCTCTAACAACCACGTGCACCTTTCCAAAGAGCAGGAACCGTTAGTTTCACAATACACAATCCTCATCTTAGGAGAAGGATGAAATGGCTGACATGATATTGTATATGTTATTATATTAATCATAATATTAATAGGTATTTATGTATTGATATGTTATACTAAACATTAATGACATTTAATGCGTTTCTGAAATAAGCAACAATGAAAGAGGAAACTATTTCCATACACAGGAAGTGTCAAGCGCAAAACAAGACTGCCGTCAGTCACTTTTCCTTATGTCCCCATTTGAGGGTTCCAGGATGAACATTTTCTGCCCCAACCCGAGCCCCCCCGGCCCCCCCAGCTGCTGCCGCCCGTGCTGGGGCAGTGACAGTGGGGGGGGCAGCGGTGCCTGTGGGAGGGGAGGGCGGGTCAGGTGACCCCAACGGGCCAATCACAGCGCTCCTGCCCATGGCGCTCAGTACAAAATGGCTGCTCAGAGCCCTCCCCTGGCTCTGGGGCTGCTGGGCTGGGGGGGCTGGGATCGCCTCTTGTCACCCCTCCCTGTGCTGCTGGTGTGCCTGCAGCCTGTCTGCTCGATGGAGAACAACACTGTGCACAGAGACAGGTCACCTGCCCCCTGCCTCCTAGAGTGGGACCAGTGCAGCCACTCCAAGGTATTTTTGTGCCCTGTCGCTGGGACGCTGTGCCCAGGCACCCCATCTGCTGCTGAGTCCAGTTTGGGACTTTTCCACTCTGGACATAATTACCATCTGGGAAGTGTGGGCTCCATGTTTGCCTATTCATTTATATATCTGAATATATTTACATCTTTGTATATAATTCACCATTATTACTACTGGTTTCATTAAAACTGTTCCAGTTTTTTGCAGCCTCAAAGTCCCTCTCCCTTTTTCCCCTGTTATCTTCCCCTGGAAGGGTGGTAGGGGGATATCACAGGGCATCTGTCACCTGGTTATTGACCAAACCCATGACACCTTACTCCACAAATGTTTTGCTCAGCTATGATAACAGATAAATATCATTATCCTAGGGCAAGAACACAATAAATTAGCCAAGATATTGTTTGCAACACTACAGCTTTTTTTGTATCTTGTCCACATCCACAGCCCAAAGACCTAGTAAAATAGTCAGAGACATATTCACCACCTAACTACAGTTTAATTTTTTTACCATACCAGTCTAAGCTGAATAGTCTAGTTAAGGGATACTGGTTTCTGTGGCCAAGACAGCAACACAGGAGAGCAAGATACCTACTATAGCTCTTACAGCACTTTACTCCTCTTGCTTCCCAAGCCTTAACTACCGACAGCCCATCTAGAACTGAACCAAGTAAGGTGTCTTTGGCACAAACTCAGAGCAAGACTCACTCTCAGTGCTGGTTTCACCTACTGCTCCATCTGACTTCATGCCATTACAATATGTTAGAGTCTCTGTTTTTCGGAGAAGGTTTTCCAAGATATTTTGGACCTACCTTATTTTTACATAGTATATTATAAAGCATTTCTCAGTAGACAACAAAATAAATCATGCTTGCTATTTCGCTTTCTTTTCACTTAATCCCCAATTCACAAAATTAGGTCATTTTCAATGGGTTTACCACATGAAAGTGAGAAATAATAATAGCCAGCAATTAAGTCAGATTTAGCACTTATTACTCAACAAGAATTGCCTAGGAACAGAACATGTTTTCCATAAATGCATTAATTGTTCGAAAGTCTTTTGAGCATGTTTTAGTGCACGCGCCTCCTCTCCTATTAATAAGCTGCTCATCACAAGAATGTATCATAAGTTGGATACTCACAATTCAAAATTAAAATTAATTTGACAGATCTCAAGCAAAATGTGTCTTTTGCTGTTTACACAGCATAACTTATCTGATCCGCAGTATGTCCATTCATGAGTCTGAACTCCATATTGAATTTTCATTAATATTCTCCAATAATGAAAAAAAACCCCTCTGTTTTTCTAACTACCCCTATGAGTAACCATGTTCTCCTGTACAGAGTCAAGCTACCTACAGGGGGAAATCAGAATGAAGCAGCTTCACCCAGCTCTGTTCCTGCTTTGAACACAAATCCAAGAAGCTATATACTTGAAATAGGGGAAGAGAAGGGGCAGGTACCAATCTCTTCACCTTACTGTGACCAATGACAGGACTCAGGGTAACAGCAGGAAGCTGAATCAGGGGAGGTTTAGGTTAGATGTCAGGAAAAGGTTTTTCACCCAGAGGCTCGTTGAGCACTGGAACAGGCTCCCCAGGGCAGTGGTCACAGCACTAAGCCTGCCTGAATCAAAGAAGCATTTGGACGATGCTCTCAGGCACTGGTGTGACTCCTGGAGTGTCCTGCACAGGGACAGGAGTTGCACTAGACAATCTTGATAGGTTCCTTCCAACTCAGCACATTCTATGATTCTGTACAAAGTCTACAGTATCAGACATGTTTTTCTAGACCATTTTCTTTTTGAAGCCATAATATAACCACATACCTACTATAAAGTTACAGTTTGCTATCTCTTTCTTTTTAATTTCAATTATAACTTGAAAAAAGTCAAGAACCCCTTACAATAGGAATCACTCAGGTTGAATACTCATTATGTGATCAAAATAGAAAGCGTGGAGTTAGAATAGGCACACTGTATTTATAACGTCCTTTGACTGTATCCCAGCTTTAGTTTCCCAGCACAGAGAATCAAGTCTTCAAGTTAAAAATAGTCTTTGATTTTTGAGTTAAAATAAGCACTCAAAAACATTCACACTTTAGGAATTATAGCTCGAGCAACAAATCTCACCATTTCAGTTACAACATGTGGTAACACTCTTCTGCAACACCCAAAAAGCTGACATAATGGGATGTTCCCTATTAGGTAGAGACTCAGAAGGCGTAGCAGCTCCAGGTTGGGCGTAAAGGGGGCTCTGAGCCAGGAGCTAGAGCACAGTGCCACAGACGCTGTATTACACATCTAGCCTCCATCCCACGGACTTGGGGGAACAGTGTCAGGCTGATGACGACAGTGCCACAAGGCAACAAAGTCAATCTGCTTCAGGTCCATGTGGCAGATCTCCAGCCCATACAGTTTCATCTCCAGCCCATACACTGTTTCAGTAGCCGGCCCTCATCCCATAACTCATGAAATTCACGACCATGCAAAATGAGAGTGCAATTAGCACACGGACAGGACTCGGTATTTATGCTCTGCGCAAATACAGGAGGCCCCGCACCATGCACAGCAGTAAAGAAGTCAGCCTAACTTTTCTCTTAGTTTTTTTACAAGCTAGCTCTCACTCACACATATTTGCAGACTGCTAAAAATGACAACTTTTCTTCATTTCAGCTGGCTCCTACTGGCTGTCTACCATGGTTTGAAATTTCCAATCTGACCACTGAACAAAGCAGGACCCTGTAATGAGACAAGTCAGTGAAGAACTCTTTCCTGGGCACCCACAAACCAAAGCACCTGTATTGCCCAAATCTCTGTACAGCCTTATTTTCCTGGGTTGGTTGGGATATCTGTTCACCAGAACTCACTACAGGTAATTACACTAACTGAGATTTACTGTTGCCTGGAAATAAACAAGACCATATGCAAGAATATAGAAGAAAATTAACTATACCGTATCTATCTTGTAAATGCAATAAACTTGTGCATAAGATTGTTAATATCAATAGACACCCAGAAAGAGTAATCAGGTATTTTGTCAAAAATCCAAATAAATAAGGCATCAAATTAATAAAGGCATAGCTACCTCTTCAGCACTTAAACATCACAGTAATGGAGAAATACTATAAAATGCTTTATTGCCTCCTGTTTTCTTTCAATTTGCAAATTTACAGACACACACATAGACACAGCATTGCCAGCCTCACAAGATTATTACCCACAAGCAAAACCAAACACAGTCACAATGCTGCATAGAGCAGTCTTGTCTTAGCTTTAGCCATCCTTTGGAAGGGGTCATCTTTTTGTTTTGGAGTGTTTTGGGAAAACCTTCCATAGAGACCTCCATATTTCTGCTTCTGTGATAAGACCGGAGTACTTTGTCCAGCTCCTTCCTCCATGTGCTGCTGCTTCTGGCTCTCCATGGCTGTGGACAAGCTCCCAGCTGTTTCCCTTCATGAACTCTATCATCTGGCACTGCTCCTGCCCTGTCTCCCATCTCTTTAAATACCCTTGGGAGGTATTTAAAAGACGTGTGGATGTGGTGCTTAGGGACATGGTTTAGTGGTGGACTTGGCAGTGCTGAGTTAACGGCTGGACTTGATGATCTTAAAGGTCTTTCCAACCAAAATGATTCTATGACTTTGTGATTCTTTTAAAACTACTGCTTTCTTATTTCTCCACACAGTGTGCCCAATTCAAGGGCCAGATGACCAGGTCTCTTTCCTCCTACCACACAGATATTATTTCCAAACAGCTCTTACTCCTTTCCTCATCTCACTTTTTTCTCCCTAGGATCTGATTGCATGCAGATGGAGGTAAGGTGGGGAAATATATAGATTCTGGGCATTCTCCTTTGCTTCTCTCTCTCCCACTTCACCCCAAGTAAAGGGAGAGGATGGGAAAGGAGATGCAGCAGGTTTCTTGGTTTGCCCCACAGGTTATCACTCCCAGAACAGCGGAAACCGGTGCAGGCTGTGCAACAGCTGCCTCAGCTGGAATCATCCTGCACCCTGGTCCAAAGCCATCTTCCACCCTCCCACTCTGGCAGCCATCCCACCCTCTGCAGCCAGCACTGAAGCAGAACTGCTGAGCTGTCAGCAACTTCTCACAAGAGGCCGATTTTTACGCCGCATAATTGTAGCACAAAAAAAAATTCATGAGAGTTGGCAACCCATGTTAAATTTGCATGCATATCTGAATAGCTGCATCTTTAGAATACACAGTCTTACAAAATATTGCAAAATTATTCATTTTATTTTTTTTTAAGTTTGGATTGAATTCTGTCAAAGTATAAAGCCTGTTTTCTTCTTCCTTCCCTCCCTCCAATTGAGTATAATCCAATTTTCCTTTGAAACTGAAACATTTTATTTCACATTGTTTGGGAGTTACAAACAAAAAGAGAAAAACATTAATAGGAATGAAAAAGAAATTTGCTAATTTCATCTTTACTTAAGCAGCCAGAAAATTAAATAGGACACTTTCCTACAGTTATTCCTCTTCTCCCATCCACTTCCCCAGAAGATATCTTGAAGAGAAGGCTCCAAAGTGGATAACCAAAGCTTCTGGAAGTAATTTTCAGGGGCAGTTTTATATATCTTCTACATGACCTTAGCCTGAGAGTTCAAGCTACTGAGATCACCATACAGGTAAGGAGCCAGGACATTACAGATCTAGGCATCGATAGGAAACCTGCTGTGGCTCACCTAGGCAGCCGATGTCAGAAGGCCAAAAATGTTGGTGCCATCCAGGCTTGACTCTAAAAGTTGTAGTGCATCAAGAACATATGTTTCCATCAGTTTGCCAGACTGACTGGACATGTTTTCTGAGACTGGAAACCAGGGCGTTGTAGGAAGATTCAAGAGTTGGGGTTTCATTTCCAGACCCTGGAGAAGAATTTGGTCCCAAGATGTTGCTGTTTCACCTTTGCTTGTGAAGGCTCAGATAAGAAATGCTGTGTTTCAGGCTGTGGCCAGGGCTGCCAAGCATCCATTTCATCTGGCAGTCTCAGCTCACAGCTTGGCCTCTTGCATCCAGTGGAGCTGCCTGGGAAGGCAGCTGACAGCCTTGTTGTTGCTCATCGTATCACATGAGACCACCTCATCTCCCTGGCCAAACAGCTCAGTCAAAGTCAGGCAGGCCAAACAGCTTACTTCCAAGAGGAAGGACTCAGCCTTATTTCCTGCCTCTTTATCTGCCAAGCTACTGCACTTGATAATCCCCTTCATTTTAATCCCCATCTCAAAGCTGTTTCAAAACTTAATAAAGTACACCTGATCAAGCAGGTGTAAGCCCACTTGAGCCATCTTCCCTAACACTGGGTCCTCACAACAACCAGAAGCTTCCAACAAGATACAACCATCTGTCTTCATCCGACATTCACCCTACCTTCCCCTGTGCCTTCATGGCACCCATGGCTCAATGACCAGGCTCGCCAGCTCATGTCCAGAAAGGTTACATGCAAATAACAATCAATATGCAAATTGGCATGATCACTGACGTTATAGTGATGTCACACAAACAAAAACTGGAAGTCTGTAATAACGTATGCCTGTGTGCATGAGCTAAAACTAAAACCTTCCCTTCCCCTTCTTTCATGGTTCCAAAGGTATACATTATTTATTTCATAAGTATGCATTATGTAAATTGCCAAATACTACTATGAGAAAAGCTGTATCAAATTGCTTAAATTTTCTTCTTCACAATACTTCAGGCACCGTTTTGAATGCTTTATTTTGCTCAGTGTGAATATCAGAGCACTGAAGCTACTTTCTCAAAATAATATTTAAAAAATTTATATCTCAGTTCAAGACTTCCATACAATGTCCTGGGTGTGTTTGTATACCACTTTCTGAAGAACAACAATGCAAAACCCAGGCTTCTGTTCAGAAAGTGCACAAAGGAAAATGTTGCAGTGTCTATGCTGGTTTTGCTTCAGTACTTTGATACTTATGTGCTTACCTACACTTGACAAAAATAAGCCTCCCATAAAGACTTCCTATTAGGGGGTTAGAAAGCCCAAAGTAATAAACCACTTCCAGTGTCATAAATAAAATCCATCCACTTCTGTGGTGAAACACCATCTTTGATTTTTCATTATCTTCTTACAGCTTTAAACAGTGTGGTCACCATAGCTCATTTTCTTAGTGGTGAAACTTTATGCTCTGGTTCATAAAAGCAGAGCATAAAGTTTAGCCACAAAGAAAATACTAGTACAGTGTCTGGTCATGTTGAGAAGTGAGAAAGCATAAGTGAGAAAGCAGGAAACAATAAAAAAAGAAAATCTGGAAACAAACTATGAATCCTGCATGCTTTTATCAGTTCACACATAGCAGCTGTCAACTCAGACAGCAACTGCAACCATTTCTCTTGTCAAAGTCTCTGTAGCTAACCAGGTGGCAATCCTCAACCTTGAAAGCTGTTTGGACAGTCCTAGTAAGAAACTGGCACCTGCCTTAACTACTTTGTGCACAGGGAGGGTACATTTTCTCTCCCCAGTTACACCAGTAACAAGATGGCATGAGGTACGTGGCATCAGTTTGCATTCATTGAGCACTAGTTTTAGATGAGTCTAGACAGCTTTGCTTAGAGCCACTTGGACATCTCTGCATTACACTCTTCAACACACCACATTATAGGAAATATTCACCTGGGCACAGCACAGTACAAGTACACACAGACAGCTTGGTTTCTAATCACACCTGAGCTAATAAGTCCTCCTGAGACTTATTAGTGTCAGCTTGAGCTGTCTGGAAACATCTTGCCCATATTTAAAAAACACCCTCAGTTATTCCTCTGAAAAGGTCTACTGCATCCGTGAAGTAGAGCAGACACCTGTAGAAGCACCACAGAAACCCTCAAACTGTGTATTTATAATAGACTTACCAGAATTTAGCAGCCTAAATCTCTGGTTACGCTGTGCTTGCTTCAGCCCAGAATTTTGATCAGTGGGCAGAGAGGATTTTCTCTCTGGTCGCTCCTAACACCTTTCTCAAACTGTCTGGGAGGTTCTCCCTCTGGTGCTCCTGCAGTGCTCAGGTGATGCTCAATGCTCAGGCAGTGAAGATGAAGAATAAAAACCAACAGGCGATCAAGTAATTAAAGCCCAAATCTATCATAATTAATACATATAATGGAGATCAGTTAAGAAGAAAGCTAACTGCTCTGCCAACGGGAAGATGCTTTATATTCGGGTTTCTCATTCCTTCCTGGTACAACAGCCTACAAACTAAGGGATTTAATCCTGCTGCTGTAGTTAACACAATACAGCTTTCTAAAGTTAATTAGACCTAATATTTGAATGCTTGATTTTGCAGCTCCTTTTAATGAATTTTAATTTATTTGTTTGCTTTTAAGAATGTATTGACAAATATTGTCAAGCAGCAACAAAACCAAGTTGAAAACAAGCACTGTGATTACATGCACCAGGTTTAACTACTTCACATCCCTGGGAGCTATTTACTTATTTTCAGATATCTGGATGCCAGTGTATGAAGGCTAGTGGGCAGAGAATTATCTTATGGTTCAGGCACTGAAAAATAAGGTTGTGTTCTTAGAAAGAGTATTCTAAAAAATGTTAAGTCATTATGCTTTTCTAATCCTCCTTTCCCTATCTCTAAATAGAGATCAGTAAGACTCCCTTAGATCACAGAAAATTTTGAAGTCCTAATTAGATACAACTACTTTAAAGCAATTAATTTTTATTGGCTATCTATCTTTTCTATAGTGCATCTAAAAAAAATTACATGTTGCAAACTGGAATTTCTATCTACCTTATAAAAAGCAAAGGATTACAAAGCTCCTGGTTATGCCCTGTTCTCTCAGAACCTTCAGCACACTGCTGAATTAATGGATTTAAATGAAACTGACTTTAAAGGATAAAAAATAAAAGTAAAACTATCATGCATTTGATATTTTCCACAGTACTAATTATTCTTTGCACCCTCTTCCCTGGAGAAACAAAAAAATTAAAAAAAATGCTTGGCATTATCAATGAAATCAGCTAAAAACTTTTACCCCTTTCTCCGTAAAATCACTACAGTCACAAAATATTCTGGAGCACTTTTCATTACTTCTGTTCACACAGAAAAAAATGTAATGCACTTCTTTCTGGTACTATATTATGCGACAGTCCTTCTAGGAGGTAAGTGCTGTTGTGACAGAAGCAAATCTCTACCGCATCACTCATGTGAAAGAAACGCTTTCAGTTTTCATCAGCTGAGTCGCTGTTCTGTGGTGAGGGGTTTGGCTAATTTTTCTCCTGAGGCTGTTGGTATCTTGCTGCAGATCCAGCAGCTTAAACATAGGAGAACTGTCAACATTGTCCCCACATCATATAGAGAAATGCTTATGACTCCTGGGCAATTTTCTTTCATGTGTTCACAGAGGAAAGGTTGCAGTCAGAGGAACTGGGGCATGACTTCTTTTCTTTGTTCTCCCACTGCCACCTCAGCCCTCTGGGGTCAATGTTGAACAGCATTTCTAACCTGAACCAGGAAACTAGAAAGCCGGTCAAGGAATGCATGTCTGCAGTGAAGATGTTTATTTACATCATATGCCCATGTATTAGCTTCATGCCACAGCCATAGTCAAGGAACTGGGTCTTGAAAGAAAACATCAGAAATACTAGAAAAATGGGCGATCTCAATTCTGCAGCAAGCAGGAGGTGGTTCTTTGTTCCCCCACCTTGTTGATTGCTGAAGTCACCCTCACTCAAGCATAAACAGTAGAAAACACATCCTGATCTTTCTGCCTGCATTGCACGTGCTGTGTTCGAGTCATCTGGGTATCAACAACATCCATCTTTGAACAGATGCTCAAAGTGCAGTAGAACAGGTAATATTGCTTCCACTTGTGTAAATATTGTACGTTAGGAACTCTATGTGAGTCACAGCTCAAATTCTAAGATGAAAGATGATAAAAGCTCTCTCCTTTCATCTACCTGCTTACACCCACAAGTAGTGGCCATTAGAAGCCATCACTATTTGTCAAAGATTTGAAATAACATCCTGTAACTTGTTATTTTAATTTCTGCAACATCTGACAGTAATGTACACAGACAACTCACCAGAGGAAATGAGGAAAACAGGAGACTTGAACTGCAGTTTAACTAGAACTACCTGTTACAGCATAGGGACAGAGGAGTGAGGAGCAGGAAGCACCTAACAACACTTTGAAAAAGAATATTATGAGCAACTGTGGTAGAATCGTCAATTTTAATTGCTGTCTACATTAAAGCAGAGTACTGGCTTTGTGGTTGTGTCCCACGTCTCATTGGGAATCTGGGAAGTGGGTGCCTTTTTAACCAGCAGAATCTCACCACCCCCTAAAACATCAGAGATGGATTTGTTGTAACTGGAAGAAATGGGGTATTTCTCTACGCCCTGCAGCTCAGAGGTCTGCCTCTAGCATTCTGGCTACTGCAGAAAGAGCATAGACATGGATTTTCCCACCATGTCAAGAATCAACCTCCTGGACATGCCTCTATGCCCAGAACAGAAGAAATCAGTTTATGCCAGCCACTCTGCAGGAAAACAAGGGAGAGAAAGAGCTAGGTGCTGCACTATACTCAGTATGCCAAGTGCAAAACAAAGTATAATCTTTCCCCTACTGTATGAATAACACCATTGAAATGAGTGCACACTATTGTATGGGGGTTTTCTTGAGACGCATCTGGCACAGTCAGCACATATATTTAGTGCTTCTTTTCATGCTCATGGCAATACTATGTAGGTAAATCAGAGGCACTCAGTAATAAAATCCTATCCCTTGCCACTGCCCAATGAGATGCTGAATTTGGACAGAAAGCAGTAAGTACGGTGGGGTCTTGGAATGAAGAACAGTGACCATCAAAATTCTATTTTAACTGTATGATGACATTATTCTTAATAATTTTTGTCCCTGAAAATGTATTTCAAGCAAGACCTTCCAAGCTTGGTTCTAAAAGTGAAGTTGTATATGACCACATCTTCAGTGCCTTCACTCCTACAGCTACTGTGACCAAATAAGAGAGAACAAGTCACCGATAAGAAAAATGAAGCATTACCTTCCTTTTATCTCTGGAACATTTTCAAAGACTGATGAAAACTGTTAACAAACAAATTTACTTAGGATCAAGGTTAGCTAGTGTAAACAGTGAATGATTGCTGTCTTCTAAAAGACGTTAAGATACAAATACTTTCCTTATTTCCTATGTAAGTATTTTCCTGTTTATAAAAGTAAAATCATCTTAGGCTAGAAATAGTAATAAATTAAACAAATTAAATAGAATTCACTTTTCATCTGTTTTCCTGTTGCTTATTAAATGCACCCACTTTTCTTAGTTTGGATAATAAAAATACCCTAAGATCTTTCATTTTTTCTTAACTAGTTTGTTCTCTCTTTGACATATATATGTTTTCTGCCTCTATTAATAAGGACCTGTATGTGGCTGTATTTTTATAATTTAATTATTTATTACATTTAGGCCACTGAACCACTCCCTAACTGGGTCTTTTAGAAAAAAACACACAGCATTTAGTGCCAGTTTATAAGGAGACAATACTTAATAAGTCAATACATTTTCATCTCTTTACACGAGTGACAACTTTGGCCCAGCAATCTCAGTGGTTCTCATATCTCCTCAGACTTGCACATAGGCAATATTTTTCTATTGTATTTATAATACAGTGTGTGATTTAAAATTATCAGTTCAGACATGAGCTTGTGAATTGTAGGAATTGTCATCTTTGCACACGCACTTCTTCGAAGCTGCAGCCTGAAACTTTATGAGGTGGCACAGATCGTGTCGCATACAGCTCAGTATGAATGTGGTGTATGGTGAGTCGCTGGATAAAGTAAAATCAGTCCTTATCTAGGCCTCTTGAGGTACAGTAAGAGCTAGGAAGAGTCCAAACATGTAGAGAGAGAGGAAAGGCAATCTGTAACACCTTTATAACACCTATAATCCAGTCTCCAAGAGCAGAGGGGAAAAAAAAAAAGTGGGAGGAACAATACTCCGAAAGAATAACTTCTTAGTTTCTGAAGGATAAATAAAGCAACTGCATCATTTGCAGGAATAATGCATCTCAAATACAGCAAATTTGTACTTCTTCTTTGCTACTAATCTTTGTAACATAATCAAAGGTTAGCAGCTTTACCTGGGTAAAGACACAGACAGGGCCTTGAGCCTACTATAACTGAATTGATAGAATTTTTGAGTGATTGAGCTCTTCATTAAACCTATCAAAATGCATTGGTAGAACTATATGGTTGGGAAAAGGTTGGTTAAGAAACTGCATGTGAATATTGCCCCTAAAAACCAAACAGGCCAGTTGCACCTTCCATTTTACATTGTTGCTGACTGAATAGATCCCATTTATTAAATAAGCATAGGGAAATTTTCTCTCCAACACTCATTCAAGCCAAGGGCAGTGAAAGTACTGAAAAGACTTACTGAAAAGACCTCGGGGCTGGGGCTGAATGCTCCAAACAAAAAGATCTTTTTTGTAACACAATCAATATTATAAGACATGGCAACTAAACCATGAACCCAATCCCAACATTACACTCTACCTTTAAGAACATTTTGTGATCTGTAAACAGTAGAATGGGAATTTGTATAATGTATATGAACCTCTCTGTCTCTCAAATCACAACTAGAGCTTTTAAACTAAAATTGCCTGCAAAGAACCAAAATCTAATAGAACTAGCATCCACTGAAAAATCCCTCATGCTTCTTTGTACATGCCAAATTATGAGATATCAGGGCACTAATACCAAAACTGATCTGTAAGTATTCTTTCAGGTCCTTGTACATCCATCATAAATATGACTATTTGGCTCCTGTTTAGACACTATCTTCTTAAATCCTCATTACAGTATTGCTGGAAATGAAGCAAAGTCAAGTGGACACAGCTGAAATGGCTGATTCATGATGAAGGAGAATCAAAATAAAGGCAATTTTGTAAGTATTAACAAACTCATGGTGTCCATGAGCCTGCAAGAGCAGGAAGATAGGGGAGTACACAGCAAATACTGTCAGCATAGTATGTGGGAGTGCAGGAAAGCAAACAGTAAAATTAGAACTACCTTTCTTTTTTCACCTTCCATACAACAGAAGAACTTTTCGTAATAAGACCCAAAAATGTTGATACCTCAGCCACAAAACCCGAAGCTCATTTGCAGGACACCTGGGTACCAGTGACTTTACCAGCATTGTTCTTTCCTCCCTCTACTCCACTTGCACAAATTCCTCTGCACACAGGCTGGATGCTACAGTGAGCAGGGCTTGTGCTCTCTCTAGAGAAATTTCATAAGTCTTTTCCCTTCCCATCTGTTACTCAAATCCACCTTAATTTGTTCTGAGCAGTGGGGTTTTTTTCTTCTCAGAAGGGCAGTATTTGCCCCACAGTACCATAAACCCAAAGTTCACAATCTCTTCACTCCTAAAACAAAGGTTTCCTTGGTTACAAAACAGCTTCACCACACTGAATCTCATCAAGTGGCAGGTCCAGGCTGAACCTCATCAGGTGGTGAAGCCATGCACCACGCTCCAAGGTTGACAGCAATTGTCACTACAGCACTGAAAGCAGGCACCAGCTACTTCCTCTCACCACTGAAGGGAACTGTGGGAGAAAGACCATGAGATCTCTTATGGAGCACAGCAGAGATGTCCTAGCTCTCCAGCTTTTTAAAATCTGTCAGGATTTAAAATACATGGAAACATACAGTGCTGCCAAGGCTCCACACCTCAGCAAAGGACATGAACTGGTAGGAGTTTCATATTGTGCCCACAGAAGGGGAGAGAGTGTTGAGAAAGCCTTGCTCCACATCCCATCCACAGGTGGAAAAATTTCCTCACTGGGTGCTCTAAAGCAGGATTTTCACTCTCTCACTAGGAAATGCATCTGAAATGAAGATGGGGAGAGAGTGCTGAAGGAGGAAGGAGGGGAATAAGAAGATGGACTGTAGTAGAAACCATGACACTGCCAAAAATAATTTTCCCATGCTTATGTTCTCTGTGGGCAAGGAAGGGGAAATACAGGTTAAAGAAATGCTGTAATGGGATAATAATTGCATATTTGAATTCAAATATTGCCTAATCTCTAATTAGGTAGCTATGCATCTAGGGGCAAGTGCAGTCCACCGAGTCATCAGCTGTGGAATGTAATGACAAAAATGGTGACTTTTATCAGGGCTGTGACAGGAAACATACAAGGAACAGCTAATTTATGACCTGGAAAATAACATGGTAACAGTTCGCCCAGTTATGAACAATACAGAAAAAAGAAGACAGGAATGCTAAGTCACACTGGTGTAAAATGAGCTCTTAAAAATACCTGAGCAATAAACTTTCAGCCCCATCCTTTCACTATGCAAGCACTGAATGTGATGGAGGATCTGGTTCCTCTTGAAGTACAACTTGAGCATGTGAAACACCATGCTCCAGACACTCCTACTTATTAGCACTAAGACAATCATTAATGTAGAACTGATCACCACTAATTTAAACAAATTGCACATAACCGGTTCCCATAAACACTCCAGAAAACTCTGCTTCAATACCCTGGCTGCCTGACTGTCTCACTGTATTCTCAGCTTGAAAGGCTTAGGCACTCCATGATCACCAGGTTTAGTACCACAGAGCTTTCTGGCTTAACTGCCCTCCTAAATCAAACAACACTGAACTTAAAGCAAGAATTTTTATGTTTTGTTTCAACTACGGACCTTTATTTCATAATTAGTTGAAGAGAGTGCTGCTGTCCACCGGGTAGCATATTCCATACCAGCCATTCCACCAGTGCTCTTTCAGGATCTTTATAAACTCACCATTATATCTAACCTTAAAAGAATTGGGTTTTTTAGTGCTATTCTTTGAAAATTACTGTTAATATCAACAAATGCCATTCTGTACTGGATTAAAAAAATAATATTTTTTTTTTAAAAAAAGATAGTACTCTGTCAGGGACTTAGGATACTGTTGTTGCACATCCCCCTCAAGGAGAAAACAGTGCCATGTGTCAGGGCCAAGGAGACTACCAGATGACCTGCTTACTAATTTGTATATTTCAATGTTGACAGTTTGAACTTGCATTTACTGATATTCCTATTTTTAGAAGTATTTTTCAAAAGGATTAGAAACGCCTGCTAACTCAGACTTTCATTTTATAAATTTCCTTTGAGGTCCTTCATTGAAGACACACTGACACTTCCAAAATCTATTTGTGCAACCTCCAGCTTGTTCTGGTTTCTACTACTGCCTGCACTTAACAGACTGAAAGCAATGAAAAACACAAGAACTTTGGGATTCTGAGAAAAAGTTACATTCTCTTTAGAGAGAAAACACCATAGGATAATGTCATAGAATTACAGAATCATAGAATTACAGAATCACAGAATTATAGAATCACAGAACGGTTTGGGTTGGAAGGCATCTTAAAGATCATCTCATTCCAACCCCTCTGCCACAGGCAGGGACACCTTCCACCAGACAAGGTTGCTCAAAGCCCCATCCAACCTGGCCTTGAACACTGTCACAGAGGAGGCAGCCACAGCTTCTCTGGGCAACCTGTGCCAGCGTCTCACCACCCTCACAGGAAAGAATTTCCTCCTAATATCCAATCTAAATCTACCCTCTTTCAGTTTAAAACCATTCCCCCCTCCTCCTAGCACTACCCTTCCCTGATATAAACTCCCTCTCCAGCTTTCCTGTAGGCCCCTTCAGGCACTGGAAGGCTGCTGTGAGGTCTCCCCAGAGCCTCCTCTTCTCCAGGCTGAACAATCCCAGCTCTCTCAGTCCGTCTTCAGAGCAGAGGTGCTCCAGCCCCCTGATCATCTTTGTGGCCCTGTTCTGGACTCTCTCCAATAGCTCCACGTCCTTTTTATGTTGGGGACTTCAGAACTGGACACAGTACTCCCAGTGGGGGTCTCACGAGAGCAGAGTAGAGGGGGAGAATCACCTCCATCAACCTGCTGGTCACACTTCTTTTGATACAGCCCAGGATATTCTTGGCTTTCTGGGCTGCAAGTGCACATTGCCGGCTCATGTTGAGCTTCTCATCAACCAACATCCCCAAGTCGTTCTCCTCAGGGCTGCTCTCAATCCATTCTCTGCCCAGCCTGTATTTGTGCTTGGGATTGCCCCAACCCAGGTGCAGGACCTTACACTTGGCCTTGTTAAACTTCATGCAGTTTGCACAGGCCCACCTCTCAAGCCTGTCAAGGTCCCTCTGGATGGCATCCCTCCCCTCCCAGATGTAGACCGCACCACACAGCTTGGCATTGTCAGCAAACTTGCTGAGGGTGCATCTGATCCCACAATCCATGTCGCTGACAAAGATGTTAAAGAGATGTTAAAGACAAGTCCCAGTACCAACCCCTGAGTTATTCCACTCATCACTGATCTCCACTTGGACATTGAGACATTGACCACAACTCTTTGAGTGCAATTATCCAGCCAATTCCTTATCTATCAAGTGGTTTATCCATCAAATCTATGCCTCTCAAATTAGAGACAAGGATGTCATGCAGGATGGTATCAAATGCTTTGCACAGATCATCAGTTGCTCTTACCTTATCCACCAACTGTGAAACTCCTTCATAGAAGGCCACCAAATTTGTCAGGCAGGATTTGCCCTTCATAAAGACATGTTTGCTGTCACCAATCAACTCCTTGTTTTCTGCATGACTTAGCATAGTTTCCAGGAGGATCTGCTCCGTGATCTTACCAGGCACAGAGGGGAAACTGACTGGCCTGTAGTGCTCCAGGTCTTCTTTTTTTCCCTTTTGAAAATGGGAGTTATATTTCTCCTCTTTCAGTCAGAGGCAACTTCAATGGACTGCCATGACTTCTCAAATATGATGGACAGTGGCTTAGCAATTTCATCTGCCAGTTCCCTCAGGACCCGTGGATGTATCTCATCAGGTCCCATGGACTTGTGCACCTTCAGGTTCCTTAGGTGGCCTCAAATCTAATCTACCCCTTCCGTGGGTGGTCCTTCATTCTCCCTGTCCCTGCCTTTGCCTTCTGTGACTTCGGTGGTGTAGTTTGAGCCCTTGCCAGAGAATACCGAAGCAAAAAGGTCATTGAGTACCTCAGACTTCTCCAAATCCCAGGTAACCAGGTCTCCCGTTTTCTTCCAAAGAGGACCCACATTTCCCCTAGTCTTCCTTACCACCGACATACCTATGGAAGCTCTTCTTATTGCCCTTGATGTCCCTGGTCAGATTTAAATCTATCAAGGCTTTAGTTTTCCTGACCTGATCCCTGGCTGCTCAGACAACTTCTCTGTATTCCTCCCAGGCTACCTGTCCTTGCTGTCACCCTCTCTAGGCTTCCTTTTTTGTTTCTGAGGTTGTCCAGGAGCTCCTTGTTCAAGAAGTCCTGCAGACCTCCTGGCAATTTTGCCTGACTTCCTTTTTGTGGGGTTGCAGCACTCCTGAACTTGAAGGAGGTGATCCTTGAATATTAACCAGCTCTCTTGGGCTACTTTTCCCTTCAGGGCTTTATCCCGTGGTACTCTACCAAGCAGGTCCCTGAAGAGGCCTAAGTCTGCTCTCCTGAAGTCCAGGGTAGTGAGCTTGCTCTGTGCCCTCCTCGCTGCCCTAAGGATCTTGAACTTCACCATCTCATGGTTGCTGCAGCCAAGGTTGCCCTTGAGCTTCGCATTCCCTACCAGCTGCTCCTTTTTCATGAGAACAAGGTACAGCACAGCACCCCTCTTTGCTAGCTCCTCTATCACTTGTAGAAGGAAGCCATCATCAACGCATTCCAGGAATCTCCTGGATTGCTTATGACCTACTGTGTTGTCCCTCCAACAGATATCAAGGTGGTTGAAGTCCCCCATGAGGACCGGGGCTTGTGAACGTGAAACTACTCCTGTCTATAACAGGCCTTGTGCACTCAGTCTTCCCGGTCAGGTGGCCTGCAGCAGACCCCCACTATAATGTCCCCTGTCCCTGCCCTCTCTTTACTCCTGACCCATAGGCTCTCAGTTGGCTTCTCATCCATCCCTTGGTGGAACTCCATGCACTCCAGTTAGTCATTGACAAAGAGGGCAACAGCCCCTCCTCATATCCCCTTCCTGTCCTTCCTAAAGAGCCTGTAACATTCCATTCCAACACTCCAGTCACAGGAGTCACCCCATCAGGTCTCCATGATGCCAATAGAATCATAGCTCTGCAGGCATGTGCAAATCTCTTAACTCCTTCCCCATGCTGCATGTGTTTGCATAAAGGCATTTAATTTGGGTCCCTGATGAAACTGACTCAGTGGCTGAAATTCCTTTGAGGTATTTCCCCAGTGCTCCCCTGTTTGCTCCTACTATCTCATAAGCCCCTGGCTCACCTCCATGAGATTTTGAGTGTTCTGCAGTGTGTCCAGCATATCCCCAAGCAACAGGCTGAGGGTCCTCACTAGCACCCTGTCTGTCTACCCTTGGCCTGTCATCCCCTAGCTCGTCACAGGGAAGCCTGGTAAGGTAAGGGAAGCCCAATCCCCTGTCAAATCTAGTCTAAAGCCCTGTCAATGAGCCCTGCAAACTACTGAGCAAAGAGCATCCACATGGGGGAAGATTGTTGTTCTGCCTCGGCCGTTCATTTGCTGCTTGTCCTATGTGGTTTCTGTATACCTAGATTAGTTTCATCATACATTAATGCAAACTGGGGAAAACATACTTGTTCTGCAAATTAGTCACTGTAAGATAAAATAGTCAAGAAGATGGAGCAGACTGAGTCTGATGTTGTAAGAGTTATTCAAGTAATAGTAGATTAAGCACAGAACCATTTAATTTGTACAAGAAAATTATTGTTTTCCACAGAAACAAGGGCCTCTCCTTATAGAAACCAAGTAGTGGTAGATTAGCAAGAAAGGATTTGAGTATTTAAATTCACCTAGATTTTAAAAGCCTAAAGCAGTGTGCCAAGGCCAAAAAACCCTCTCCCTTCTTTTCCTCTAGGGCAAAGATCACTTCCACCACAGAATGGTCCCATGCTCTGGCCATGGAGAGCATGGTCCCTTTATCCTCCTATAAAATCCTTCTTTGGAGGTCTTTTCTGACCTAATCCAACAACGGAGCACTGGAGCATAAAGCAAATAGCAAGGAACTTCCAGAAGAAGGATTAAAGCTGGTGCTTTCAGATAGCATGCCAAAGGGAAAGAATCTCTAAATGAGGAGACACCAAAAAACTTCATTTCCCCAGCCTGGAAGGGGGAATGAAGAAAAGTTATTTTTGCCCTTGGAAAGAATCTTAATGAAGTTAATCTGGCCCAAATTGGCTTAATTGTCATGCCACGTGAAAAGTCCTAGACATGTTACATTAATGTGCTAGTAAATGAAAAAACAGTTTCCAAGATACTTAATAAATTGAGAATTATTTATATGGAAAGTCTTTTACTCTTCTATTGCTAAAAAGACTTAACCTGCTTAGAAGATTTGACTCAGTTTACAATTTTTCAGAAATCCCAGCTCTTCAAAACAAGCCCACATGCTGAACACAGTCCCCCACTGTGCTTTGTTTTAAGACAACACAGAACTGTGTCCCATCATCAGAGCTTTTCACAATTGGCTTTATTGTAGGCAATGAAAACATAAAGATCTCTGTACTTGTTCAGTGCAACACCCTTCCTAGCCCCAGATTAAGTAATAATACTTGGGTTTCTTCAGATTTTTGATCTGTAAAGGAACAGTTACCCTAAGGGTTTTTCAGGGAATCCATGAAAAGAGGAGAATCCACTGCTTAAATTCAACGTCTTCATATTTAGCATTAAATGCAAGAGTAAACATACCCTTTGCATCCTCAGAGAAAAAAATCAAGAGATTCCAAGCACTGATTTTCCCTGAAACTATTAAAAAAAAACCAAAACACAAAACACCACCACCAAAAAAAACCAAAAAACCCCAACAATCTCAGACTGCTTTATGATTTCTAATTTTCATTAACATGGGCAAAATACACACAAATATACTGGAGTATACTATCAGACTAAAAGCCAGATGCTTTTAATTCACAGACCATAACCAGATTCAGCCTGCCTAAATATTTAGAGCACCAATAATCAGTAAAAACCTTTCTTTACTTGTGCTCCTCACAACTATATAAGGGAAGAGAGGGACTGGTGGTCATGTGGGGGGAAATACATGCTCTGTAACTAAAGGAAGATCCAGAAGCATGCGAAGCAGCAACTCAGGTCACTGTCCATATAGCTCCGCAAACAGAGGATGGGTGTGCAGTAAAACAGGTTACTCAGATGACAAGTAGTTTTGACTGGTTTCGTTGCACATGCTCACACAAATGAAGGGGTGATCCCTACTAAGGTCAGTGAGGAGGACAGCAAGTACAAGTCAGTGAAGTGGAAGAAAAAAGGTTTTATTTAGAGACAGAGGAAACCTCCTGTCCTTCAGCTCTTCCTTACCCTGGAGCTGCATCTTCTTCTTGTCAGAGAGAGGAGAAAGGGGAAATCTGTTGCTTTCCCTGGCATGACTGAGCCTCCCTTCCTGTCTGGTTCACCCTCCACAGAAATTCATTATGATTCATTCCTTGCAGACTCAAGTCTCTGATGCTCAGCTGCCAGACTTACTCCCAGGCAGGGTACTCTGGCCTCTTTCCTCCACCCGCTTTTCACAAGGTTAACCAAGAACCCATGGGAAGCCCCTTTCTAGGTGCTCCTTCCTCGAAGGATGAAGCTGGGATTCATCCCTTCTACTGGAGCTCTAATACCTCCTTTGCCTGGCTGGCATGGTTATTAGTCCAGGTGCGTTCCCACACTGAGGCTGAGGGCACAAGCAGATCACCCCACGAGCAGAGCTTGCCTTAACTTTCCTTAGTGGAGGTCAAAGGGGGTTTCTGATCCTCTTTGGCTGTGCTCATACTGCTAAATGAAAGAAGTGCTAGACCCCTGGTCACCCACACTTGTTCCTTAAATCCCAGGCAGTTTTGGACCACTTCAGCTAGCTCTCTCCAAGCCACATCTGCTAGAGAGGGTGGTAATTGCAAGTAATATGGACGAGAGCCAGCCAGAGCCATTTGGACTGGGATCAATCCCTGGCCCTTTTTTAATTAAGCAATATCAATTCAGTCTTAGGTTCCTGAACAACTAGGAGGAGTTTAAGGTGGGGGAAGGATATCAGTGCCAAACTGAAGGTGGACAGTTCTTACTCACAATTCTTACTTGCCATCTGTTAATGAGAAGAAGAGACTGGCTCTCCCTTTGAAGTTACTTTAGGATCTCCAGTATAAGCTTCTTGATGCAGACTTACGGTGATCTGCTAGGTCTGAATGGCATTTAACATTCTTGGCCTGTTTGACTGTTGATTTAATAAGCTATTGGAAGAAAAAGCTAAATTAATACTGAAACTATACCACCCACCCTCACAGTGCCTAATGCTTGCAAGTGTGGCAGAAATGCCTTTGAAACCTCCTGATAAGAGACAAGTGTTATTTAAATGCTCCCAGTCATGGTTAGCTCTATAGTTTATGCCGTCCAGCGGATGGTGTCTGATACAGAGATTTACAAAGCTTAAAATCCATAGAAGCACCTGCACTGCATTTTAAAAGTTGTGGTGTTAATAATTTTGGGGGGGAGGGAAATCATACATTTCCTCTCACCAGCAGTTACTGTAGCAACTACACTGACTGTTTCAATTTAGCTTGAGGACCACCCTCGTGAGTAGACTTGCATGCCATCTCTCCTGCAGGTGAGCCTGCAGGTGTTAGCCCAGGCAGCTGGAGCACACGCAGGACTCCACATGTCCATGCAGGTCTAAAAGAGCAAGGGCTGCCAGGCGCGCTCACGCAGGCAGCTTGCAGCCCATCCGCACAACAGCAGGCAGACAGGCAGGAGACTCCGGACACTCAGCCTAAGGTCACCCTGGAGGCCAGTCTTTCAGTGCTGTGCAATGACAGCTGGCAGATTCATGAGAGTGTGGGAGCACCTTCATTTATAAAAGCAAAGCAACATTTACAAGGATAACTCACCTTTAGCAAGATAGCTATAAATGGAATAAATTGAGAGAAGCTATACTCTCAAATGTAACTCTCTTAGATGTCCTTGGGAAAGAAACACTTCTAGAAATAGATGTTTTCCATGAAAATGACCTTACATTTCAGATCTATTTAGTCTTAAATTGATAACTAGCTTAAACAATTTCTAAATTCTGCTTGCCTGTAGGACTCTCTATCACTAACCTTTCTAAATGATTACAGATTCCTTTAATGCCTTTATTATTTACTTTAAAATTTCTTTTGTCATTCTGGTTTTTCATCTCCCTCCAAGAATAAGTGGGAGAGAGAACATCCCACACTATTCATGTATCATCCACACAGCACTTGAAAAAAGTCTCACCTAATGTACCAGCATCACACTCTGACTTACTTTAGTTCAAACTTCATCAAGTTCCACCCCCAAATCCTTAACCTATATATATAACTACAAGGGCTTAGTATTTATCTTTTCCTCATCTTCCATCTTAAATCTACTAGCAGGCATTCCTTTTGGCAGGCAGCTTAGACCATAATCGCTCCAGCCAGGCACTGAAAGCCAAAAAAAATGGGCCTCAGCAAACATAATGAATCCTCACGTTGATGTTTTTCCTGATATTTTCTTAAAAGATTTTAACCTAGCCTACACAATTTACGGCTTATTTCTGCTTTGGTTATAAGGTCCTAAACTGCTGCCTCCACTTTCATCCTGATGGCAGCTGGCACAGCAGGGATAAAACCATGCTCATCCAGTATCTAAGACACCGTGAAACTAAGTAGCTGTACAGTTAAACTATTGTGGTATTCACCTGCATATCCTTAGGTTCAATTATTTTTTCTCATTGTGATTCAAGACTTCCTTTTAAATCGAGACCATCATATTCACTTAGCTTTCTTGAAGAACCCCTTAGATTGTGTTTTCTTCAGTGGTATATGGCAATGGTCAAAATCAACATGTGTGATGTTGAAGTGAAAGAAAAGCCAATGTCTTCTAAGACATACTTTCACTGAAAACCTTCAGTGAGGAGAGAATACCTTCTGTAGCCCACAAATCACAGGACTCATTTCCACATCATGCCAGTAATACCCCAGACACATCATTTTTTATAAACTGCAAAGGCAAACTGAAATGAGGAAAGACGCTAGAACACAAAATTGCAGTGACTCCATTCTGACTTCCTTGGTATACATTCCTCCTACCATGAGTAAACTCGCTGATTTTATCCATATATGTATGTATTACCTAGGATACTGCAACAGCTTTATTTTTTTCCACTTACACTTTTACAACTCTACAAACATTATCAGGTTTTAAAGCCCATTATAAAAGAAAATAAAGCCTCCAAAAAATGTGGGTCTTCAATACAAACACTACATAAGGATGTATTTCCTGCAAAACAATCCTATGCTGTTTTTAGCTGTCCTGTTCCATGGAAGAAGAGCCCGTGCCACCAGTCTCAGAGGTAAGGGAATTCATCTTGGTATGTTTCAAAACTTTGTACAAGTAGGCAGAGCTCAACACTTCAGAACACAGAGATTAATAACACATACAGTCACTGCTTTTGCCACAAATGTCCCTAGTCAGCAGGAACCCTAGAGCATGTTGCACTGAAGCGGCATGTTATAATCCTCTCATACAATAATGTCTCAAAACTAGACTATCAAAAGTGAACTTGATCAAAGGTGAACAAGTTGACTCAAAGGTGAGCAAGATCCAGAGTCCAAGTTTGCTCTGTCTGTACCCTACAGAAGGTATGGACATATGTGACATGCCCTGCATCCACACAAGTTTTGCAATTCTCTAGGAAGTTTTCAGCAGGGTACCACGGCCACAAGCTTCAAGGGAGCATGTAGTGCCCCTGTGAGCAGGCAGTCAGGACCTGGAACCAATGCCCTACCAAGTCAAGTAAGAATTGCTCAGCAATATTATCCAGTAAACTTTCATGAAAGCTGAGGAGTCCTGCTTTAACAGCAGAATTTTTTCTTCAAGCAAGTAATATCCACAAACAACCCTCAAAACAACTGAAATTATTCTTAGGTCTTCTGAATCCTCTTGCTGATTTTACTGTCTTTGCCTAATCAATCACACTTGCTTTACTGCCTCTACATTTATGTACTTCTGCTATTGTTCTGCTACTGTACATTAGCAGAAAGTGGAAAACCAATCATTCATAAAGCTCATGCCCAATAAAACAAAGGGCAATCCATCAGCCTACCCATCATCCATCATAAATATCTACTACATCAGTAATAACCTATACAGTCGTTCTGCTCACTGCCACTAGCTAATTATTCAAAGTGGTGGAGAGAACTTAAAAGTATCTGAAAGAAATATAATTAAGGGATAATTCCTAACCTAAACTAAAAAGGTGAGACGTCTGCACAAGCAGCAGGTGAAGGAACTGAAAGCAATGTGAGAGGCTGTAATGGAGGCGACAGTGTTTGGGACAGGTCAAGGTCACATTCACAGAGATAAAACAGGTCTAAGTAAAGCCAGGAGACTAGCGAATGTCAGTACTGAAAGTCTGCATAACCCTATTTTTTGAGGCAGTAAGTCTCACATGGGGACAAACATTAAAAAAAAGATTTATACTGTCAAAGGGCTGGGAGGAAATCTGGAGGGCACAAAACTTTACAAATTTTAATCCACCCGCTAATGCCATTTAAAAACGTAGATTTTAGTGAAAGCTGAAAGAGTCCAAGCTACAAAATTGCACCTGGGTTTTACACAGCCTGAAGTTAATTCACATTTGAGATCTTGGGTTGATTTCCTAGTGAGATAATCTGCCTAAATCATGTTTAGGTTCAGTTTCTCATGGACTATTAGCAGTCTGGTCATCGACCTGAAATTTCTAGTTTCAATAAAATCAAAACTATAAGGTGTTTTTTCACATCACCAGCACTATGAATTCATAAGCATTACAATTAATTTACCCTTATTAAGATATTCCTGATAGGATACTCTGTTTTATAAGATACTGGTATACTAATGATTTATTTTTTTCAGCATTTTCCTACTCTATATTTTTTCCACATCTTTTTCTGTATTTTCCTCTATATTTGGCACTTGTAGTTCCTGTTT
Organism: Aegotheles bennettii; assembly: GCA_013398125.1. Taxonomy (NCBI): domain Eukaryota; kingdom Metazoa; phylum Chordata; class Aves; order Caprimulgiformes; family Aegothelidae; genus Aegotheles; species Aegotheles bennettii. The sequence goes on along the minus strand of VZRW01004592.1, from coordinate 304,445 downwards.
ATCTCATTCAATGTCAATATATATATACCTATATTAGCAATGAGTTATACGTGTAGAAACTACTGGGCAATAGTAATACTCCATAATGCACTTCTCTAATAAATGTGAACTGGGAACTGTTTAAACTGGACATTTTATTTAAATGTAGCAGGACATGCTTAGAAATACATTTACTGAAAGAGTAACGAGTCTGGCAAACTCCCCTTCTTTAAATTAACATTTTAGGCTCAAACCTCATTAAAGGGCAATGAAATTCCTGTGTATTTCCTTTGCTAGCATTTGTGAGAACCAAGAGATTTATATGTAAACAGAAGTCTTTGGTTTTACATGCAAGCTCTCTCTCCTGTTCAAACCATTCAACATTGGTACAAAGTTAGAGTTTTCAGTCACACTAGAGCTTAATTCTTTAAAAGCTTGTTCAAGGGAGCAATATCCTGTTTCTTCCCTCAAGAGAAAGGACTTTGTGAAAACATGCCCTTTGCAGGAGATACACTTCCTTATCCCATAGGCCTAGAAAATCCATAGGAATGAACTCCTTTTAGCTGGATGAACACAGAGCCTGCAAAGGGATGTGTCAGCTGCTGCCGCATCTTTGTCCTCCAAAGCCAGAGCCATCCTACATCCTCAACAAAGGCAAGTTACTGCACAGGGACTGAAATAATAGAAATGCTGAGTATTTTCTGACAGTTCAGGGAAGGACAAGGCACCATGAAGAAGTGCTCTCACCTTATAGATGAGATACCCCTGAAAAGTTCCCCATAATCACAGATATGGAGCAGGAATAGCAGAGTCGGCCTCCATTTTTGAACAGAAGAACCAAGGAGTAGCCACTGAAAGCAGAGACCCCTCCACACCCTTTCCACACAGCACGGGTTTATGTGGAGCCCGCTGTCACGCAAAGTTTTTGGTGCCCAAAATTGAAATGCTGTTTGACAAGTTAAGGCATATAGCTCCTCCAGAAGCTACTACATGCAGTGGCCTGAATAAAAGCTCTGATGTAAAACAGTCTAGTGAGAAATGAAACCTGAGAGGACAGATTAAGGGAAGGATCACACCTAGATTTGCCCCATGTCTTATTTTTTTCTTACACCACCTAATGCCCAGAGCTGAAGACAGAACACGTTTGAGAGCTAAGGTATGAGTCCCTCACGTTCTGTACTTTCACTATGTTCTTATCTTTCCAAATGACAATGTTGCATGAAAAAAGCATGGGTGACATGATGGATTTTCAGAGAACGGCTAAGTCTATTCCCCTATTAGCCCAGTGAAACACAGACCTTTCTGGAATCTCCTTAAAACATTTTTTTTTTCATAGAGGATTACAGCTTATTTGTATCACTGTCTGGGAGCAGAAGCCAAAACAATTCCAATGGAATTAAAATGTTTAACCTTGGCTCAATTCTACTGTCTGATGGGACCAGGTTAATTTTAGTGCCACAAAATGACTAAGCCAAGTCATTTTCAAGATACTACCTTCAGTGCACAAATGTTAAACTTGTTCAGTGCAATTCCTCATGCTGTCTCCAGTTAAAAGTAAAATAAGCAGGTGTCAAGAGTGAAAACACAAAATACAGACATTAAAATTACACCATCAATTTCTGCCAGCAACTGTCATTTATTGTCATTTGACCCACATAACCACCCAATACTAACTCTTGAACTATTAAAATGTTGCTTATGTTCAACACAGTATGTTGCCTAAACTAGTGCATTGAATTTTACTGCAGAAGGTGTTATTATTATGACTTGTGCATTGAATTTTACCACTGATATTATAATTCTGACTTCTCAATGCTGTTTCATCAGCAACTACTTACTCTGCTTGTTATTATTTAATGTGAGTGCTCCTAACAGAATATGCTACAGACAAACAAAACCAGCATTCCATTTATCCAATAAAAGCCTTTCACTTAATGACTTTTGAGGTTTTGCCCTCAAAAAGATCCTCTTCAAAGTCAGAGTGCTCCTGATTTGAATAACAACTTTGTTATTCACATGTGATTTACCTTTGCTGCAGAGTATATTAAAGGAATACAACACTTATATACGTTTTGCTCACTGTGAGTTCAGTCCATGATGGTGCCAAACACCATCAGTTCCCTTTACAATTACAATTTTCAGTACTCCTGAGTGGCTCAGAACATCTAAGTATCCACTTGGAGGACACGATAAATAATGTTTTTAATAGCCAGTCTGAAGATGATATACTCCTTTGAGGACTTTATCACATGGTTTGCAATAAAAAAGATTTTCTTCACAGTTGCTTCATTTGTTCTGATAGCAGAAACACACTCTGTGCAAGAAGTGGGCTTTTTCTGTACTAAACAGGTCCCTAGTCCTGCAATGTTTATTTCCAGGTACACTGTTTTTCTACTGTATACACTCTTTCTGTACAGTGGCAAGTAGCTCTCAGGTGTATTAATTGTACATCAAGCCTTGTGCTACACCACCGCAATTTTTTTCACAGTTGATATTGTGAAATTTTAAGATCATTCAATGCTTTGTTACTTAGAAAGTTTTCAGTAGACTAGTAATTCGCCTTTGAAAAGCTGTCACTCATTGAAATGCAAAAAGCAAACAGAAGGACCAGCAGCACACTTGTGCAATGTTCAGACATTGCCTGTGATTTTTAATAATCAGGAAAACAAGGCATAGGAAGAAACAGTGTGTCCAAAAGCACAAAAGCCACCTGAAACAGAATTAGGCACAGGAACAAATCAGTCCTCCCACAGTAACAAGGTTATCCTTGACTGAATGAAACCTGTTCCAGCAGCATTCGATGCTCACAGGCACATTTGGCAAACGACTGTAAGTAGTCAGCAGAGTTTAATTTGCACATAACCACTTCATTTACCCAACCACATTCTAGACTTGCAGCGTTTCATTTTACATGTTGAGTGATTACACAAAAACCTCAGTAGTGACCCCACCAACTATGAAATACCACCCCAGAGTCAGTGTAATGCCCTGCTCCCTATTTCTTTAGTTTTATGAAGTCCTCTTGAAAAAATGGTTTCCAGTTTCAAACAACTCTCTCCTCTCCAGATAATATTTTTACAGGCATTTACTGGACAGGAAATCTTTGCAAAGGGACAAATGCTGAATGTCTAAATCACTCCTTATTAAATTTGAAGTCAATAGGAATTTTAGTTCAAAATTAACATGCTTAACATAATTGAAGCAGGTAAGTAGAATAATCATCACACTCAAATGAAAACTGCATACACATAAATATTTAAACCAATGACATCTGTAAATACATTTTTCATATTTTCCTTAAGTCATTTATAAATGGCCTATCATTAGCAGACATTGAATTAGGTGCAAGCATTTTATCACAGTGGGGAGATGCATGAGCAGGCATAAATTTCACCCCTTAACAAGTAGAATATGCAATTTAATTTGATCAAGAATAATTAAATTTGTATAAATTCAGGAAATGTATTCCATAGAGGATAAAACTTCAGTAGGTAAGGTACATGGAAATAGGCAATTTTACATTTGAGCAAGAGAAACACATCACAGCTTGATTAACAGTACAGGAATTACAGTGTTTAGGCAGTCAGAGCTGCTACTTGAAAGAAACTTCAAGGACCTGATCCTGCAGCTCTTACTGAGGCAAAATACCCTTTGTCTTTCAGTAGGAGGTTTGCTTTCTATGAGTAAGGAAGGCAGCGGGAAGCCCAATTTACTTTGAATTCAGATAAAGACACACACACACACACCATCTATTTTAGGGGCAGGACTCAGGCTTCTGCTTCAAACACACCCAGCCTCACATGGCTGTGCTTAGAAACTTTTTAAAAATTGTTAAGTGACCAGGAAAGAACAGTCTATTTTACAGAGAATGAGTTTAACAAGGGACTGTGCAGAGATCCCAGTTCAACCACAGCCTGCATTTTAGATGCTCTTCTTTTTAATTAGGCTTTGTGATTGAGATTGATATGGGATTGATACTACATAGAAATCAAATTCCTCTATCAGCAACATATTTATAGTAATGCCAATTTCCATCTTCTCTCCTGTCAACACCCCTGACTGAGTTGGAGAGATGCCTCTCCTTGGAGGTAAATGGAGAGGAAACCTGATACATCCTCTGTCTGCTGGGCTGCCACCAGGAGTGAAATGCGATAGCAGTTCCTGCACTGGGTGCATCTAGTACTCCAGCCAACTCACTCGTCTCCCATGGGCACCCTAACAGCTGTCATTTGGTGACAAAAAAATCTATTCACTTGCTGCATTTGCTTAAAAAAACACACAGAGGTACCCTCCTTCCCCATTTTCCCTCAAGACCCAAATCCTCCCCATGATTTAGCCATGCTCTAACTGTTCATACCCAGTTTAGGATCTCAGGGAAGGGGTGAAGCCCTGGCTCAGCCCCTATGGTCTCAAGTAATTTTTAACTCTTTGTAAGAAAAAGTCTCTTTTGTCTCACACTTTGTGAAGTCCCCTCTGTGTGTATCACAAGCCAGAATGGCAGAGCTAGATGAAAATAATTACAAAAGCAAGTGAGGCCCAGGAAACCTAACACATTGCAAATATCTTCATGTTGGACAGGATGCTGAAGACATGTGGGGCTTCCTTACTTGTTGTACTACTAAACTGAGGAAAACTCAAAAAAAAAAAATCAGTCGGTGCAAGCAAAACCACAACTACTGACTCTCAAAGTTTTCCTCCCTATGGTGAAATGTAAAGAGGTAAATCATTGTAGCAATCGAAGGCAGCTCCTCTTCCTAGGGTATCAAATTTGAAACATATTTGGTCATTAACAAAATCATCACCAAATAAAAACCAAAGCCTCCTGATGAAACCCTGCCAGCGACTTGCACACACCGCAGCAGATGCCCCATCTTTTCTCCCTGCCCCCGGCTCCAGAGCTCAGCTCGGTGCCGGTAAGGCCGGTGGGGCCAGCTGGGGTCCCCGGGGGTGGCAGGGGGGCCCGGGGAGTTGGGAGAGCATCGCACAGCGGGGAGGGCTGCCGCCAGCGCCGGAGAGGAAACGCAAAGCAGAGAACATCTGCAAAGCAGCCACCCAGTCCCGTTTCTGGATAAAGACCAGCTGTCGAAAGGGACAAAAAAAAGTGCACCAGGCCGAAAACAACCAAATAAACTTAAATTACAGCCGAGCGTTAGCTGCCCAACCTGCTTGATTCTCCGCACGGTTGGATCAGCGGCAGCTGCTCGCTCATGCGGTGCCTTTTGAGACCAAAAAGCGCAGTCGCTCCTGAAAAGTTTGGCGGGATGGGCTCCGGGGGGTGCAGCGGGG